>OZ010713.1:31416972-31941304 GCA_963932345.1 Ophion ventricosus | reverse complement strand
GAGGCGAGAGGAGGAGAGGGGGGGGGAGAGAGAGAGAGGGGGGGGAGAGAGGAGAGAGAGAGAGAGAGGAGAGAGAGAGAGAGAGAGAGAGAGAGAGACAGAGATACTCGAAGAGTTTGCATTAATTGATTTCATCCGATTTAGAGTAATATTATGTACTTCATCCAGCCACGCGGAGCTTTTTCATGTTCACGGACTCGTCTTTAGTGTCGATAGCTACGTGGTTCGCTATACTACGGTTGAAATAGGCTTCTGAGCCGCAACGCATACTGTTAAAATAAGTTTAAGGGGGAATATCAGTGTGACAGGCTGAAAAATGAGGTATTTTTTGGAATTTCTTTTGAAAAAACGGCTCGATCAATTATTTAAAACTTTGTGTATTAATTATTGAAGTAATGAAGCATACAAGGACATTTTTATTTTAATTTTTAGTACATTTTATTAAGCAGAGGAGCGGTCGCAAAATGGCGTCTCAAAAAAAGAACTCCCCGACGGTTGACAGCATAAGTGCCACAGCAAGCATCTGAAATCAAAAATTCAAACAGATTAATAAATTATAATAGTATAGCTATCGCAGCATCGTAGGAATTTGAAAATTTTGATTAGAAAAAAAAATGGCGGCCATTTAAAAAAAAAATCGAATTTTACACAAAAATTTTGCAGTAAATTGTTAATAAAAAAAAGTAAATAATTTTAAAAAACTCTACAATGCGACGATAGCGATAAGTTTTCTGAAGAGAATCCTTTTTGAATGAAGTCGATTCGACAAAATTTGACAGAGTTATGCTGTCAACCACGTCAAAAAACATGGTTTCGAGAAAAACGCGTTTAAAGTTTTGGAGAGGATAAAATTGAATGATGTAACTTAAATATTAATATAAAAAAGTTCTTACAGATTAGTCGGCTATCCCTGGACCATACAGAAGCTCTTTTGCGCCCAGCAATATCATATCCTCATCTTGAAGTGGGTTTATAGCACTCAAGCGTCCCTCGTGCATGTTTGTGCTGCTGAGTAGCGATCGGCGTCCTTGATACGTTTTCGGTCGATTTCGTGGCAATAATTGAACAGTTTCTCGCCTATGGAGATGCCCAAGTCCTCAACAACATCCAACAAAGCCACGTGACCATCGTTAAATATTAGACAAGCCAAATTAGCGGCTGATTTTCATTTTACAACTAATTTAAATCCCAATCCGCGTATGCTCGTTTCTGCAAAGTCAATTTCACTTCCACATTCTTTACACTTCACAAATTTTTTTAGTTCGGAAAAAATACTAGAAAAATCAATTAAGCGGTAAGAAACACTTGGATTCACTGTAACTGAAGTCTCGCCAAACACGCTTAGTTTAGCCGAGGACGTACTTGTATTTCCTTTTTCTTTTTCCAAAACATATCGATCCTTCGGAGTGGCGAATTTCGTTTTTTTCCTATCAGCCCTTACCACATTGTCACCCGGAACGTGTCTTTTACTTTTTCTGTCCATTTTGTTTATTTACACTTTCACAATTTATAAATACTACAAGAAACCGTTGAGACGCACGTTACTCGAAACACGACTTGTAAGACGCACACTACACGAAATATGGCTTGTAACTAACCAACTGACTACTAATACACAAATATATATATATATATATACCTGGCTCCCCCTGGCACGCAGGTAGTCACGCAGGTATAAATTTTGGCGCCTGAATAGACGAATAAGGCGGGACGCGTCCGGCCCGTATAGAAGGCTCTGAGAGCGTCGACGCTGGGGCGCCAATTTCGAATACTTCTAAGCCGAATATTGTTTTGAAAATTTGTAGGCATATTCTTAAAGGCCAAAACTATCTATGTAAGCAAAAAAAAAATGAATTTTTTTTTTTCACACTGATATTCCCCCTTAAGCGAAACTCTTCAACCTGCCGATTGAAACCCCAAATTTTCTGACAAATGTGTGTGTGGGTGATATTGATGCTTCAGAAAAAATCAACACATTCAGTTGATAGTTTTAACGCGTGGATTTTCCTCAACTCATATTTCCACAAAAAGTAGAAAACAAGACATCTTTTTTAAATTATACTTAAGGAGGTAAATACGTGTACACAACGAAAGAAAAACTAATTTTGATAATTGTTTTTGAACACCACATTTTACATTTATGAAACTTTAGGTATGATTTATTACATAATTAAACTGTTTAAATATACTTATGCACTTAAAAATATTGTAAAACGGCACCGGTTTGATGTGGTCTTCCAGGAATGTTTTGGCGGCAGTTGTCCGTTTGTGGAATATCCAACGACTTCAATATTGATCTGACATATATGAGCCAAGAATTTACAGTATTTTAACATTCAAATACTGAACTTATACCTAAGAAACATTTAAAAAGTAGAGAATTGAAAAATTTGGATACTTCATTAAAGAAATTGAATTTTTACACAAAATTGTCGTTCTTTTTTGCAGTAAAAAATTACTTTTTAAAAGTGATTTTCATAAACAAGTAGGTATATGTTGAAGTGTATGAATTCACTTGACGTGAATTTTACCCTTCCACATTAGAGTTCTCATTTTTTAATAGCACGTGCACACATACTGCTCAACAAAACGACCTGCTTTCGTTACTCATAGTGAACGGGGTGTTTGTGGTTTGAGAGATTCCCGGTTGAACGGTAGTTAAATAAGTATATTCGACCCAGTACGTTGCGACCATTTTTTCCTCAGTCATATTCTTTTCCTTTGTTGCACCACTATTGTCGTTTCAACTCGGTTTATAAGCTAGCTGGCTTGGATAAACTTTAACTAGAACTCCACGGTATTCTTCATTTTTTATTATATACGTTTTGTCTTCTCTTATCTTTGCAATCCTTTTTTATTTGGAATATAATGAAATCAAGTACACCGTATTAAATTGGTATGTAAATTTAATAATATGCCAATATATCTCGCTTTCAAAAGTGGATCAAATTATTGTTCTCATTCAGATAATTAATCTGTATAGCTATTCATCTTAAACTGAAATACCTATTCATTTTAAAGTGAAACAGTTATTTTTGCTCCTGAGACTGAACAAAAAATTGATAAAGACGTGTATACACATTAAATTACAGCAAGAATTGTTATATCTTTGAAATTATAATAAAGTATTTTCATCAAACTTGAGGATTGTTTAAGTGGTTCGAAGAGAAAGAATTAATTGTATTATAATTTTCCCTCCGCGATGTTTCACAAAGTTGTGTGTACAAACTAAACACGCGTTCGCGTTTATATTATATTCATATGAACGTAATAGACTATGCCGGCAAAAATGCGAAGGTGACAGAGAAAATAGTGGGAGGAAACCCTCGAGAGCTAAGCACCTTACCTACGATACCTTTTTCAGCGGAGGTAGTTGATTATAGGGGTGAGGTAAAAGCCGAGGTGAATAATGAAAAAGAAAGGGAGTGGAAAGAACTGAAAATACCGAAGAGAGCGGCTTATCAATGGCTTCGCAGATTATACTATTACGTGCTTCGATTCTTTGCCTCGTTCTTTGGAGGATACAAGACTCTTAGGCCTGCACTACTTTCAACTTTGCATTCGGGATAGGTCACGCGCGCTATCTGAAATAATATTCAGATGATGAAACACACTTTTCATTTATTTGGTTATATTTTCTCCTAAATTTGTTCCGTCGTCAAAACGAATGTGAAGATTTGAGATAATTCAGAATATTACAAGAGAATATTATTAGAACATTATTAAAATCATATAAAAGATATCAGTTTCCGAAGTAAAAAAAAAGAATAATATTTTAAACTTTTACCCAGACACATGGAGATTATTGAAAACCGATGACGAATTTACTAAATTGAATTATGAATAAAAATATAGTTATTTTTAGAGACCTTGTGGAATTACTTTTCGGACATGAAATAAAATCAACATTTTTCATATTCCAATCACCAAATTTTTTTTTCTTCCAAATTATTATTTATTGAGGTCTCAATTAATTTCTGAGTTCCAAAGTACAACCTTGCGGGTTTTTACTTATAGCCCTTCCCAATCCTATGTATAAATTGACCATCGGCCCAGCGCTGGCTGTGTCGAACTTGATTGGCCGAGGCTCCGCAAAAATGCTTCGCCCAGGCATGGAAATGGGACGCGCGGCTGATGCTAGGCAGCCGAGGGTTGGCTACGATGTCAGGACCACGACTGGCCCATGTAGAAATTCACCATCGACCCAGCGCTGGTTCAGTTTTGAACTTGATCGGCTGAGGCTCGACAAAAATGCTTCTCCCAGACGTGGAAATGGGACGCGCGGCTGACGCTCGGTAGCCGAGGGTTGACTACGATGCCTGGACCACGACTGGCTCAAATAGACATTGTCCATTGACCCAGCGCTAGTTCAGTTTCGAGCTCGATTGGCCAATGCTCAGCCAATACTGGGCCAGACATTAAAATGTAACGCGCGGCTGACGCTTGGCAGCCAAATGTTTGGCTGCCGCTGGAATGAAAAAATAAATAAGTCAACAAATTATGAATAAAAATGTTCTGGTAACATTTCTTGTTTCTATATGATTTATTTATATTACTACATATATAATTGAATTAAAACGTGTACTGCCTCATTAAAGTGTTTTCCTTACCTGGGTTTCGAACCTACGGCTCCGAATTCTAGAGCTTAGCGCGCTACCTATTTAGCCATCCTAACACTTGTGTAGAATTTCCTTTTTTTCGCTCCTTACTTAATGTCAATAAGTTGGCAGACGTTGAAGTTTGCATCGTTGCAATCCAACGAAAATTACTTCTTTTTGACTGCTGAATTCTTTTTGTCTATTCAGGCAGTAAAAATAACTTTTACGATATTTTTTATTTACTCGACAATTGTTTTCGGCCGAGCCAAGACCAACTGTTGGCGCATGTTTTCTGTAATGATATAGCCGATCCTAACTCTCAAGTCAAATTATGCCCGGGCTGCAGAGGCCCGTTAGCTGGTACAGGTTGAGTAATGTTGGTTTTTCCAGCCTTCAAATAACAGTTGGGTCTGTTCTGTACCATCGACATGCTGACGTTTGGACCAGTCTAACATACCGAAGCGTGATATCTACTACTGGGCCAAGTCTCAGCCGATTGTCCGATCGGCCGAGACTTTAGCCGATTGTCCTTTCAATACCATCGACATGCGTCAGCACGTCGATGGTATCGAAAGGACAAACATTAACGGGTATGTGACGTATGAAAAACCGGTCGACTTTCAAGACATTTTTTAATGCGGGCATTGGCATTACGAAGTCAGATTTTTACATCTAGTTAGTACATAGTCTTAACAAGATTCATATTGTTTAATAGATAAATATTTATAAATAACGGTGTTACAATCAACGAAGCACTGCAGCCGCTGAATGGCCAATCCGTGCATATGGTCCCGGTAACTGGGGTGATATAAAATATTATGTCCATTTTTTCAAAAGTGTGATTATTTAAGCATATAAACTTAGGGGTCCGCTGAGTATCTTCAGCGGTTTTTCATATTTTCTGATAAGAGGAATACGAATATAAAAGTATTTTTTCCCAAATGCTTTTCTTTCGTTGTACAATGGATTACTAACTTGAGATAAAATGTAAATCATTTTTCGTACCTGTGATCTACATTACCTGCACTATATAGTAATCCTTCTGCAGCAACAGCAATATCCTTAGCTTCTTTGTGGACTGCTCGAAGAAGTTGTGGTGCTTCTTGTATACAGTGATCACCCATTTCTATGCGCCGTCCATCGATTTAGTAGCAATTTACATATGAAGTTGTTCTAATTGCCTCATTAAATACCATCACCGTAAAGTTAGCTGCCCTTGTAATTATTAAAAAGCCATCGCAGTATATTTTTACCCAGAGCTCATAAAATTCGACCTGAGACTTTTGTTATTCTTTGTGTAAAGCCACTTAAACAGCACTTCAATATGCCTTTACGGGGTAAATCTTTATAAACAGGTTTGGTAGTATCGACAACGACTCGAGGAAGTAGCTATTTGTGCATGTACTGATTTAGTGAGCTATCCACACTTGCCCTTTGTCATGAGCATTCGGATTTTATCTACAACGGAATTATCTACAGAATCGAAGTCCGGAAGCTGTCCTGGGTCTGTGGAAATTTTGTGATAAAATATCGTCCAAATTGTCTCTCTCATTTTATTAACCGATTGGGAAAACCGGCTACTCGCAATTCCATAACACAAAGTGCGTTCTGGTCACGCTGCCTCCTTCCACGAAAATCGACATAACTCGGCCCATTATTTGAATATTTATGAAATGTTAGTCGCAAATCAAAGTTAAAATTCTGGCCTATCCGAAAATTCCAAAAGGTCAGAATCTATATTTTTTCATTCCATATTGAAGCTTATTCTTTAAAATAGAAGTTCATTGGTATAGAAATAAAGGTCTAGACGCGCAGTACTAGAATATACATGTATTTTTAAAATTCTCCTCCATACTCCGAGTTCTTGTGTCGTACATGTCGCGAATCTTTCACATCCGCTTATAAATGCATAGTGCCCTCGAGTATACTTGGATACAATGTGTATTCGATCTCACATTTATGATCGTTTGTGTACTGTATATGCACGCCTATATCGCGAGTTAATGTTCGTAGTTCAACTACGTTGTACATATATATTTAGCCGTAGCGAGGAATATATTATTCATAGATGGCCTTTGAGGAAAATGGACCACTCACGACTTGGGAACCATTCATAAACTGTACATACGCTCTAATAAGCACCTCATGCGTATGTGTGTGTATGCGTATAAGGGTAAGCAGCAATGTTCAGAAATGCAAATGGGTGGTTAGCTTTTCACAGCGTCGTTTCAGCTTTCGTTCACATTATCGTTCAGCGGAGCCACTGAAATGCTAGCTCGAGGTTCAACAAACGTCGTGGCTCTGTGGCGAATCGAGAAACGACTATGATGGTTGTGGAAAATATATCCACAACGTGAATGAACTGCGAAGTTATTCAGCCAATACAAGTGCAGAAATGGCTTGCGGTATTTTCCAAAATCTAATTCACTGAAACGCTTGCATTTTCGCACTTGGCTGAACGAATTTTCATTGTATATATATTTGTGCGAAATATTTCTTTTGAAAGAAATGATGTATTTGTATGAAAAATATAAAGAGGAAAACGGCAATTATCATGGAAATAAATTATATGGACCGTCAACGCTCGTCAATGAATGATGACGGGGTTGTCGGACTAGAATGAGGAACAGGAAATATATTAAAGACAAAGACTAAATGAAAAGTAATTATCAATTACACTATTTTATTGAGAGCTTCCAAGATTTAGAAATGTAATTTTTTCCATAGCTATTGAACATTTCGAATGAACGAATTTTAGAAACATTCTTCAGCATTGGCGATAACCTCATTTTAAAAATGCACATCTTGTACAAGGAACATTGATCTTGAGATCATTGCCCTGCAATGAAGGATGAAGATTAAATGAAATAACGGGACAAGCGATCACTTGATAGTGAAGTAAATCGTTTTTACGAAAAAATGGTCTATGTAAAAATTATTCAGGCTCCGAAACTACGAACGTGTATCGCGATCCTCGTAAACGAATTGTCGCCATTTACCCGTGACAATCCGTCCATGATGCAAATCATAAACGTTCACGCATTTGCATGAGGAGCGAATCGAGAAACATTCAAGTTTATAACACGTTTGGAATGTGAAATGAGAGTTTTCGCGTACGCGCTCGGAAAACTGCAGGCAAAGGAGAAAAACTTCGAGTGGAATATTCATGTAGGATAAGAGGTTTCATGCCCCCTGAGCACGTATAAGGTGGTTGCATTAAAACCCGTATTTGGTTGTTTTATACGTTAGTATGGGCAGTTATCGCTTATGTCACCTTAAAGGGTGGCTCTGTGCTACTAACTTCCATCCAAAAGACGCTATATTGAGTTGGCAGTCGTGCCTCGAAAGAACAAGTTTAAAATGGACGATGACAAGGTGTTTTCTGGATGTGTACTTTTGCACTACTTTTATTTGAATAAAGTGCCGCCGAAACTCACCGATTGGTTACACAGACCTATAGTGAGTTCGCACCATCCGAAACTATGTGTAAAAATTGGTTGCGACGATATAAAAGTGGCGATCGTGACCCTTATGACAAGCACCGACCGGTCAGTGGAAAAATTTGAAAGATGCCACATGGCAAAGTGTGCTGGATGCAAACACTTGAAGAATAAGTATCAAACATTTAAAGAATTGGCTGAACAAGTCGTTAGTAATCCGACGTTTGCACGCCATGAGGAAAATACAGACAGAAGGGAAATGGCTGTCACACGGGTGAGCGAGAACGCGATTGCAAATCTACTCAACATCATTATTTGATTGCATACAAAGCACAGAAAAAAGTTTTTTGTAGTGTATGACAACTGGGGATGCAGGATGTATTGATTTTAACAATCCTAAGCGCAAAAAAATCATGGGTTGATCTTGGCCAACAATATCGACGTCAAAATGGTATATCCATGGTCACAAAAGCACGTTATGTATATGGTGGAATGGGGAGGCGATAGCGCTGTATGAGCTCTTGAAACCCAAGGAACCGGTCACTGCCAAACATTACCCAGGCGCATCAAATCGCCGAAACGTGATTCGGTTGCACGACAATGCTCGGCCACACATTGATCGGTAGTGGAAAAAATACTGATGGTACTGAAATGGAACGTCGTCTCTCACCCAACGTATTTTCCGGACCTTGTCCCAAGTGATTATCACCCGTTCCCTTCGATGTAACATCCCTTAAAAGATATACACTTTCGTAATTACGAAGAAGTGAAAAAATTAGTAGATGAGTTGGTTGCATCAAAAGACAGGGTATTCTTTCGACGTAGGATTCAACTTTTGCTAAACAGGTGGGTGAAAGGAGTAACATCCGAGGAAAAAAGCTTTGATTAATACAATCAAACAAATCTGTACAAAATAAATGCTTAGGAAACTATTTTAAAAAATAGCGGTTTTCAATGAAATCACGCAATGCATTAAGACAAAACAAATGACAGAAAATCAACTTTCTTGTATTCGACCTGAATAAAAACTTTCTATTTTCAAAGTGTATCATAAAGGAACTATATAGGTCGATTATTATCGATGCCAAATACTGAGAGGTTAGACACTGCCGTAGATATACTTACGCAACAATAGACAAAAATACCGGAAGTGGACTTTTCAAATGCCTACATTTTAGCGACCACACTTGATAATAAAATATTGACGCCACTTACGTAATATAATTCGAACCTGAGTTATTCACTGCCCAAAGCTTTTAATATTATTTGCGACTCAATTTGTCCAGCCAATGCTGAGATATCGTCATCATAGTAAGCATATCAATTTTTTAAATATGTCTTGTAGATATCCGACTCGCAGACAGGTTTACTTTTTTCATTGATATAATTACATTTCGTGTAAGAACTACCCCCTAAAAAACTTTAACAAGTAAAAAAAACGCCAAGTAATAAAAAATGCCCTCGAAAAAATTATCGGTTGTTTCACTATCTACAAGATTCTAATTAACCTCGAAATATTTGTGATTTTTTTCAAACAATAGTGTTATATAGATTTGAATTTTTCAACTCAAACGTACAAAAGACGTGAAATAACTTTTTATGAAAAAGCCAAGCAAATTTATCAGAAACGTACAGAAAATTACCAAACTCTAGTAATACCATTTTTCTCAATATTTTGTTTTCAAAAACCATTTTACTATTATAATAAAAGTACGAATCACGATTATATAAAAGTACAACGTATGCATCACACAAGTACTCTATGTATGTATCACTAGGAAAGCTGGGCAACGACTTGGCGTGCATGGTTAAGAAAAAAAGCTCGGCGAAGGATGACGTTTTCTCAACAACCTGACCATTAGTTTAAGAAAAACATAAATTGACGCAATTTATTATGTAACTGCAAACCAAGTTTCTGATTCCGCAAATTATAAATTAAAAAATCAGTGATGTACCCCTAGACCACACGGCTCTTGAAATCTCATTTTATTTGCATACCGTGAAAAGGTGTGTGGAACTATTCACTTTCTACTCTATTGCAGAACCACCATACATCTCATGAAATCTATTGCGTCGTATAAATTTTGGTGTAATGAACATAGTTTTGGCAGGCTGAAGGTTTGAATTACGGTCCGCACCACTTGCTGGTGGAAAAGGAATATCGATATTACTCTCGACACCTATCGCTCCATTTCCGATAATCTGTCTCACAAGGCGACCTTACACGCTGTCACTCACGGCTTTTGATAAGTCTCAGATATGTTGTAGAGGGACCTACCCTGAGTACCTGAGTAAAGGGATTTTATACAACGCTCTTTAGTTTTCGAGAAAAAACGTTCGAAAGTTCAGCTCGTACCTATCATACCGGTACGGTTGCACTTTTGTCGAACCAGCGGGCGTGGTCCAGTGGGCAAGGTTCCCGGCTCTGACGCTCGAGGTCCAAGGTTCGAGTCCCGTGATGGCGTTTTTTTTTTCACAAAATATAAATGAATTCGATGGATGATGCAAAACCGTCTAATTATTTATTATTTTTTTATTTTTTTATTTATTTAAAAAAATATTTTATTCATTTTTTAAATTTTTTACTTTCCATTTTTTAAAAGTTATTTATTATTATTTTATTTTTCACGCAGAAAAAAAAGAGCGGAAGAAATTATAACATCTTTCACAAGAAACTGCAGTTTATTATTTTTCATTACAATATACAGGTTTTTCTTACTCGCTATCACTGTGGTCGCTTGTTACATCAGAACAATATTGCGGGTGGTATTTGTCGTAAAAGCAAGCAAAACACAAGACCAAAGAGCAACGCGCACATTGTATAAAAGCTATGGCCTTGCAGGCGCACGGAGTTTTGAGCAGCGTTATTGGAAAGCATACTTGATTGACATTTAAAAACAGCAGTCTTTCCTCAATTAACATCGATGCAAACCACGCATATTTAATCATCGGCACGAAAGCAGGTGCGCTTAATTGATGAAGAATCAAAGAATGAATTTGTATGGAATCTTCCCTTGACGCAATACCACCCGCAATATTGTTCTGATGTAACAAGCGACCATAGTGATAGCGAGTAAGAAAAACCTGTATATTGTAATGAAAAATAATAAACTGCAGTTTCTTGTGAAAGATGTTATAATTTCTTCCTCTCTTTTTTTTCTGTGTGAAAAATAAAATAATAATAAATAATTAAAAAAAATGGAAAGTAAAAAATTTTAAAAATAAAAAAAAAAATTAAAAAAAAAAATAAATAAATAAAATAATAATAAATAATTAGACGGTTTTGCATCATCCATCGAATTTATTTATATTTTGTGAAAAAAAAAACGCCATCACGGGACTCGAACCCTGGACCTCGAGCGTCAGAGCCGGGAACCTGGCCCACTGGACCACGCCCGCTGGTTCGACAAAAGTGCAACCGTGCCGGTATGATAGCTACGAGCTAAACTTTCGAACGTTTTTTCTCGAAAACTAAAGAGCGTTGTATAAAATCCCTTTACTCAGGTACTCAGGGTAGGTCCCTCTACAACATATCTGAGACTTATCAAAATCCGTGAGTGACAGCGTGTAAGGTCCCCTTGTCAGTACAGTCGAACATCTCATTTTTAATAATCCTGTATGCCTGATGTGATGTTACTATTTGAAATAATCTATGTAGATAAATTGTTGCAAAAGTTACTTTTGCAAGCGGTAGGGACGTTTCTGTAAGAAAATCGTGTATCTTCCCGAGCTTTTTTTCTTAACCATGCACGCCAAGTCGTTGCCCAGCTTTTCTAGTGATACATACATACAGTACTTGTGTGATGCATACGTTGTACTTTTATATAATCGTGATTCGTACTTTTATTATAAGAGTAAAATGGTTTTTGAAAACAAAATATTGAGAAAAATGGTATTACTAGAGTTTGGTAATTTTCTGTACGTTTCTGGTAAATTTGCTTGGCTTTTTCATAAAAAGTTATTTCGCTTCTTTTGTACGTTTGAGTTGAAAAATTAAAATCTAAATAAAACTATTGTTTGAAAAAAATCATAAATATTTCGAGGTTAATTAGAATCTTGTAGACAGTGAAACAACCGATAATTTTTTCGAGGGCATTTTTTATTACTTGGCGTTTTTTTTACTTGTTAAAGTTTTTTAGGGGGATTTCATATCTTTTTGAAACGGAAATACTTTATTTTTTATAGCTATAAACTTAACGAGTTTTTGGGCGATTATTGATAATAATAAGATTATCTTAACGTATTAATTGAATTTACAAATTCAGAAATGTTTTTGTTGTCCAGTTGAAACAGATGTACAGTCACTAACAAAACCTCAGTCAAGCACACGCCAATATCGTCGAATTTGACTTCAGTTGGTATTGAAAGTGGAAAATTAACATTTCTCAGTGTTAATTTATTATTAAATTAGCCGCTTGTAAGGCTAAACTTGTACGATATGATCTAGACTTGTAAATTTACGATTCGCCCATTTTGGACTAATTTTTTGTCTGACGGTCCATCCAGTAATACCGTAAAATTAAATAATGTATTGTTTTGAATATATTATAAATAAGGGGAAATAAATATGCATGTGTTTTACAATTTTCATCAACAGTAAGCCCTGAAAAGTAACTTTATAAACGTTATTTTTTAAACCACCCCAACATATTTTTTCCATTTCTTTATTTTTATTATTATAGAGAGTAATCTTTGTGAAAATTTAACTTGTCTAAGACTGTGTGAAAATGTTGTAACGATCTGTTCAGCATGAAAATAAAAAAAAATTGGGCTATTAAAATGAAAAAGTTTTTGATGCATCTTACAATACAAACTTCAACGTCATCAAGTTGTATACTATAGAAAGTACCGCACCTACCGATCATAATCGTGGTCGAGAAAAAAAGCAAAAATACTTGTTTAAACCATTATTTTTGCATTACTTTTACCGTTGATTTTTGCAGCGCGTATGCAACAATCATATTTGCTGAGGGGTACAGAAAGTACCGCGCTTACCGATCACAATCGTGGTCGAGAATAAATTCTTTAATGGTTTAAACAATTTTTTACGCGTTGTTTTTGCCGTTATGTTTTGCAGCGCGCAAGCAGTAATCATATTTGGTGAGAGGTACAGAATGTACCGCACCGACCGATCACAATCGTGGTCGAGAAGAAATGCTTTAATTGTTTACACAATTATTGTCGCATTATTTTTACCATTGAGTTTTGCAACGCGTAAATAGCAATCATATTTACTGAGAGGTATAGGAAGTACTGTATCTACCGATCACAAACGTGATCGAGAAAAAACAAATTGATAATGGCTGAAACAATTATTTTTTACCGTTATGCTTTGCAGCGTGCAAACAGCAATCATATATACTGAGAGGCAATCATATATGCTCAAATTACCGTATCTACCGATCACAATCGTGGTCGAGAATGAACGCATTCATAATTGTTTAAACAATTATGTTTGCATTATTTTTATTGTTAGGTTTTGCAGTTCGCAAGCAGCAATTTATTTGCCGAGAGGTACTGAAAGTACCGTATCTACCGATCACAATCCTGGTCGAGATAAACGCATTGATAATTGTTTAAACAATTATGATTGCATGATTTTTATTGTTATGTTTTGCGGCTCACAAGCAGCAATTTATTTGCCAAGAGGTACTGAAAGTACCGTATCTACCGATCACAATCGTGGTCGAGATAAACGCATTGATAATTGTTTAAACAATCATGATTGCATTATTTTTATTGTTAGGTTTTGCCGCTCGAAATCAGCAATTTATTTGCTGAGAGGTACTGAAAGGACCGTATCTACCGATTACAATCATGGTCGAGATAAACGCATTCATAATTGTTTAAACAACAATGTTTGCATTATTTTTATTGTTAGGTTTTGCGGTTCGCAAGCAGCAATTTATTTGCCGAGAGGTACTGAAAGTACCGTATCTACCGATCACAATCGTGGTCGAGATAAACGCATTGATAATTGTTTAAACAATTATGATTGCATTATTTTTATTGTTATGTTTAGCGGCTCGCAAGCAGCAATTTATTTGCCGAGAGGTACTGAAAGTACCGTATCTACCGATCACAATCGTGGTCGAGAATAAATGCATTCATAATTGTTTAAACAATTATGTTTGTATTATTTATACCGTAAATGTTTACTGAGCCAATCGCTACACTCAGCAAAGACTCTTTTTGCGAAATTCGTGTTTTTGAATTTCTTGCGAAGTCGGCGTTGAGAAAAGAAAATAAAGTTCTTTCTCGACGCTGACTGTGTTCATGTATGTTTGTGCATGTATATACGCTCACGCGGTGTATATGCGCTCACGCGGTGTGTACGCGCTACGAAGGGTCAGCCCGCGGAAAGATAAAAATCTTAAACCGCGTGCGGCCGACGTAGTAATGCACACCGACATACACGCACACACGCGTTGCGAGAGGCAGGAAGGCATTTACAATCTCCCGGTAGGCAGCAGGGGCTCGTACGAGTTCAGCCCTACCGACTGGAGCCGGGGCTGCGTCGAAGTCTTGCTGCGGGTACCGTTCCCACTTAAGGCCATGTGTCACACGTCTAGTCGGTAAAAATCCTACTGCCAAGTTTTCTCCTAGACGGATCATATTTTGGGCAAAAGAAGAGAAAGCGGTTGTTCGTCGTTCAACAGAGCGGAACGTGTTTCTTTTCTTTTTTCCCAAAAATCAACCGTTTCAGAAATCATTGGGAATCTGCAAATCAACTATCTCTCTCGCACTCATGGCCGCTCGGTCGGTGTGACACTTGGCCTTAAAGCCGACAGAGGCCATACATTCGAAGAACTCGACTTTTGACGTTTCTAGCGCGCCATTGTTTGTTTGTAGTAGCACCTCTCTAAAGTGCACTTCAGGCTGAAACGCTAAGCGTTCCCATCATGTTAACGCTTTCCCCAAAAGGACGTATGTAGTATAGCTTACGATGCGACCGAATAACTTTATCACTCCAAGAAAACCGACGAGTCTGGAACGTTCTAAAGTGTTGAAGAATTTTTGTGGTTAAAAAGTCGCTCGGAAATTCGGCTAATATTACGAGATCTCAAGTTTGAGTACGCGGATCGAAAAGTTACCCAAACAAAATCGATAGGAAAAAATAACATTTCATTGGTAAAATGTCATTAGATTTTCGATTCGTCTTCGCGTTTTCGCGTAATGTCGATTATAAGTTAAAAAGTCGTCTGCTAAAGCCCATCTTGGCGTATAAAGAGTCCGAGGCGTGTCGTGTCGTGACAGTCGTTTTTTTTTATTACTTGGCGTCGAGACGCTGCCGCGTCTCTTGATATATATTCCAATTCTGGTTATATATATATATATATATATATATATATACAGGGTGGACCATTCAACATGACCACCCATAATATTTACGTTGCCTTTAGAGTGAAGAAAAAAAATGTCATGAGGTAATTTATTGATTTCGAAGGGCTGATACAGTGGTGAAAAATTAATTTTTGTCAAGTTCATAGTTTTTGCATTCTCAAGGTCATCAATGGTTTTTCAAATGGGAACATGTTTTTTTTTATTAAGACGTTGTAGCTGATATTCAGACGAATCCAACGACCTATGATATCATGACCTTGAAATTATTTTTCACCAAAATACACGCGTAAAAACGGGAAATCGTGATGGTATTGACAATAAGAATATACGAATAATGTAATTGAATTTTTTGTGCAGAAAATTTATTGTAACAAATATTCGAAGTGATGGCCATTAACCTCGACACATTTTTGAAGACGTCGGATTAATGATTCTCTTGACCTTCGAATAGTTTCTGGTGTGATAGCGGCGCAGGTTATCCAACGGATAACCTGCGATACCTCACGATACCGCACAGTATCGCGAGGTTTTTATACCCCAAGGAATCCGGCGAAAGGCCCGAAAACCGAAGAAATAAGAGATGATGCGCAAAGAGAGAAAGAGAAAGAGAGAGAGAGAGAGAGAGAGAGAGAGAGAGAGAGAGAGAGAGAGAGAGAGAGAGAGAGAGAGAGTGAGTAAGAGTGAGAGTGAGAGTGAGAGTGAGAGTGAGAGTGAGAGTGAGAGTGAGCGAGAGCGAGAGCGAGGGCGAGAGCGAGAGCGAGAGCGAGAGCGAGAGCGAGAGCGAGAGCGAGAGCGAGAGCGAGAGCGAGAGCGAGAGCGAGAGCGAGAGTGAGAGGGAGAGGGAGAGAGAGAGAGAGAGAGAAGAGTAAACGTCAAAAGTTCCATGGATTATTCTATGAGCCACGAGTTTTGTTCGGCTATATGAGAGGCATTTTCCTATGAGTGCAGATCTCACCCGTTCGATATGCTTCGGGAATAGCGTCAACTTTTTCACTTTTTTTCTATCCATATCGCAAGCTTACTACTATACCCCTGTCCCTTTTCTCGCTATTTTTTCCTCTGTTAGCGGCACTCTTTTTCACTGTACTTTGATCTGGGATATCCAGGCCAGACTTTTCTTTCGTCATTCGGCCAATGTACGTATGTCCCTTGGCAAATTGGAGATTCTCCTCGACCCCGCTAAAGAAAAAGAAGAAAAAGGATAAGAGAGGGGAGGGAAGAAATCACCAACCGCCGACTCTTGCGCTCTCAAGAGGAATATATCCTGAGGGACATGAAGCCGCGGTATGGTCCCTAGCGCTTTTCTTTTTTTCGCCTTTTCTCCGTCGCTACTAACATCTCGTATATCGGAACGGGAGAATTTTTATCATCCTTGCTCCCTTTCTTCGTGTAGTCTGTCGACCCGGTAAGCTTTATTACTTTCTCGTGCCAATTCTCATTCCCCGTAATTCGAATATTTCCTCCCCAAGTGATCCCGGAGAGAAAGAAAAATGCCGATAACCTATCTCAGCTTCATACACCTTTTTTTCTTCGACTTTATTGCTAAGTGATTATTATATGGATTTTTGTCGAGCTAACCGGCGAGTTCATTCGTGAGAATATTTATTTCATTTTTACCAAACTGAATAGAATACGTGGTAATTGATGGAATCAGACGTCAGACGACTTTTTTGATAATGATTTTCCCTTATCGTTATTCGTTGACCTTCGTTATATTTTTTTATACCCACCGCGCAATAATAATTATATTTGCTTCATCTGGTATGAAAAATCAGTAAAATTAAAGCCACCGAATCTTCACTTTTATTAAGGGGGAAATACGTGTAGACGACAAAAAAATAACAAATTTTGATCATTTTTTTTAACGATTGAAACGTTTTACATTTACGAAATCTTAGGTGCGATTTATCACATAATTAAACTATTTGAATGATTTTTTTCATTAAAAAATATTCCAAAATAGCGATGTTATGACGTGGTCTTTCAGGAAGATTTTGGCGGCAATTGTCTATTTGTCGGAAATGCAACGACTTTAATATTGTTCTGAAAAATATGAGCTAAATTTTTTTAGTATTTCAACATCTAAGTGCAATATAATAAACATTTAAAAGTCCAGAATTAGAAAAATGGGACACTATAGAAACAAAAATTGAAAGTTTACACAAAATTTTCGTTCATTTTTGCAATAAAAGAGTACTTTTTAAAGGTGATTTTTATAAATAGGCAGGTGTAAGTTCAAGGTAATATTGTTATTGCCTTCGAGGTACTTCGAACTACGAAAACTCAATGATTTCAGTGACTTACAAGCTAATTACTTACTTTACCACCGTATTCGTGAGATGTTTTAGTAATATATCACATAAAAAACATCGATTTTCTTATACCGCTACATGCATTTACCAATGAGATTTTAAATATCGCGCCGGCTGACATGAACTCGAGGCTATTTCATATGTTGTCAGTAAGCGTCGTAACATACGCCCAACACATTCAAAAAGATATCACGAACAAACATTTTTCATATGAAATCCTTGGGCAGCAGAAATAATATCTCTGTAAGCAACCAAGCCCAAGAAAGCAAGTTTAAAGATGATGATGATTAAAGGAGCTTATTTCAAAGTAACGACAAAAAGGGTGTACCATCCTGTGCGCAGTTTCACGAAGGACGGTTTGACGGTAAAACTGAGGAATGCCTTCACGAATCCAGGTATACTCTCATGCAGCAAAACTCATGATTTACTACGCTAAAGTTGCCTGAGAAACCACCTGTAATCGTTCTCGTAGTAAGCCTTTGGCTGGTATCGAAATGAGAGTGAAAGCGGCAAAAACAGAAGAAAGATAGAGAAATAGAGGAATGAGAAATTACGAAGGCAGAAACTAACATTTGCCTGCTGGTTTTAGTATAAACGAGGGCCAGAAGACTCACTTATACCGCTAACCAAAAATCCAAGAGAGATTTATTCGACGTTACGCTTTTATTTCATCGCAGAGACAAGACCGAGATTTTTTTTCACCACTTCTGCACAACCGATGCAAACACCCACATACATACAAAAATGCATAATAGAATATATAGGGGAAAAAGTGTTGAATATATCCATGCTTGAGTTCCTCCTTACTTCTCCAAGTCGCTATTTCTTTCATCTCTTTTCTCTATTCATTTGGTTCAATCACTCCCTCATAGTGGATGGGAGAGAAGTCGTTTGGGTCTGCAAACCCGAAATCGTTCCGGTCTGCAAACCCGAAGTCGTTCGGGTCTGCGAACCCAAGTTGTCGTGACGGGATTGCAAACGCAATTCAAATCACGAAAACAGAAAGTTTAGAGGAACAAGATATCAGCGCAGTTCATCAACACTATTGATTCGGTTTGATTCTTCGAGACAATAGAGCTGAATTATAGTAATTTCTTGGAGAGTTTGAATTTATGAGAAGTATACCGAAAACTTTCGAATGGTTTGCATGCACATTTCAGTATTTCAGAATAATTCTGACAGCTCAAGTAATCCGTTCTCCTCGGTGCAACCACAAGCTGTATTATGTAAAAGCTAGAAAGAGTTGTAACGAAATTTCCGATAACAAAAAAATGATCATCAATGGCGTGATTCCAACCGTATATAAACCGATAGAAAAACAAATGTCGAGGAGGCACGGAGGAGCGATTGCCGGTTATACGTAAAATCCGGCTGATAGCAGTGTGGATTTATACTAATGGAATCGGAAGTCTCCGAGGCACACGAGAATCACGTAGCACTTGGTTTTAATCCTATCGCTCTTCCTTTCTCAGTCTCATTCTAGTTATTGGACCTCGATATTTTTGCTTTAACACAATGTAATCTTGATACTAGTGCGGAATCATTTACACTTTGTTAAATGCTGCAATGAATAAATATGCTGCATTATCTCGGTTTAAAGTTAGTAAGCCGGTAGCTAGATGGCTAAATACTGAACTTCTATATAGATTGGCAGAACGAAATTTGCTGCTTAAAAAGGACAAACGTTCACAACGTTTACTTGTCTGCTGTCTAGCAAAAATTCCGGGATACTCTTACAAAGGAGATTAGAGAGCTAAGCACGAGGATCAGTATAATGTGATTAGTTCTATCACTTCAGGTCGTCTATCGAAGGAACTTGGCGTCCAGGACTAGCTAAGACTAGCTCGAGCTCTCCATTTTAGATATTTACAGGACATCTATTAAATACATATTATGTCTCGATTCCCAGCTCTAGTTCACTAGACTCTCGGTATTTAACGTAATCTCTGGAACGAATATAATAACGAATGTTAAAATCTAAAGTGATAGTGTCTCCTACTTATTGGCCAGACGGGATATGTAATCTTTACTTAAAAAATGCATCTGTGCGGATAAAAAATGAATCGAATTCTTTTTAAATCCATATATAGATAATGCATATTTTCTGATTATACGACACATAGCGTATATCCTCTCTGTATTGAAAATCAAGCAGCTAAAGTTACCGTCTGATACGCGTCGCATTGCAACTTATCATCCAGTTCAAAATTGTTTGAAAGAATTACTGAGGAATAGGTTATGAGTGACTAGTGATAATGTACTTGATGGTAAGCAATCTGCTTAATGCTTCGGGCACTCCACGCAAAAGGCTCTACTGAGAATTTGTGATCAGGTAAAACGTGCTGCGGACAAAGGACAGTTGACGATCCTAAAGATCTTTTTATTTTAGTAAAGCCTTTGATACGGGTTTTTAACGACATCTTCTTAAGAAACTTAAGCTCGTACACTTCCGAGGTTCCGTACATAAATGGATTTACTGATACCGTACGGAACGCTCTCAGGCGGTGATCGACGAGATGGATACTTGCCCAGAGTGTTTTTGTTGATGACCATGGATGTACCTGAAGGGTCAGTTGAGGGTGGAATTAGAGGGGCCCGATCCATTACAAGTTGCACCAATCTGGTCCTACCATTACTGTTCAGCTCTACCACTGACACCTGATCCTGAGTGACTGATACACTTAAAGGAAAAAGAGAGGTGGAAAAAGGACCTGGAACTGCCAGTGGAAGAAAGACGGCGATGCTACAGTAAAATAATGCTCGGCCCCACAAAGCATAGAAGGAAAACCCGAATAAAAAGGAAACCATCTAAAAATTGTGCTTGGAAATCCTCCCTCTTGCGGTCATGGGCCTTCCGGATTAGTACCTCTTCCGATGTCTACAACACCATCCAGCTGATTCCCAGTTCAAATCTATTAAGACTTTATTCACGTCTAGAAATTAAAAAAAAACGATTTTTTTTGCATTTCCTTAAAGTATAGACTCTTAAAAATATGCCCCCAAAAGAAAATGTTTAAGTTCCAATATTTACAAAGTGATATCAATTTGAATACGGCTGAATTGAGAGGCTGCACCAGCGCGAATCGGACCATCAGAAGATTCGAAGAAAGCTAGAACTGTTCGTAGGGAAAAATGAACTTGAGAAAATCATAATTTCGAAATCGAGGAAGGCACACTTTACGAGGCAGGAATGGCCGATTAAAATAACGTAAGAATAACATGTTATTGTACCACTTGGATAGTTTCTGTTGTCTGAAATTAGACTCAATACTTTAAACGCGTTTTTCTCAAAACTACTTTTTTCAACCTGGTTGACATAAAATATCAAGTTCTATTCAACCGATTGACTTCAGATTTGGTATGGACCTTCAGTATATATCCCTCTATCGTCCCTACCTCGGGCATTGCAAAACTATTATTACGATCAAGAAAATTGGTTTCATTTCTGTTTCAGGTTAATGGGAGCTTAGGAATCATGTCAGGCGCCTCAACCCTTTTTCCACGCTCATATACAGAGACCCATATTTTTTTTATTTTTTTTTTGTAAGTTCTTGAAACATCAATACACTGTGCAAAAATGCAAATTAAAGGTATTTTTTGTTTTTTTTATCAGGCCCGAAAAAACGCCGAAAAGTTAGGCCTCTAGCCTAAAATACTGCCTTAAGGGTACGTCTAGAGGCACGAAAAAAAATGTCGAAATGCAGATGTTTTTTCTGAGTAACGGTTGGTGAAAATAAAACGCATTTTTTCAAACACAAAGGTACATGTATTAAAAACCTTTAAAAAAAATCATGACAAAATATAAAATAAAAAAAAATATGGCCTAGACATGTAATTTTGTCATTTCTCATTATGTCATTTTTTTCGCGACGTTCGGCTGTGGACGCTGGAACGGTTCATCTGCAATCAAGATACCAAGTAGGTTATTCAAGTTAACAATAAATATGAGTCGTTGACGATAGCCGATTTTTTAAATAAAATGGCTAGAAATTGAAACTCGAGCATGGAAGTACTGTGAAAAAAGTCATTATTTTTACGTAACTATTAAAAAATTAAGATCGATTTGAAAAAAGTCAGATCGTTACCGACCTCTAACAGTTTAAAGGCGTTTTTTTTTTTGTAAACTTGAAACAATCCTTCGAGCGGCTCTTGAGATATGTTGTCCGCCGGCTTTAAGAACAGTATTATGAGAAAAACGCGTTTGAAGTTTAAAGTACGGTTCTGCTATTTTTAAATGGAAATTTTTTTATTTTAACTCAAGTCGCCACTTCAGGACCATAAAATGTACCCTCAGCAGCAACTGTGCAACTTCATGGGAAGAGGATTGTCGTTATCTGCGAGCAATTCTTTCCTCGCGCGTTGCCGCTTGACTTCGGATTCCGGCTAAAGCGATTCACTTTCGATCTTGGAGTTTGCAGTATGCAGCGCAATGACGTCCAATCCTGACAATCAATGCCTGCATTATCAGCAAATACGTTGTAGCACCTTCGTGAAAAGTACATCCGACAATATTAGCAACAATTTTCACAATGGATGAACCGGTCTTGTGGGCTTTTGGAGCTCTTTGCCAAATATCGTTGTTCAATCTCTCCTTAGAATTTTGAGTAAGTCCACCGACACATCTCAGCAATAAATTTTTATCAAAAAATTGTCATATATTGGATGAATTGCTGTGATGACATCATCATAAAGCCACGTTTTATATTCATACCGCTGCAGAATTCCTGTGGTCTTCGCTTGCTGCGACGAGCATCACGATTCCGATCGGAGAAGGCAATTATCATGTCGAGGTTCTTTGTCCGTTGACCGCTTGTAGTGAAATGTGAACCATATAGTCGCCTTCATTTTTGTCACAGAATGTCAATTTCTTCGGATGGCGAGGCCGTAATAAATTGTGAGTTCATCGATCAGTTTTCCGGTTAGGTTTCGTCTACCACCAAGGCCCGTCGTTTTTTTTTGCAAGCGACATATATATATATATTGTACCCATATGTTTTTATACGTGTCCTACACATCCTTTTTTTTTGAGACAGCAGACAGACCGTACGGAGAAGCATGCACTATTCCTTTGTACGTTTTCGAGTCACCGTCTCATGTATGTTACTCCATAACTCGATTCAGATCGCTCGAACATTTCTCGGATTGGGTCCACTTCCATTGTTTTCCGCGAACCCTTTATGATTAACAGAACAATAGTCTTGATGAGATTCGAAACACTCGAAATATTCTGCTATATTTATATGATCAGTCCAAGATTCACGAGCCTTGCAATAACTATTGGAAGTACAAATAAGTCTCCGCCGTTTTTTTATCAAAAATTGGGCATTTATTTCGAAAGAATGGTACTTTATGTTTTATTTAAAGTATTGTCCATCGCTAGTTACTACTTTTTGCCATCTTTCTGGCAGCATATGGATACCGCGTCGGAAGAACGCTTCATCTTTTGAGGCTATCCACAAATCGACCCAATTTTTTGTATCTTCGTATGATATGAAGTGCTGCTCAGACAGGCCGTGCGTCATCGATCGAAATAAATGATATTTAGAGGGAGCCATGTCTGGTGAATACGGCGGATGGGGTAAAACTTCCCAATTGAGTGTTTCCAAGTAGGTTTTGACCGGCGCCGCAACATGTGGACGAGCATTATCATGCAGGAGAATAATATTGTCGTGTCTGGAGTAGTAGTGGGCGCATTTTCCTTGAGTGCTCGGCTCAATCTCATTGTGCCCCAGTAATGGTTTCGTTGGGTTTGAGCAACACACCTTGAGTGTTCGGTAGAGAGCCCCAGTAATGGTTTCGTTCGGTTTGAGCAACTCATAATACACGACACCAAGCTGATCCCACCAAATACACAACATGAGTTTCTTTCCATGAATATTCGGCTTGGCTGTCGATGTTGAAGCATGGCCAGGTGGTCCCCATGATTTCCTCTTCTTTGGGTTATCGTAGTGGATCCATTTTCTATCACCAGTGATTATACGATGCAAAAACCCCTTCGCTTATGCCTGGCAAGCAGCATTTCACATGTGCAAAATCGGCGTGCAATATATTTTTTTGGGAGCCTATTATATTGATTCATATTGTAGAATAGGTATACTTCCGAAGCTCTAAAAGGGTATCGAGATTATCGATTCGACAATGCCTATATCCGTTATGACTCGTCTTCCTACAGCCTCTGGGCGAGCAATCTTGAATTTAGGTAACCGACCGCCCATTTTGTATGCCCCTTTAGCATACATCAGGGTTTACTTCAGTCATTCCTTTTCTCGTTTATTCGCCATCGGACTATGCCGAGCACCTTTGGATAGGCGGACAGGAAGGGGCGGAGGGGGACAGAGAGAGTAAAAGGTAGTTTGTTTTTCACCATATAAAAGCCCTACCGTTCGAATCTCCGGCCCTCTGCAATGCCACTGAAAACAGGAAAGCGCGAGTGTGTTTCATCGATGCTGTATTGAATCCACAAGCTTCATTCGGCTTCGCCTCTAATAACACTTACTTTAGCTGTGTGATATCTTTACGTATGCCGCAACAGATGGATCTAACTCAGAATATTTTCAATGCAAACGGATAGTCGATCATACCCTTTCGTTTTTCGACAGACGATATGCATGTTGTCATAAATATGGACCCTTCCAACTTCATTTCAGGAACGTGTACCTAGTCAACCGTTTTGCATTCGAGTAACAGTATCGTTCCTTAAGAGAGAGAGAGAGAGAGAGAGAGGGCGGACGTCTCAAAATAGAAAGGAAATGGCGGAAGCTGTTTGAAGGGAAGGGCGGCAGTATAGTCGGCTGGATATGCCTCTGGCCGTCTAAAGAATAGAAAACATCTATGTATAACCATTTTTTTATGAGATTGATCCATCGTCCAGAGAACACACATTGTACGACTAGACCGAAGAAATTCAACGGAGCGTACTAAACGGCGTGTCAAAACCACAACAATGGCGTACGACAACATAGAAAAAGAACGTCCATTCTTACGATGAAGGTGTCTTATAATATTTCGTAGATAAATCTCAAGAAAGAAGAAAACACACTAGGTGCATACCTAAAAGACGTCAAAATAATTCATGAACGTCGAAGGGGTATCCGATGTAATCCCACACATCCTCAAAAGTAAAATAATATGAGTTAAGAAATATGTAAATTATGTGAAACGGTTGAGTTAATAAATATTCTCACATCGCAAGCATATCAATTCTAGCGTGTATAATTAAATCGTACCGCATATTTTGGTGCTCCATTCTTCATTTTAACCCGGGTATATACACAAATTCGCGTTAGCATCGCGGCAAATCCGAGTTTCGTCAAATATAATATCCAAAAGCCATTTAGTATGGCATGCGTGTATATCTACGTGTAGTGAAAAGCAATGCAATATGCGCTTTGATAAAATCCACGTGCCCAAGAACGGTGAGGAGTGATGTCGCTGGATATCCGGCGGCAAAATATCCCACCATTTAAATTCCCGATGAGTTCACTAAGCTTTCATCTGAGTGCATGTACACTAATGGATGTAAATTTCATAGAAAATGTTTCGCAAATATCACTATTTCAATAGACGAAATAGCAGATCGTTATTGTAGCTCATGCTTTCGTAGGAAAAGTTAAAAAAATTGTGCAATTTGTTTATCAATGTGTTAGAAGATCAATCGAGGAGAAAAAGGTTAAAAAATTCATGGGAAGGGTTATAAACGTCGTAAAACAGAGACCGGACAAAAAACAAAAAACACTTTCCGGGATGGTTTTTTACAAAAATATTTTCCAAGTCCTTCAAGTATAACCACAAGTGAGCTCGGAAATAAATCTGGGTTGTTGGAATCAGCGCCGCCTCCACCGTTATTCCATGAAACGTCTTAAGTTAGGAACATACTTTTAACACGCCACGCGACGACACGCACAAAATGTATGCGGCGTGTTCTCAAGTGGCCAGTGGTTAGTATGTTTATAGTCATAGAAAACTGAACATTTTTATTTTGTTCAATGCCGGTCACATGGCTTCGGGTAGCGTCGGATATTACTCAATGCTTGATACGTGGCTATCCGTAAAGTTGGAAACATACTGAGTCAGTGAGGTGGATGGCTCAGGGGTACAGGCAAGCAGTGAAATAAATGAAATCAAATCTCATAAACAGTATATGTATGTATACTGTATTTTAGTACAAATCTTATATGCCTGCACATGCATACAGACTACAGCCAGTTACAGCCTTCAAGTCCTTCTGGAACTCTAATCGATCGTACACGTCACACTTTTGACCAGATTCAATGTCCACGAACACAGTTCTCAACCGTGATGTCGTCAACTCGCATCTCCTATGGTACTTGGGCATACGTGTATTCACGAGTAGCACCTATGATATCAATTATGACCAAAAATTGAAACTGTCAAGCAAAGTAAGATTAGTTATCACATTCATTTGCTGATTGAAAGATTTTTCCCAGGAATCCGAACGTATTAGAATTTTCGCTCTCTCGCTCTCTTTGGTGCATTATGAGGCTGAAAATCCGCAGGGAGGAAATAACTTTTTGACGTGAAATGGCTTTCAATTCGACAAGTAGGGGTACACTTGCTAAAACTGCATGCAACGAAAAGATGTTACCCTTGTAACGCTTGTAACTCTGTAACCACGTGAAATACGCTATTTGTTTAGATATTGTTGTATGGAGGAATAAAGCCATTACTCAAAGACATATGATTCATGTTGGTAGACGGGGCCAGCGCGGTGCGTCGGGAGCCGCAAGTTGAGCGGGTTAAGTTATGCACGAACAAACGCCGCGTGAGAGTCGTTAACTCTTGAGTGCGTTTCGCAATTAAGACGGGAGTAATCGCGTTGGGTAGAACTCGTGGGTTTCTGTAGGCGCAACCAATAACAATATCAAACTGGGGCTAATAAAAAGTTATATTGAATATAACTTCGAGATTTGTAAAAAATTAAGACTCCGTCGGCTATGGCGCCCCATTACCTGACAACTATGCGCCAAGAACCGCGGGAAGAGGCCAAACAGGGAACAAAGGAGGACGAGGGATTTCGACCACCACCGGCGACATCGCCTGAATAAACCCGGAGACGGGAGGATCTCGCCAGATCGAGGCAAGTGCAGAAGACGCAGACGTACACGAGTACTGCGAGACCAAGCCGGTTGTTGCGGCCCAGAATTGAATCTGACGCCTCGCATAGAGCTTTAATGAAAGCAGACGAGCCCCCCCCCCATCCTATTAGCAGTCATCTTGGGTAGCCAGGTTGGCCCAAGCTACCCAATTGCAGAATAGCAACTAAAGAAATTAGCACGTATACCTGAGTACTGTAGGCGATGGAAGTTGGCCACAACTCACTGTCTATACATACATTTTGCGCCACATACATTTTGCGCGTGTCGTCATAGGGCATGTTAATAGTATGTTTCTGGCTTATGATGTTTCGCAGAAATAACTGAGGTGGCGTCTCTGATTCCATCTACCTATATTTCTTAAATTTATAGCGCGATATTGATACATTTAGAATGTGATATTATCGGTATGCATGCAAAAAATTGATCAGGTCATATGCCGAATGAAGAATATTAAACATACTGTGATGTCGGGACGGAGATTTTCTTAGCTCTTTAATTCGCGGAAGGAGTGACTGACTCGCTTCAGAACTCGGTTTTAGGATGGACAACTCGG
Source organism: Ophion ventricosus (assembly GCA_963932345.1). NCBI lineage: Eukaryota > Metazoa > Arthropoda > Insecta > Hymenoptera > Ichneumonidae > Ophion > Ophion ventricosus. The sequence continues at coordinate 31,913,941 of OZ010713.1, read as the reverse complement.
TAAACACTATGTCGAAGTTACATAAGACTTTATTGACGGACAGAGGTTTGTTGTGGTTACAATTTTGGAGACTTACTGACTACTCTAGCTTAAAGAGGAGGGATTTTAAGAGGTAGATTGGGAGAAAATCGGAGTAGTGGGAGAAAGGGCCTACGTGACGTTTGGGGGGTAGGCCCAGAGTTTTCCAGAAAACGCAGCTGCACCGCATGGGAACTACAACATTTGTTTAGGGAAAAGAATGTGGTCTTTCGTAGCGTTATCTAATGATGTAATAAATTGAGAAAGGAAAATCGAAGGATGGGAAAACGGGCAGCGAAAGAATTTCGGGCTACGTTACACCTCCCCCCTAATTTAAGAAAATTCATAAAAAGGGAAAATGAATTTTCTTCAAGCCTCAATATTGGAAGATCTGCGACGCCCGGCCGACCTTACTGATTTTGAACTATCTCGATGGATTACATCTAGAACGGTACATTCGTCAGTATCGTGATTAATGTGATAATTCGCTCGCTTAGTACGCTCTTTGTAGCTGGTTATGTCCATAAGCCTCTTTCTATATTCATCTATTCTTTCTAATCGTTTTAACGTGACGTCGATGGTTGCGGATTCTAGGCAGCGGGTATCGTTCTTGGGAGCCGTGCAAAGGTTATTTAGGGTTGTTAGTCCTGCCCAAAGTTCGTAGTGATGGTTGTTGATCTCGGTGAGGTCCACGTAGTTGACTATAGTCCAGCTTTGGTGGAAGAACATCACTCCGCCCAGGTGTTCCAGGTATACAGCTCCTTCAAGGGGTTCCACCTCTAGTTCTTTGGATGTAGCGTGAGTTATCAAAAGGGGAAGAAGCAACAGCAACATGATGCCTGCACAGAATTTTAATTAGTTTGGATGATAAGGCTTTAACTTGTTAACGTGAACTAGCTTTCTTCTGTTATTCAACAATATTTCATAATTGACGTCCGATGTCTGTTCTAAAATGATGGCAGGCCCTTCCCATTTTAGGGCAAGCGGCGTCTTGTCTCTCTCTTTAGCGACGAGGACTTTGTCGCCTTTTGCGAAGATGGGTACAGGACGATGTATGCGAGCGTCCTGGACTGCCTTGTAGTGCTCTTTTGCAGCGATTAGATTATCGCGTCCTCTTTTTACGATGCCTTCATGATCACCACGTAGTCCTTCGAAGTACTGATCAATCGTCAGGTTTGTCCGTTGAACTGGAAGATTATTCGGGATATTAGGTTTTCTCCCGAATTGCATTTCGAACGGCGTTAATCCTGTTCCTTCGTGCTTCGCTGTGTTATATGATATGGAAACAAACTTCAATTTTTTGTCCCAGTCTTCCTGATTGTCGTATATTAATGCTTTAATTTGTTCTTTAATCGGTCCGTGTGCTCGTTCAAGGCTTCCGTTACTTTGAGGATGAAATGATGCTGTTGTTATGTGCGAGATCTTGAAAAGTTTTTCCAGATGTTTAAATATCTGGCTAATAAAATTTCGTCCGCCGTCTGTTAATATGACCTTTGGAGCGCCGTGAATGCAAATGAAATTTTGCATTCACGGCGGTTGCAGTGTCTGGGCATCCTGTGCCTTTAAGGGTATGAGTGTTATAAATTTTGTCAGCTGATCCTGGACTGACAGGATGTATTTGTGACCCTCATACGTTTCGGGTAATGGTCCTACAAGATCGAGAGCGATCTTTTCATTTGGTTTTTCCGGCATGTCCGTAATGATTGTCTCTGCTCGAGGTTCCATTCGTACGAGCTTGACCCTCTGGCACGTGTCGCATTTACGAACATAATCTTCGATGTCTCGTTGCAAGTTAGGCCAGATAACAACAGCCCTAACCCGGTCAAGAGTTTTTGCTACTCCAAAATGTCCCGTAGCTTTTGTCCCATGGTACTGCTTTATGATCTCCGTACGCTCTTCTTCCGTACCCGGTTCGTAAAGTTCGGTGTCGTACAGGTAAAGAAAAGGTCGTTCTCTTCTCTTTGACCAAATAAATGCGATCATCTGTTTAATTCTCATTTTCCTCACTGGATTCTCGTTTAAGTGTTTGCATCCTAAATAAATCTTTGTTGGTTCTAAGATTGTTAGTAGCTTGTTAGCTAACACGTTGTACCATTCGATTTCGTCGGCTGTGAAATCAAGGTGCAATTCTTCTTCATTATTTCTCGGGCGATCCGTGATTATTATCTTTGAAATATTTTTAGACGGTATTTCCTCTAGAATCTGAGGAACTTGAGGAATTTCTTTCATTAATTCAAATTCAATGTAATAAGGGAATTCTTCATTCTTCCGTTTCTTGATTATCTTCAGAGTTATTACTTTCTTCTGCATCGTTAATTCCTTCTTGATTTTCTGATTCTTCATTCGAAAGGTTGTTGCATTTCCTCTGACGTGTAGATACCGCATCCCATGTATAAATTGAGCATCGGACCAGCGCTGGCTCAGTGTCGAACTTGATTGGCCGAGGCTCGGCAAAAATGCTTGGCCCAGGCATGGAAATGTGACGCGCCGCTGACGCTCGGCAGCCGAGCTCGGCAGCCGTGAAAAAAATTCTGAAAATATATTGTTCGGAGTAAAAAAGTGAATTATTGGTGTTATTCAGTATTATTATGAAATGCATGAACTGAAATAAGAGATGGTTACTGTTGCTTAGTATTATTATAAGCTGAAAATTGAAATGCATGATCCGAAGAATAAAATTCTCCTTCGCTAGCTAAACTGACAACAGTACATAACATTTTTAAATACATTAGGACAGAGTAAAACTGTAAGCTGAGACTGCAAAAGCTTTAGAAATACAATGTGGTGATGATTCATACGACCAATCCATAAAAAACAATGCCAGCATATAAAAACAACGATATAAGTTATTGATACAAAATTATTACTCTGAATTAAACCTTCAATACATTACTCTGTACTTCGTACGAGGTTTATTTGACCACTAAATAAAGGTTTCATTGAGAGTAAGAATTTTTTTTTAAATAGCGCGGAGATAGTGAAGAACATTTTCAAATCATGTCGCAGATTGCAAAAAAGATTATGTGCATGCTACCGCAAGGGGAAAAATACATCTTCGGTAACTAACTAACCGCAGCGTAAAAAGTGTTTTAAAGGGCATTACTAAGTGGGAAGGCCCTTAACATATCAGAGAGTGAAAAACATCTTAAGGTTATATGGGAAAAAGTGAAAGAATTACATCGGAGAGAGAAAAATATTTTAAAAAGATATCGGAGAGCGAAAAAAGGATTATGCTAAAATATCGGAGAGAGAGAGAACATTTTTTTAAAAAGATATCGGTGAGAGAGAAAAAGATTTTGAAAATATATCTGCGATAAAGAGGGAAAGATTTTGAAAGGATATCGGTGAGTCAGAAAAATATATAAAAAAGATATCGGTGAGAGAGAAAAAGATTTTGAAAATATATCTGCGATAGAGCGGGAAAGATTTTGAAAGGATATCGGTGAGGGAGAAAAAGATATAACAACATATTAGCAAAAGTTAATTAGGTTTTAAAAGTATGTTCTAGGGCTATGAGGCATGTATCTAACTGATGAAAATTAATCGATTAGAAACAAAAAACTTCCAAACAGATATTAATATAAATTCTCGTCTGATTTTCCGGTCTCCATTGTGATGTGGTATAAATACCAAAGAAACGAAAAAGATAGCAAATTATAGGTTAGTTTTCGTCCGTGAAGAGTCTCACCGTCAGAGATTATCACCAATTTCGGTAAAATTATAAGTTTTATATTTTTATATCACGACAATCATACTTTTCAAAAATAACATATTGCTCTACGTAAAAAAACATCTTATCACGTTATATCTAAAGCTAAAGTTTACGACTGAATTTCAGAAAACAAATTGAAACATAGAATTGGCTATTGATAATCCCGACTCAGAAAACACTTCACCGTGAATATTGGCTGTCAATTCGTTTGTATATTTGTAATTATCAATCACACAAATACTTTTTTTCACTTGGTCGTTTAAAAAAATAACACGAGGAGATCTTCCTTGTTCCAACACTAAAAACTCTGAACAATATGGCTGCATGAGCGTAGATGTACACACATGTATAGTAGCGAGATTCTGTAACTCGGTGGCGAGCGTTTTCGTCATAGCTAACGACAACCAATAAGAGGCTCCCTTTCTTCTGTGTTCTTGCATGTGATTGGCTGTCGGTCCAATTTTTGCCTTTTCCCAACGCTGGCGCTGGCGTTGAGCCAGCGTTGGGTCTGTTCTGCACCACCGACATGCTGACGCTTGGGCCAGCCTAGAATGCCGACGCTTGGTATCCAATACCGGGCCAAGTCTCAGCCGATTGTCCACTGACGGTTGAGCCAGCGCTGGCTCTGGCGTTGAGCCAGCGTTGGGCCTGTTCTGTACCATCGACATACTGACGCTTGGAAAAGCCTAGAATGCCGACGGTTGGTATCCAGCGCTGGGCCAAGTCTCAGCCGATTGTCCATTAACGGTTGAGCCAGCGCTGGCTCTGGCGTTGAGCCAGCGTTGGGCCTGTTCTGTACCATCGATATGCTGACGCTTCGGCCGGTCTAGAATACCGACGCTTGGTATCCAGTACTGGGCTAAGTCTCAGCCGATTGTCCACAAGCGGTTGAGCCAGCGCTGGCTCCGGCGTTGGCTCTGGCGTTGAGCCAGCGTTGGGTCTGTTGTGTACCATCGACATGCTGAAACTTGGGCCAGTCTAGAATGCCGACGCTTGGCATCCAGTACTGGGCCAAGTCTCAGCCGATTGTCCACTAACGGCTGAGCATTGGCATTTCTACGTGGGATATATTTGTAATAATGCGTCGGCGTTTGTATTTAGTGCCCCTTTTTTATAAATTGCATCGTACTCATATTCCTCGATTTTTAAACGAAGTCTCATCAAACGACTATTTGTTGGAGGATTAGAGGTTTTAAGAATCCATAGAAGCGGATTGTGGTCCGTAACGATTTGAAATTTCTTTCCATACAAATATTGTCGGAAGTGTTTTACAGCCCAGGCTATTGCCAGCATTTCCTTTTCAGTCGTTGAGTTGCGTTGTTCGGCCTTGTTTAGGGTGCGTGATGCGTAGGCCACGGGTCGGTCTTTTCCGAGAGATCCCTGAGATAACACGGCGCCTATCGCGTGGTTACTAGCGTCCGTGGCGAGGATAAAAGATTCTTTAAAATCCGGATACTGTAGAACTGGCGATGTTGTCAACACTGCTCGTAATAGATTGAATGATTGTTCCTGTTGGTCTGTCCACGACCATGGTGTTTCTTTCTTCAGGAGTTCTGTTAGTGGCTTCGCTAATTTGCTAAAGTCTTTTATAAATTTCTGGTAATATCCAGCCAGACCCAAAAATTGCTTGTCTTGATTCTGATCCTAAGGTCTAGGGAAATTCTGTACTGCTTCTGCTTTCTTCGGATTGGGTTTTACCCCTTCTTCCGAAATTACGTGTCCTAAAAATTCAAGTTCCGGTCGTAGAATTCGCACTTGTCTGGCTGTAACTTCAAATCTGACTGGCGAAGTCGGGTCAACACGTCGATTAGTTTCTTATTATGCTCTTCAAGTGTTTGTCCATAAATTATTATGTCGTCTAAGTATACGAAGCATGTATTTCCTATTAATCCTCGCAATACGTTATTCTTGATGCGTTGAAATGTTGCAGGCGCGTTCTTTATTCCAAACGGCATCCTGTTATAATGGTAATGACCTCATGGTGTAGAACATGCCGTTTTTTTTATCCCGTTCGTCCATCGGGATTTGGTGGAATCCTGAGGCTAGATCAAACGTGGAGAAGTATTTTGCCCGACCCAATTGATCCAATATTTCGTCAATGCATAGGAGGGGGTAGGCATCATTTTCGTTTAATTTTCGGAAATCAATCACGATCCTCCATTTTTGGTTTTTCAATGCAACAACGTGGAAAATGTGACTCTTCCCTTGAAATTCTTGTCGTCCAGCAAATAAGGCTTCGTGACGTTCATTACCCATGGAAAACGGTGTCTTGAAGTTTCGATTTATTTGTGATCCTGCCGTCAGCATGCTGATTTTGATTAGGTTTATAGCTGAACCTGTGTCTAGAAGGAAGCTGCCTACTCTGCTGGATGTTCTTGTGGGAAGTTTGACCTCTCGTTTAGCGGATCCGATAGTGTTGACACGTGGGATATTTCTTGTGTCGTAATAATTGTTTCCTCTTCCGATATGTAATTGACCGTTGTTCGCGTTGGTTGGTGGTTGCGAGACTGTCCGTTTTGAAAAACCGATTGTTGTGGTTGCCACGATCTGTGAGACGATTGTGTGTCGTACAATTTCTTTCGGCAATCGCGATCAACGTGTCCTATCTTATTACTGTACCGGCAAACGGCTGGTGGGCGCTGTGTATTTGGAAAGGCCCCCGGTAATTTATGGAGTGGCGCCTTGCGAGTGTCCAAACTACCTGCGTTTTTGTCGGTGATGCTACGATTACGCGTCATCATTTCTCGCGTGTAGTCGTAGGCCTCAGCTGCTTGTGCCTTAGCAATGGCCATACGGATATTTTCGGGTTTCTGTGCGCGTACCTCTGTCGAAATTTCCCTCTTCAATCCTAGCAGATACTGGTCAAGACCCTGTTGTCATTCGTAATCTATTATGAAGCGCTTCTGCACTTCGTCCGGGGTAGAATTAGCCAAAACAGCCAAGACTTGGTTTTGTACCTCCAAAAATCTATTGGTGAACTTCGAGACTGATTCGTTTTTTTGTTGGAATATACGCGACCTTTTTCTCTCCAAACGCTGACCGGTTGTAAATTTCCAAAGAGTATTCGCAAACACTCATATAATTTTTCGTACGAGTCCGTTTCGTATTCTTGAATTTCTCTTGCGGCATCTCCAATTATTTTCTTTACGATTATTAAACGTCTAAGATAGTCTGATCGGTGTACTTGATAACGAACGTATTCGATGGAGGCGATAAATACTTCTACCCAGATATTTTTTCCGTCAAGTTCGCGTATTAATTCTAGCGCTTCTTTTGGCGATATTTCTTCGTAACTGTCGTCTGATACGGCACTAGGAGGACGTGGTACCTCATTCTTCATTGGCAATGAAGTATTCGAGTCGCTGACTTTATTAAGTGCGCTTTTAATCGCATTTACGTTTGATATCGCCATTTCGTTTAGATCCACGGAGTCAGTTTCAGAGTCGGTGTTAATTTTCATAGGTTCTCGATAAAGAGTGAATGAGTTTTTACTCACCGATTCTCTTTGTGGATCCAGTTCAATTTCTGTTGTCTCTCGTAACTCCTGCGTGTCGTTGATCGATCCTATGTTCCCAGCGTTGATAGTCAGCGGACCCCACACTTAGCACCAGTTGTGATGTCGGGACGGAGATTTTCTTAGTTCTTTAATTCGCGGAAGGAGTGACTGACTCGCTTCGGAACCCGGTCTTAGCATGGACAACGCGGTAAATACTATGTCGAAGTTACATAAGACTTTATTGACGGACAGAGGTTTGTTGTGGTTACAATTTTGGAGACTGACTGACTACTCTAGCCTAGAGAGGAAGGATTTTATAGAGGTTGATTAAGGGAAAATCGGAGTAGTGGGAGAAAAGGCCTACGTGACGTTTGGGGGGTAGGCCCAGAGTTTTCCAGAAAACGCAGCTGCACCGCGTGGGAACTACAACGTTTGCTTAGGGAAAAGAATGTGGTTTTTCGTAGCGTTATATACAGAGGGCTTCGTGAGAATGTCAAGTGATCGAGCGGTCTCGAATGCTGTAGTAAGACACGCCTGAACAGTGTCGGACGTCCACGGAATCAATGAAATCATAGTGGTAGGTTTGCATGAATGGATATTTCCTTACACTATCAAAAAATATCTGTCCCAACATCCTAATAATGAACAGAACTAAAATATATATACATTGATCAAAATATTGCTTGTAATTCGCATTGATGTTTATAGTGATTTTTGCCATATTGTATAGTTCGTCTACAAAATGTATAGAATGTCTCATAAATCCAAACTAAATAAAAAATACTCGATGAAGAATACTACCTTAATGATTTTTATCATAATTCGTTGTTCCCTCATCTCCTGAAATGATTTCTTCGAAGAAAATATTTCGCCTACACATGGAATCGAACCGAAAATGCATGGTATCTATAAAAAACGCCCATGGTAAAAGAGGGGAGTAGAGGTTGAATTACCTATAGTTTTCCGAGTAGAAATCGTGCTAGCCTGTCTGAGTTACGTTTGAGCTCATACGAACTGACTAATAGGTGCCTCGCAATGAGCTAGTAATATTCTAAATATTTTGTTATTCAGCCGTTGTCTATTCACTGCCCAATCGATTTTCACTATAGATGTCGCTGCGTTACAATAATAATCATACCTAGTAACTAGGCCGTACTGGACTCGCCAACCATGGTTACGAATAACAAAGTGGGGTTATGTGACTATCATCTAGCGAATGCCTCATGGCTGGCTAGCCAACCTGAGTTTCAGATGGCGTTGCGAATGAACAAAACTCTCAAGTGGGTATCTCGCCATGACCTAGTCAACACTAGCCAACTGCGGCTATGCACTAGCCAACAAGGCAGCGACATCTGTAATCAAGTTCGGCTAGGCAGTGACTAGCCACCCTTGGCTAGTGACACAGATGTGACTGCTTTAGGATAAAAATACTACCTAATGACTAAGTCGTACCTGGCTAGCCAATGATCGTCACATATGACAAAGTGAGGTTATGTGACCGCATGTAGTTCCATCGAGCGATTGCCTCATAGTTGGCTAAGCTAATTTGAATTGCCGATGGCGTTGCGAATGAAGAAAAAACAATCCGCAAGTGGGTATCTCGCGATGATCTAGCCAACACTAGCCAACTCCGGCTATGTGCTCTTTGATTAGCCACTACCTAGTCGATCGTGATTAGTTTATATAATGTTTATATCCTCATTAGTAGTTTATATAATGGATAGCATTTGTTGCAGTAACATCGTGCTCATTAATTCATCACTAGCCAGAATAAATGTTTGGATAAATACAATTTAAAGTTATTTAATTCTATGCGAATATAGCTCTCAATGCAAAAAAAGTAATCAATCCGATAATATTATTTAAATTTGCTAACCCACCCATTTCTTAATAACGCAACTATTTGCATGTGTAGATGATCCGATATTAATAAATTAACTGACGATGAGTAGAACTGGCTCAGTGGATACCGTCGTGGATTTATCACTCAGAGGTATCGGGATCGAAACCACCACACACGTAAGCGTTTTTTCTGATATAATTTCAAATTAATCAATTAATAGATTTGCAGCGCACATATCGTAACCAACATTGGCAGTTGAGGAAGAAAACCGTGGAATTACGCCGCGATATACGTAGTGTGAAAAATAATCTTTACACATTATCTGGAGAAGAAATATTATACAGCTGCGAGATATTTTTTTTAAATTGGTCACCGCCTAATTTTCTGTATCCAGTCATTAGACGACGAAAGCGTTACAAGGCTGGGCAGTTACTAGCTAAGACGGCTAGCTAGTGGTGATTTGAAAAATAATTTTACTAGCTCAGGACTAGACGGTGATGAGTTGTATTTTCCACTGGGGTTCTTGACAATCATAATATCATAATATGGTTAATACAACAAACCACAATCATAATATGGTCAATGAAACTATTAGCGTCTACCATAATAAGGTTAACATAACCATAAGCGTATATCTACACATGCCTCAAGAAAAAACTATTAACTATTGTGAAAGGCTTTACGATATCGATATGGTTAATTTAGAGCTATCGCAAAATTGGCGCACAAATACTAATGCTATGATTCGAATAGTAGAAGTTTAACCGGAACAAAACTTAACGTACGGTAGACGGTACCAGTATTGGTATGCTGATTTTGTGATAGCACTGAATTAAGGGGCCAGTCCACTTTGAAAATTTCAAAAAATCGATTTTTTTTACTGTTTTCGAAAGTACATACATTCAGAAATATTGTATCAAAATTTTATGAAATTCCGAGCTCTCTAAGTATTTTTTTTTTTTTACCTGAATGTCAGGACCTCATTTCGTCTACCTGAGCGTATAGCGCGCTCGGCCGACCCATCGGCCACAAACATCCTCCTGCTCTTTCTGAGGAAGTACAGGAAGTTTTAAAACGTATTTACGAGGATCTCACCAAAACAGAACTGCTCGAAAGGTGTTTAGGTGGCCATACACAAAACAATAATGAAAGTTTTAACAACTGCGTATGGAATATGGCACCTAAACACATGTTCAACGGCAAAAAAATCGTAGACATTGCCTGCAAAGTTTCCGCGTGTGTCTTTAATGACGGATTTCGTCCAGTGCTTAAAATAATGGAAATAATGGGCGTCAAACTCGGCCCGATCGCGATCGGATTCGCCGACAATCGCGATGATGAGCGTGTTCGCTCTGCAAACCTCCGCAGTTCTGAGTGCTCAAAAGAGACCAGAACCAAACGAAAGCAAGCAAGACTTGAAAAAATCGACGATGATGACCAATCAGAAAGGATTTTGTACGGTGCAGGAATTGCCGATTGAGTTTAGGTAAGAGTTTTTCATAGTATAAACTTCAAACGCGTTTTTCTCGAAACAACGTTTTCAAAATCTAGCTCCATCGTATCTCTAAAACTAATAAACCGATTCTCATGATATTTGAACCACATATTGTAAACATGATTTGCAACAAGATGACCCTCGATGATTTTAAAATTTTGATTTTTACTCTTTTTTTGGGGAAAAACTGCGAAAAAACGCGTTTTTTTTACTTTTTTCGTTTTTCATCTGCCATTTTTTTATTTTTTGATAAAACTTTATATCCGAGGGTCATTTTGTAGCTCGTGTCATACTGAATCTAATGGACTTTGATTTTTTTGTTTCAGACAAGCCGTTGCCGAGTTGTGCTGGAGCTACCTAGCCCACCTATTTTTGAGGCGTTACGTTAAACTATAGTTTTTGTACTTAAAAATGAATAAAAATGAATTAAATTTTTTTTTAAATATATTTCAAGACTTTATTTATCAAGCCCAACAACTTTTATATTCATATCTTTTATAAAATCCTCAAAAAAAAACTCGCGAAAATAGCCTTTTTTTCGTGGCTCCAAAGTGGACTGGCTCCTTAACCACATCCATATTGTAAAGCCTTTTATCATAATTTTTAGTAATTTCGAGAATACTAAATAGTCAAACACATCACCAAAGTCACATGTTAATATATACTTTTTGCTCATTGTTGTGTTAACCATATTATGATTGGGATGATAATGAACTATATGGAATTTGACTATACCCTCTTTTACCATGCGCGTTTTTTCTAAATATTATACACTTTTCTCTCGATGTCGGTAGCACGCTCAGCTTTAGAATTAGAACGCGTAGGTTCAAGTCCCGAGGTTAGGCAAAAACTTCAACGAGGCAGGACACGATTCAATCCGATTTTCATATGTACAGGAACATAAATAAAACATATGGAAACAAAAAATACGACGATAATTTTTTGTTCATAATTTGTTCATTTTTTGTTCATAATTTGTTAATGATTAATTTTTCATTTCAGGGTATTTCAGGCTAGGATTATTGAATTTTTCATACGGCAGCCGGAGCAGGGCCTGAGTGTACCGATTAGGTCCGTAACCAGAATTCATTTCAACGCTGGATGCCAAAAAGGGTTTCACGCCTAGTAAAGCCCTGATTCGGCTACCGGTACAGTACCGTTGTACGGGATACGGTATGTCGGTTTCGGCCTTGGTCTGCCCCGCAGCTAAATTTCTACTCGAGATAGTATTCTGATAAGTGTACCAATCCATCAGAAGAAAAATATCACATTGTACCCGACTCTCCCGTACGTGCAAGAATTAACGCGAACGAAAGTTTGTCAAACAAGTATACAAGAAGGTGAAAGTGGAATGGCTTGAGAGGCGATGCTCAACGCAAGTTCTAATACGAAAATTTGCGCGAGGACACGTATCTGTGTATACTCTCCATTGAAGCGCGAGAAGGTAAGCGCGCTAAGCATCTGCAACAGGGATTTAAAAAGCCCCTCGCATCTCGTTATAGTCCGTATACATTATTAACGAGTCTTTCAAGTTGGTGTACACACAGCGCGTGATCGATTTCGCGGGAAAATTTGAATATATATCTATATTTATTTGCATACAGGGTGTCTCATTTTAAGTAAAGCAACTAAATATCTCAACAATGGTTAAACCGAATAAAAAAGGGTCATACAAAAGTTATATAGTCTTTAGGGGTAAATATAATGGATATATTGCCAACATTGCCCGCGGAAAATCCAGAGAGCTCCATTCTTTACAGACAGTGCCTCAACGATTCCCTCCTTGCTCTTAATAACACATACGTATAGGCACAGTCGGAGCGTGGTTTGCAGTAAAAAAAACACGAAATCCATGAACCGTGAGGTCCACACCTTCAACCACACGTAGATACACCTTTGTATGTACGCGTAAACATACGGGTAATGTGTTGATGAACCGGAAGAACTTTCAAACATACAAGTGTCATTGTAGGTTGACTCAGGCAACTTTGCAGCTAGGAAATGTTCAACCAGGTCATTGAATAATCCGATTATACATGTGCGATTAAAAATGAGAGGCTACATTTAAAAAAAAATGATAGTGCCCATCATATGACTTTGAAGTCTTCATCGGTAAATTTGAAAATGTAACCATCATATTTACCCTTGGAAACCCAACAACTGTTTTTCTAAAAAAAATGTTCGCCCTGAGGAGCCAGAACGCAGAAATGTTTAGACAACCGAGAAGTATTTGAGAGAAAAATATGATGATTCTATTGCTATAGATCTAACGACAGTTTGTAGTTTTCAGATCAACCGCGAATCGAGTTCTGTGGGTAACGCGATACCATTCGTATCATATAACGCTTGTCGAAGCTTAACTGATGCAGATAAGGAATATTGGGATCCATTTAACCTATGAGCGATTGAGCAGATTCACATCCAGGCTAATTTTTTAGGGGCGTCGTCTTTGGGGATGGGGCAACTATCCATAATAATGAGACCATGCATCGCCACGATTTGCATGACTGGTCAGCGAAAAATCCACGATGGGTATATGAAGTTGATTACCAGCATGGTTGGGGTTTAAACGTGTGGTGTGGTATTTTTAATACGTGGCTGATTGGTATTTTTTCTAAAAATCGGGTTGCTAAATTTATGGATCGATCAATGTCGTCCAGTTGCGTAGCCTCTTAAGTCTCTTGATCTCACTTATCCAGTGTTTTATGGAGATTACTGAACCTTCTGGTTTAATATGCGAACAACCACAAACAGAAGTGGACATGATGAATCGTATTGTCAATATCTGCCAAATTATTCTTCGTGACGCGTTTTATGATACAATATGAAATTTTGAATGTCAAGTGCACGCATGCCTCGAGTGCAAGTGCGACAGTTTCGAGCATGTATAGAAATATCGGGTTCTCCGATTCTTTTCGGTTCATATGTACAGAGAGGATATCTAAAGGGTGTCTCAAAGTGACCTGACATTTTAAATTACGCGCCATTTTTGTTGTGGCGAATATATAGTACTAATCTTTGACAACTGGCATCAGGAAGTATTGATGTTTAATCATGGAGAATTACACGATCGAGCAACGCATAGAAATTATGAAAATTTACTACAAAAATGGTATAAATTTTGCACGAATTACCCACCAAGATCGTGCGATTTGACGCATTGGACTTCTTTCTTTACGGTTTTCTGAAAGGAAAACGATAAAGAAAGTGTATGCCAATGATGCACAGACCATTCCGGAGCTCATGGAAGCAATTGGATGCACCGTTTATGAAATTAGTTCGCAATTATGCCAAATTGTGATTGAAAATTTCGTCAAAAGAGTGAACGTTTGCAAACAGGAACGAGACGGCCATTCATCGGATATTGTATTACACACATAACCTCCATGTTTGTACCTTATATAAAAATAAAAATATTCGTACTTTTCAAATAAATAATACGTTTTATTAATAAATTAAAATGTCCGGTTATTTCGAGACACCCTTTATAATATATACCTCTAGCTTGCACTCGTTCATATCGATACACATGAGTGGACACGTTTGGTATGCGGTTTGGAGTAAAAAATAATAGCGCGGAAGTGACGAACCAAGGGGTCCACGCCTTTCACTACACACAGATACATGCCGGGGATGCACGTACACATACACAAATAGACGCATGACGTGTACATCCGATGCTGCAGTCTCCACGTATGGAGGCAAGCCTATTGAGCAGAAACGTCGTCTTTTGCAGCTGTATAACTCCAGCAATTTTTAAGCTCGATAATTCGTGGAATTTGTTTTAACGCGACTAGAATTACACGTGCATGGAAGGGTGGATTATCTTTAAAAAAATAAACATGACCTTTAAATGATCTCGATAACATCATCGGTAAAGGTGGATATATAATCATTATATTAGCCCTTCAAATAAAACAACTTTTATTATAACATTTTTTTCGATCAGGCTAGCCATCTTCGGGATATTTTGTTGTTCCACTTAAAATGGGACATTTCAAACAATAGGATAGGGAGGGGATGGAGAGCAGTCGGGTAAGTTAGGCAATCGAAATATCTGGAAAACCAAGCACTGCACACGGATGCATCAAATGTCGGAAAGAGAGGTATGGGGGAGGGGAACACATCACGCCATCGCCCGTTGCCAAGCGAATTATGTCGAGAGAATTACACCATAACAAGTTCTCTACGACCCTTCTGCACACCCATCGAATGGAAATCTGGAGCGTCGATTGTGTTCGGCAGTCCATGCAGAAATGTGATCGGGCATTCCCTACTTTGTATCGGGCCCTGGCCAGGCTCGCCCCGTCTGATTCACCTGACCGGGCCCTTCCATGGAACAGACCGGGAACTTCAGAAAATCGTTTTTTACGGCTTATACCCCATATTTGGAAATTACAATTCTCTGGTCGAGATATATTGCGAGGAAGTACACTTACACGTAATGTATACCCGAACAGAACATTGACATTTTCTGAAAAGTGTAAAGCTGCTTTACTTTTTACCCCATCAAAGATATTTATAATTGATTAGGATAAAAGTAATACATCTGTTGTAATTTTATCCACTATTATCCCGTGCGGAAATTGAGTTCGAGCTTTGATCGGGACTATCTTAATTTTCCCTAACTTTATTGGGGCCGTAGTCTGGTAGCCTTACATGGGCCATCAGTGACCGGTCACACATTCCTACCGAGGGCCATTGAAGGCTAAATAATCAGGGCCTTTATAATTGCCTCAACGGTGCCTTATGATAACTAATGTGAAAAAGAAATGTGTTATTTCAATACATTTGAGGCTTACATTGTATCGCATACAGTGACCGCACGGCATGTGTGTTGGTTCAGGCATCACAGCTCGTCTACTAAACGCATAGTTTAGTTATTATATTAATCGATCTCGATAATTATTTCGCCATAAATTCTTTAGTCAAGCAATTTATATTGATTTGCCCCTATAATGGCTAAGTCTGGTAGTATTGGGAAAATCGCTACTAGGCAATCTACAACTACACACCATAAAGGCCCTTACTTGGTCTCCGTACTTAGTCCATAGTTTGAGTCAACCTACTTATCCTACCATTACCTAATAGGGGCCCGGTCCGGCTCTTTTACGGAAAACCATACTAGGAAATCCACGAATAATCCCTTGAAAGCTCCCAATTTCATTAAGAATATGCTGCCAATTTTCCGCACGGGTATAATAATTTTTTTCATCCATGATAATTGTTGGAGGTTTTGATCGGGCAGAGCCGAAATAAAAGATACACAGAGTTTCGTTGTTCCGACGTTCTTTATTCTGCACGACGTGTCCACGTCTGTGCTCTCTTAATCCCGGGGCTGAACTGGCCCAGTAGCCCTACGCACAAGAGATAGATGGCGCAGCCAACGACCAATCCTAAGCACGCGCTCTTATTCGTGTAAAGCCGTTAGTCGCAACATTTCTCACACTCCCTCCCAACTAATTGCTTTACCAGCCGAACATTTCAGTACATATTTTATTAATTATACCGCAACATCGAAATCTTAGTCTTAGCTAGTAACATTATGAATGGTAATTACAAGAACTTAACCTATTGCTTTGGCATTTGAGAAAATTGGTATCTTGTAAGGTTCTCTTATTTATTCAATCTTTGATATAGTATCGCTGAGTTTAACTTCCTGTGAACATAAAAGAAAACGATTAATTAATCTTCGACGAATCACACAGACGTGGTGTTCATGATTCTGTCTGTTAAATATTTATGATTCTCGAAGGATAGCGGTTTGGTGAATATGTCCGCTATCTAGACCTTTGAGGGAATCCACCCAATCGTTACTAATTTTTTTCCTACACATTCTTTTACGTAATGTTCTCGCACTTCTCTCATATGCCTGAGTTTATTGCCTCCGCTTGTTTTTGCGCTGGCCTCGGCAGCTTTATTATCGCACCACAATTTGACGGGACAAAATGACTTATCTAAGATCAATTTCAATGAGTTGTCCATGGCCATCAACTCATAGCAGGCTTCACTCATTGCCACATATTCTGCCTGACAGGTTGATAGAGCTACATACGGCTGCTTATGTGTTCTCCAAGTTATAGTCTCCAAAGAGTTTCACTACGTACCCACATGTTGTCAATGAGTCCCTGCAATCCGCAAAGCTTGCGTCAGAATAACCTTGTAATTCATTTGTCTCCCCAGTATATCGTAAACCTAGAGTTTTCGTCCCTTTTATGTACCTAAATACTCTTTTTACCATTCCCCACTCATTTTCGGTGGGATTGATCTGATGTCTACTTTAATACGTTGACAGCATAAGATATATCAGGTCGGGTTGCCCCGGCCAAATATAATAAACTGCCAATAGCTTCTCTATACGGGACATTTATTCTCGTCTCTGTTTCTTTCAAAGCGTCCTCGCTAGGGGTTTCTTCTCTCTCTCTCTTCTCTCTCGGTTCATTGCTTGTGTAGTAATCATGGGAGTTCTCTGTGGATGTGCGTCATGGAACTTGAACCTAATTAGAATTTTTTCGACATATTTTTCTTGATTAAGTACTATTTCTTGTTTTCCGCTGTCTCTACTGATAGTAATTCCTAGAAATTCTTTTGGGTCGCCCAGTTCACTCATCTCAAATTCATTTTTCAATTTGGTCTTCACATCTTTGAGTTTCTGTGCATCGTTACTTGCTATTAGGATATCATCTACGCATAATAGCAGAATAAGGAGTTTAGAGCCATCTTTCCACGTAAATAAGCAAGGCTCCGTTTCGTCAATTTTTAGTCCTACGCTTAATGCCACCTCAATGAATCTGTTATTCCATTTTTTAGGACTAATTCGCAGGCCATACAGGGCTCGTTTTAGCTTGCACACTTTATTCTGTCTTTCGTTTGATTTAATATTCACACCTTCTGGGATTTCCATATAAATTTCCTCATCTAGCACGCCATTCAAGAAGGCAGTCTTTACATCTAATTGACACACCTCTAAAACGTATTTATTTATTATAGCAAGAACTGATCTCACTAGTGGCAATCGTGACACAGGGGCATAAGTTTCCTTTAAGTCATATTTCGTTGTGTCTTTAAACCCTCTGATAAGGAGTCTCGCTTTATATTTTGTTTTATTATTACTTTCAGTCTTTCGCTTAAAAACCCATCTAGAGTGTATGATATTTGCCTTTTGGCCATCTTTCATTACGACTGGTCTACCTACAAGTGTCCACACCGCATTTTTGTACATTGAGCTTAGCTCTTCATTTACGGCCGCCTGCCACTTTTCATGCTCTTCGGCTTGCATCGCTTCTTTGTATGACACTGGGTCTTGGTTGATCTTTGCCATCATTGCATGACAGATCTCATCTTCAACGTCACTTATTTCCTTTTTAGTCTCATCGAAAAGTACCATTGCATGTAGGAGATTAACTCTCTCATTTTCATAATTTATTATTTCGGCGAGACTAGAATCGTTAATGATTTTTGTTCCATTTGAAACAGCGATCGAGGCAGGAAGTTGTTTTTTAGGTCTCCCTCTCTTTCTTTTTACCTCTCCCTCCGGTTTCAAGGTTTTTTCGTTTTCATTCTCTTCTTTATTACAGTCAACCAGCCATTGATCCTTGTTCACATTTGTCTCCAACTGGCCAATCTTTTATACTGTTCTTTTCGTATCTGTCTCCATATACCAGTTTTTCATTAAAGCGCGCATCTCTGCTTTCGTAGAATTTTCCTTCTTCAGGTTTAAAAAACTGATATCTAGTAGGTGTATAGCCCACCAAAATCACACGTCTCCCCTCAAATCTAAACTTAGGACCAGTTTTTCTTTGGACCTTAATGTATGCGACACAGCCAAAACGCTTCAGCTGATTCATATTATAGCTATGATCTGGAGCAAACCTCTCCAATGGGGTGATCATATCATTGGATTTGTGTGGTGTCCTGTTGTACGCATACACTGCGGCACTTACTGCAAGGTCCCACATGTTTTCGGGTAGTTTCGCATCGTACATATACGCGCTAACCTTCTTTTGTATAGTTTGGTTGAATCGTTCCGCTACCCCGTTATGTTCCGGTGTATCTGGGCTCGCAAGTTGTTGCTCAGCTCCTAATTTATTCAGAACGTCAACAGTGTAGCCACCTGTGTATTCGGTACCCTGGTAGCACACTTTCGTATCCCTACCTAACAAGTTTCGGGCGCTTCTCACGAATGCTTCGAAAAAGTGGCCTGTTTCGCTTTTTGCCTTTATCGGATATGCCATCGCTAGCCTCGAGTAATCATCTATAAATACAACGATATATCTATACCCCTTGGGATAGGATGCTGGACTAATGGGCCCCATGGTGTCCGAATGAATTATCTGCAGAGGTGCGGTCGCCCGCCGCCGTACTGATCCAAATGGCATTTTATTGAACTTGGCAATCTTACATACCTCGCAATCAAGTATTGACTCGTCAAAATTAACATTTTCCCATTCTTTATTCTCTGCAAATTTCTTTTGGAGGGCTTTGAGATAAGTTACAGAAGCGTGACCTAACCTAACGTGCCAAAGCATTGCTTTATTATTTTTCTCAAACAATTTGTATTTTTTGTCGAATGGTGACTCTTTCCCGACCACTTCAATTATGGGCAGTTCATCTAAATCATGGAACTTTCTGTCCCAGATTGAGGTATCGAAGTTTGAGTTTTCATAGATTGTTTTCCTTTGGCCCTCTCCATTATTCTCGAATTTCGCGTCTCCTTTCGTTAGTTTATTTTCATCTTTTTCTACAGTCACGTTAACCCTTCTAACTTTGGTTTTTTTGCTTCTATTTCACACAGACTAACGTCATCGATGATTGTTTCATCTCCGATGTGTCCATTATTTTCGGATGTCTCTTTCGCTGTTACGCTTCTCGTTTTGTATCTTGTTCTATTGACAGTATCAGTTTTGGATTCAGTTAGATTTGCTATAATTTTTCTCGTTTTGTTACTGAAAGTCCTTTTATCCCCATTTTTGTCTCGATTTATTTCGAATTCGATTATCCAATACGGCCTGTTATAAACTCCAGTAATGAAAGATTCGTTTGAAACTGGATAAAATATGTCAATTTTTTGATTGTCTAAATAAATTCCGAGGCCCATTTCAGCAAATTTTCGCAAAGACAACAGATTCTCCGACAGTGCCTCAGCGTATATAACATTCTCAATCTCAATTGTTCTGCCATCAATTAGCCTAGCTTCAACCGTGCCCGCTCCCTCCGTTTTCAAATCTGCTGACGAATCTTTATTAGCGCATCTAATTTTACCGTAATCCGACTCATCGAACAATCGGAACATTATTTTACATTTCGACAGGTGTTCTGTAGCACCTGAATCTGCCAAGAATTTAGTGAATATTTTACTTTGATCGGAATTTTCATCGCCATTACAATAGATCTTATTATTTTCCGACACATATAGTGCCTCAGTTGAGACGATCTTACCTTTATCGCATTTCCTTCCAGCCATATTTGTGTATCCGTGTTTCTCCTTCTGTTTGTTAGGGTCCTTCTTATTGTCGGTCTTAACGTTGTTTACATTTTTGTATCCACCCCTTCCTCTATTATTTCTGAATCTTTTCGCATCGTCATAGTACTCATCGTTGTTCTTTCTCTTCTCACCTTGTCTCTGATTGTAGCTTTTGCCACTCCTCATATTTTCTTTGTAATTGTCATTTCTGTAGGCTCCTCTAGTAAAACCACGATAAACCCTATCTTTTACAGTGGCGAATTGTTTTACTCTCTTCATTGGACAGTCAGCTGCTTTGTGCTGAGTTATTTGACCACATTCATAGCACTTCTTCATTCCAGTGCCCTTGAACCTACAGTTGACGGCTTTATGCCCAATATCGTCGCATTCAAAACACCTTTCCTTTAGTTGTCCTTGAGCTTGCATGACCGCTCTTATATCGGTCGCTCCAGACTGATTTTTATTTGCTTCTGCTTGTAACAGAAACATCTTGAGTTCCTCGTAACTAAGACTTTTGCCAGTCGCAGTTTTAGTCATGAATTCAACTGATTGTACCTCGGGAACTGTGGTCATGATTGCATTGGAAAACGCATCTCTCTTTTCGACCTCTGACAGTGGCGTTACTTCTGATAAATTATCATAGTTCTTGACTACTTCCTCGAATTTTTCGCAAAACTCTGCAGCTTTTCCTTTGTTGGAATAATGTTTCAAGTTATACAATTGTTTTCTCAACGTTGTAGAGGTAAGGTTACTCTCGCTTTTCTTTATTTCTCTGATTTTCTTTAGAATCTTTATAGGGTCCTGTAATTGTATTACCTTTGAGTGGTAGTTTTGGTCCAAATGGTTTATCAAAATATCTCTGACTCTATACTTTTGTTTTTCAGTGAGAGTTGGATCTAAATTTTCGTTTGTTGAGTTTTCAGGCTCTATTATGTGAAGTAATTCGAGAGTCCTTAGCTCCAACGTGAAATAATCATGGAAATGTTCAAATTTTGTATTTGTTGTTAGTTTGTAGTCACGCTTCATACCAGGATTTTTATTGATAATCTCGAATTTGAGCGTTTCTTTCACTTGACTCGCCAAACTGTCAGATGTCTCGGTTTCTCGTCTCTTTTCGCATCTCAACTTTTCTATTTCTTCTTTTATAATCCTTGAGATCTCACTGTTCAATTCAGCTCTCATCTCTCGAGGTTCAGTTTCATTTTCTCTTTCCTGTGTCATATACGCATCTCTCTCTTTCTCCGTCTCGTGATACTTTTGCACTAATTTTTCGTGCTCAGTTCTCATCTCACATATCTGTCTTTTGGTCTCATCATTTCTCTCTTCCATAATTTTCACCTGTTTGGCGAACGCATCTCTTTGTTTTTCAAATTCTCTATTTATCTCTTTTTGCAATTTTTCTGTATTGGTTAAGGCAGTTTGTGCCTTCACCAATGCCTCTTGGTAGTACTTCAACGTATTTGTCGAGGCCGTACAAAATGACTTTATAAGAGACATCATTTCCTCCCTTTTTGGTTTATCTGTAATTTTAGGAGGTATGGTTTTTAATTCTTCTAATTCGTCTACTTTGACTTCTATCTCACGTTTACAGAATCGGTCGGTCGCTTTTAATTTTAGTCGTAACTTATTCAAGTCAAGATTAACTGCTTGTATGTTTTTGACTAAAGATAGATGTTTACTTGTTTGCACCCGATCGATCTGTTTTGTCAGTTTATCTCGCATCTCGTTTCCTCGTTTCTCTTCGTCCTTATTTTGCTCCTCGCCATTCTTCTCATCTCACTGTTTCTTCTCATCTCCCCTCATCTCATTCGCGTCTCGTCTCATCTGGTTCGCATCTCGTCTCATCTGGTTCGCATCTCGTCTCATCTCCAACACATATTTGAATCCCTCGTCTCCTTCAGTGAGGTTTTCAGAATCATCGTGACGGTTTTCCGCTCCCGGTATAGCCACCCACGGACCTTCCCCCGTTTGATTTTCAATCCATCTCGTCAAGAGGTTCCATTCCGTCTGATCCATTGTACTTTTATCTGTTGCGTAGTCAATTGATTAATAAGTATGAGATTTTAATTATACCTGGAGCTGTGCCTCAAGTCCGGTTGACCGGACACAAGTATGGCCAGACCGAAGCAAGTAATTGCATATGCAATCCGAACACAAGACCGCACATCCAATCACGGTAGTGACCCAGACAGTAGCCGAATGCACGGCATCAGCCACTCTCGAGGTCACCCGCCAGATCACTTAATCACCTGTCATGATTTTGGGTGGATTTTATTTTCCAATCTTTATTATGGCGTTTGTTTACCATTTATTTTGTGTGCACACAGTTTTGAAGGTTATACCTCACCTGCTAGGTATGGTTCATTTCGCGTCTCCAGATGAAACAATACCATTTCTCCACTGACACGCAGTGCTACCTCTTTGTCTAGGTGAAATTTGTGTCTAGGTGAAAAATTCGCCTGTACCGGTTCACGAAATTGATCAAGGTTTCCTCATCTCGATTTTTTTTACTCTGCTCGGGGCAGCTGCTTTTTCCTCCTTCCTGTTCTTTGTTGTCAGCCATTTTTTCTCCGAGACTTTTCTTTCTTCGTTCTTCTGGTTTTTTTTTGTACTTGACTCAACACTTTTATCACTTTATAACTTCCGCGGTGGAAGCGCGCTGGGCGCATAACCTGTTGGAGGTTTTGATCGGGCAGAGCCGAAATAAAAGATACACAGAGTTTCTTTGTTCCGACGTTCTTTATTCCGCACGACGTGTCCACGTCTGTGCTCTCTTAATCCCGGGGCTGAACTGACCGAGTAGCCCTACGCACAAGAGATAGATGGCGCAGCCAACGACCAATCCCAAGCACGCGCTCTTATTCGTGTAAAGCCGTTAGTCGCAACATTTCTCAATAATCTACGAGAATAAAAATGCTTATCATAAAGAATGGTATTACAGCACATATTAATTTAAGCATAATGAATAATCAAATTATTTAATGAGACATAAAAGTAAAGCAAGTAGATCGAGGTTTTTTAAATCGATTTCGCCTTGTCGGGAATTATCATGTTCTGGCCGGGAAGATATTACCTGAATGTATTTCACCAATAATCCGCCAAGTGGTTTCAAGTGAAGCGCTACGTGTAAGCAGGCTATCATCATACAACGATATAACTTCGACCTGTTGTTATATTACGTACAGAAGAGCTATGCTTACAGCGTGCACTTCTGCATATGATGTGATATTTGTGAATTAATAAGTATCAGTACGACCTGATACTATCTCAATATTTTACTCGGGTACATCGCCAAACGCCCTTCCAGTACCTGACCATTACTTTATCCATTCGCCGGTTTATTTCTCATGCAGGGCCCTGTCAGTACATCATCAACTTCCTCGTCGTTTCGCGGCGATTTTCCGCTCCCTTTCCGCGTCAGTTCCCAGCCAGTTCCTGATCAGTGTCCGAGAAAGGGAACGGCGAATTGGGGACTAACTTATAATAAGACCTGTTACATTGCGAACCCGAGCCACGTTGGAACGCCTATCATTATCTAGGGGGGAGGGGGGAGAGATAAGGGGCAGTCCTTTTTCCCAACTCAAATTTCTACGCAGGAAGTACGATGGTTGTGACAATATTGGGATAAAGTGCACTTCTGTATTGCAGTTGCCAACAAAAGTGCGGTATTCTAGATCTTTTAAATACTGGGTTCTTCCAAATGGAAAAATAATTTCATTTCCGATGTCAGGTGTAACCAAGGCCCCTTGAAGAACAGAATTGTTTGTATCTATAAAAACGATGCCCGTTTACTCACCCACTGAAATTATCGATATTCTTGTTACACTTGGATTAAGCCGACACAATTACAGGAGCTTAGCGTTCAACTACCGCTTAGATTAGCAGAATCCCAATACGACCACTATTCGGCTCATCGATCGAAAAGCTGGATGCGGGCAATTGAGTCGCTAGAAATAGCGCCATAGTTCCGCTCACCATCATCAAGTCGATGCTGATACGATCGCTGGGTTGATGATGGTACACAATGAGGTCAGTCTTCGACAGATTAAACGCAGAACGTGAGCTAAGGTGCCCCGATCAACAGGCTCGCGTATTCTGCGAGCTTCGGGGTACTAACCATATTAAATCGTACGTGCCTGAGTGCTGTGTTATCCGAGAATAGCAAATTGGGTTGCTTTTTATTAGTAGGCAGACCATAAAATCAGACAGAAACCTTATTTTTTCAAACTGTAGCGATGCAGACACTTTTCACAGCAACACGTTCCGAAACTGTGCACCATCAAGCTATCAGCGATTTAATCTTCCCGGACTTTCTGACGTGATGAACCACACCATGATTATTTGCAGAAGAGTTTGTGCACTAACTCTGCAGAATATAGTAGCATAGTTTAAGAGGTGGATTCGACTTTATGTCGAGCAGAATGCTAACAACTTTGAGCAGTTGCCATGACCCATGCGAATGAAGAACAGTTTGAAGAAAAAAAATTTCGCTGAAATGACGAATGCGAATACGTACGTATACGTCAGAGAGGGTTTGGAGTCGTTAAATACTCCGTGTAAAACCAACCCATGCACGAATACACATACGCGTACGCACGCACAGGAACACACACAAAAAATAGATCCGACCCTGTAACCTCCACGTAGGGTCGTGGAGTAATGCGACCTTGGGTAATACGAATGTCGGGTGTAGGTTTTTAGCAACCCATTTCAGGTTCGAATGAGGTTTCAGATTCAGGCCGATCTTTGCATTTGCGTATGGCCATCAAATGAGGCGTTTGTTTACTTACGCCAATTTACAAATATCTGGTGTGTCCTGGAATTTTGAGTATGGCTTGTCGTAAACTCGAGATAGAAGATTCGGGACCTTCGCCAATATGAGTTGGAATTCACGTTTCAACTCATATTGGAAGTTTGCGCAGTCATATGAGATTCGCAAGGTCCTTAATATTGCGAATTACAGTTATCGGCTGATCATCCGCTCCATTACCAACAATTGATCCTCCTTTAGTCCAGACTTTAGTTTGACGCAACAGCGCATAGATGGGAAACGGTAAAGTCATAATTCTCGTTCAAAAATCTCTCTAATCCGCTAAATACTGCCACCATTCAACTCAATGGCTGAAGCGAAATCGGCGCTCGAAATGCTGCTTTTGCAAGTCGCTGTGTCAGTGACATGTTTCAAACGAATACTGACTGACACGGAAAGGGTTTCCGGTGACCCCCTCCGATTGCGTTTACTTTTGTATATGTTATCCTTCATCTAAGAGATACGTTTTTTTATCGGCGAAAAAACAGTTTTAAGAGGTGAAACTCACCCTCAAAGTTGGGCACACGCCGAGTAACTTGTGCAGTTTCGCATAGTTCCAATGAAGATATTCGAATGAAACCAACTCGAGAACAATTCTTATGGCGAATAATGAAAAATGCGCCTTTTCCAGTTCCGAGGGGGTGAATAAGGGTAAATTTATATGGGTTGAAAGTCAACAAATTCGTGTAACTCGAAAACTTGTTTTTATCTCGAACAAATCAATTGCATTCGAAAGAGCTTGAAAAAGTAGAAGATATTGATTTTTGCCTTCTTCGAAAAAAAAACCTTTTGGAGGTGGCTACCCCTGTAAAACACCGTTTCCGGTGTTCCCCTCCGATTTCGTTCATTTTTGGAAATGTTATTTTTTATCGAAATCAGAGAGACACGTATTTTTTTATCGGCGGTAAAACAGTTTTAAGGCGTGAAACTCACCCTCAAAGTGGCTTAAAACTTTTTTCCGCCGATAAAAAAATACATGTCTCTGAGATTTCTATGAAGAATAACATATCCAAAAATGAACGAAATCGGAGGGGGACACCGGGAACGGTATTATACAGGGGGTCACCCCTGAAAGGTTTTTTTTCGTAAAACGCAAAAACCCGTATCTTCTACTTTTTCAAGCTCTCTCGAATGCAATCAGTTTCATCGAGATGAAAAAAAAAGTTTTCGGGTTACACGAATTTGTCTACTTTCAACCCCTATAAATTTACCCCTATTCACCCCCTCGGAACTCGGAAAGGTGCATTTTTCATTATTCGCCATAAGCATTGTTCTCGAGTTGGTTTCATTCGAATATCTTGATTGGAACTCTACGAAACTGCAAAAGTCACTCGGATGGTGCCCAACTTTAATGGTGAGTTTCACCCCTTAAAAATATTTTTCCGCTGATAAAAAAAAATACGTGTCTCTTAGATTTCGATGAAGAATAACATATCCAAAAATGAACGAAATCGGAGGGGAACAACGGAAATCCTTTCCTTCTGCGTTCAACGATGCATTCTCAGCGTTCAAATACATATGTATTATCAACATATTAGAGAAATTGCTGACACAAATTGTCCACAGATACTCTGATTATCATTTTAACAAGATGCCTGATGGTAACGCCTTTTTTTATTTCATTTAGTACAGAATTTTGCACCAATTTCTTTGGTGGTCGAAAATTTCTAAGTGTCCAAATATATAATATGAGGTCCCCTCTCTCCATACGCCACGTAATGAATACCAGTCCCATCAGGATGATCTAAGTTTACAATGCAGCTTTCGCATTGTTGTATTCCATATACCGGTAATCTATATTAGGAGTTTCGTTCTCGAGATTACATCGTCGTCTCATTTACTCTTACCGATGTGTACAAGTTACTCTTACTTTTACATACAAGAAATTGTATATCTTGGACCAAAAACGATCGCCCCCGGTGCCTGGTACTGCGGCTGTTTGTCCTACCATGCCGTAACGTTTATCGGGCGCGACGGCGTCTCACGTTAAGCATTGGGATAATTAAGAAGACTTAATTATGGGAAAATTATATCTAAGGGAAAAAAACGAGGGAAAATTCATTGAAGTTGAAGAAGTTGAAAGATTCTAAACGTGTAGCCTCACACCTCGGCAAAGGTGCTTTTGGGAGAAAACATGCACAGATCGTTGACCAAAATCCATTAACGGCTATTCGATGTGATTTTCATTGTCAAGTTACAACAATAGACCAGACGGCTTTGCACATACGAAGACAATCTCAAAGAGTCTTGGGTCGAATACTATCTTAAAAAACGTGAACGTGAGTCGTTCTTGGAGATAAAGGAAGGTGGGGCATAACGTGTTACCTTTTTTTAACGAATTTGTACTCTTACCGCACTAGTCTGATTAGAAATAAAAGGCCATAACTAATTTTTATAGACCTTTGGACATACAATAAAGCTACCATTATTTTTTTGCACAAAGATTAAAAATACCAAAGTAATGGATCGAAGAAAAATTTGCGGGTAGGCTCATTGTACTATATAGTTGGCGTAAAATGTGTCAGATAGGTGGGTACAGTATGCCAAGTACTGCAAAACGTGGGATGTGTATGACTGAAGTGAATTTTGTATGACTAAAGCGATAACAAAGATCACTTTTCGCATTTTTACCACAACGTCGTGGTCATATTATTTGCCAACAACATTGGGAGTCGACTCATTGTGCCCCAAAACTCTATGATACATTGTGCTCCACAACTCTATGACACATTGTACCCCAGTAGTAGAAGAGTTGATTATTGATAAAAATAATGATGAATTAAACTACGAATGGAAAAACACAAGTCACCGAGTGCATTACAAATAATAACACTATCGATTTGGACCAAAAATCCGAGCCGTTACCGAAAGTAAGGTTATATTTGACGTTTTCCCGGCAAGCGAATTTTTTTTTCCAAGGCTCAATTCAATTTTTTTATTTTTAATCATTCTTGGTGAGCTGCTATTGACTTTTATTAGGCCTGATGAAACTCAATATAAGTCACGGTCCAACACAAACATTTTGGTTTTTACAAGCTACAAACTTTCGAGAAATTGCATGTGGCTCACAGTACCCCATGACACATTGTGCCCTACTCTCTCTTACATGGCCCCAGACTCGGCGGCTTGGTCGTATGAAGGTAGTTTCGCTTAGTATTGCCTACTTTGAGTCGAACTACACGACCTTGCATGTTTTATTAATCTCACATAATCGTTGATGGCTTATAGTGGGACGAACCATACGAATAAAAATGGCAATTATTTACCATTTCGAGGTACTCGCATCACGAACTTTATAAATTTTGACGAAAAGTTTCGTCTCCATGCCAGGCCACCGCATTGACAGTTAAAAACAAGCGAGACTTTTATTATTTATTTTATTTTCTCTTCATTCGTAGCGCCATTCATTCTGTGCTGCTCTATTTTTTTCCTCTTTGTCGACTGTTTCGACTTTTTTCTGGGGCATCGAAAGCCTCGAATTTGTTTTACCTACTTAGCAAGGTCTAATCTAATCGAAGGCGTCAAATACTCGCCACCTGTGCAGCTGATCCATCGACGTATCTAACGCATAACTCCTGTTGTCTCCCCCCCCCCCCCCCCCCAACGCAACCGGTCATTGTACAAGTAAATATGTTTACTGGGTCGTCAGACACTGAAGATATCTCCCTTGCTCCAGCGAATGAGCCCTCACTAGCAGCTGAAGAGCAGGCTATAAACGTATCTTCGATTCAGCCTCAGAAAATGTCAGCGCAGATATTCTACGAAGCGTATCTTAGATAACAGTACGATAATGAATGCACCAGGGCTCTATATCCAAGCCTGGAATCCGATTGAGAGGGATAAATCGTCAGTAGTTGTCAAAAAGATTAGCAAACCGAATTACTAACAAAAAATACTTGTACAAACACCTATCAGCGTGAAGCGTCAAAATTAAATGCCTTCGCTTTTTGAATCTGCGATTATGGGAGACAAATGTCCCACGAATTTCCCAAAATATTCGAGGCACGGCTATGGCTGCATTAGGGACAGGACTTTTTCTGTTCTTGAGCAACAACGGTGAGGGTGTTGACGAATATCAACCGTTGGAGTGTCTTGCCGATGCTGGTAGGCAACTCGCTTCCGCGCATCATCTCGACACCATTGCTTGGCGATTTTTCATTACTTCATCCTTCGATAAGTAAGGCGAGGGTACGCTAGATCTTTTCGGAACTTTGTACGCCAAAGGTTATCGAAAAAGTGGAATTGGAGCTGAAATCCCACCCGTCGACATCGAGGACACCTATCCACAATTCCAACTCGGGAAACTGCAGTTGCCCGCTAGCGAATTCGAATCAGCGGGAATGGCAAGGCGGGCGCTAACCAAATAAAATCCATCATGTTTGTCAGATTTCAACGAAAATTGACGCCGTCATACCGGTAACGGGATCAACGTCGCTTTCAGAGTCAGAGTCGCGCGCCGAGCTCTCAGAATATGATGTAACCGAAGCTCTGACAATCAGATCCTAGATGTACCCGAAGTGGAGGGTTTCCTCCGTTACTTCCGGCAATAATCGACAGAATTACAAAGGTTCGATTTGTGTTAAACAGCGTAAAGGGCTAGCACGTTAAATTTAACTACCGGCATATCAAACACATCCAAAAATCGGCTCACCGGGTAAGTATCAGAATACGAAATTGGCTGTTGTGAAATTACTAAGTTTAGACGCAGTCAGACCCTGCGTCTGATTACTTAAGAGGAATAGCGTTCTTATTAATAGTTTATTGAGAGGACGCCCTGTGCGCTAGTTCGAATTTGGTTGCATATCATACAAACACAGAATCCATGGTTAAAAAACTGCAGTCTCTTGGATTCCTGATAATTTACAGAAAACGTAATTTATCATCTAGTTGGAAGTTCAAGTTTCCAGAATCCATTACAAAATAAAAAAAATTACATTAAAGTTGCCACGGTCGAAAAGATTTTAGTATTTGAAATGACTGCATGATTCGGTAAGCTGCACACTTCATTGGAAAGTTGATCGGCTGTTGTTGGACGATAGAGTGTGGGTGAATATACAAAAAAAAGTTCGAACGATACATGTATTAGGGTTTTTTCATCAGCAGGGGAGATTATGATGCATGTCTCAAACGTTATTGAACGATCTGCGCGAAAAGTTTTTTCGGGAAAAACAAAGTTTGTGGGGAGTTCCCTGACGTAGACATCGACGATTATGCTTTACCCTAAATATTATTCATCTTTGAGAAATTCCGGTTCGGAAATTTTAGCTATCTCTGTCGCAAGGACATGTCGCACACGTTCCGACCGCCTCAAAATTTTGAACCTATTTTTCTTCCAAACGATACAACCAATTGGGATGAAATTTATTCTGCAAGTGTATAATTGTTGCACCAAGAGCTTGATGATCGGCATTTTCCAAAATTTTGAAAAAAAAATAACAGTTCGTAGTTACCATGGGATAAATCGTGAATTATTAACTGATGCATCGAATTTTTGCCACATCGAAGGCCATGAAGCTCTAGAGCGGGAAAAACACACATTTTGAAATGTGTTTGAACTCATTCTATGGAAGAATGGGTTCAGCATTTTTCGCATAAAAGTAGCCAAATTGTACCAACGACGATTAAAATATTATCGACCGCCGCGAAAGTCTAGTTCATCTGTTTTCTCATTGGCGGCACTCAATTTGCTTTCTTTATGTTAGTGATGGGGCTCGCGTCCTTCCGGGACAGCAAATTGTTTTTTTTTTTTGACGGATCGGAAGCGGCAGCCTTCGCGGAACGTTGTATATTCGCTCGCTTCACATGCAGTTTTTTTTTTGAAACACGTTGCTGCGTGCGCCATACATTCGCAACAATTATTCCGAATTGGCGGAATTGTCCGCGAATCGTAAACACGGGTTTACCAGTAAGGTCGTGCAACGTGCGTCGAATCGATGAAAAATTTATGCGATCGCTCGAATATTCGTGTACAGTGTCGAAATAACCAAGTGTACCTTTCCAACATTGCATACTACGGCGTACATGTACGGTATCCTTATTGTACTGATACACGGTGAGATCGTACGCCGTACTGTTATAGTGCGGGTACGTGATGCTTTCGTACAGCCGGGAGTCAGCGTACTAGAACGCGTAGGGAAGAGTGGGGCACTATGTGCGGGGGGCACTATGACTTACATGCGATTTATCGGAGGTTTGTAGCTTGTAAAAACCGACATTTCTTGTGTTGGACCGTGATTTATTCTTAGTTTTGTCAGGCCTAAAAAACGCCGATAGAAGCTCAGTAGAGGAACTAGGCCTGTTCTAACTCAGGGATCTCAGGGGGGAGCGGGGCGGGGGAGTCGGGCGCGGAGAAGCCGGGGTATGCATGGCGGAGGGGGGGCACGGGAAAGCCGCGGTGTGACGTCAGGGGGGGGGGGGGGTGGAACGCAGCAGCTGAGTGCGCGACGTCACAGGGGCGGGGGGGGGGGGAGGGGAAATCCTGTATGCGGCAGCCGAGTGCGGGGTTGCGGCGGAGGGAAAGGGGAGGGGGGTGGTGTTAGAGAGTGGGGAGGCTAGTTTTTGGTGACGATGTCTTCCAGGCGATAGCTGGACCAGCGGGCGAGAGGGGGAAGCCGCTGTCGACTCTGTGGGTGAGGGGGCATCATAGAGTCGCGGGTCGTTGAAAACCCATAAAATCTGATAATTTATTGTCAACATTATAGATGTAAGCGGAGCATTTTTTTCTAGACCATTCACAGGAGTTTATATATATAAAAAAAAATAACTTAGACAAATGTGTGCGTGTGTGTGTGTGTGTGTGTGTGTGTGTGTGCGTGTGTGTGTGTGTGTGTGCGTGGGAAACTCCCATTTATGGCTAGGAAAATTTTCGGGAGTGAGATAACGATAGTTCCCATATGAAGGGTGGTCCTTCAAAGCCCATAAAATGCTTTATTTATTGCATGCAGCTGCAGCGTTATTCCAAAACAAGTTTCAACCCGTCGAGGTTTCATTCCACAAGATTACGTCAAGATGTTCACATATGCGAGTATGTACGCAGTGCATCCGGCCAAGCACCCCCTGGACTTGACCAAAAACGAGCTCGAGCAGGTTCCAAAAGGTCTTGCTCCTAAAGTATTGGGGTAACTTTATTGGTTTACAGTGGGATCGTTTGCCGGAGCATCATCGGAACGATAGTGAAGTGATATCGTATCTTCCATGCATGGAGCATTATAATACGCCACAGATGAAGGACCACATTGATGGTCCCCCACCCCAACGTTGGGACTGTGAAAAGTGTTGCGAGGGGGGAAATTCTCTACGTGCGGGGTTCTTCGAACGTGTTTAAACCTATTATACATGCCTATGATTGGATCAGTGGGGAGAAGTTTTTAAAATCTGAGTGGAGGGGTTACGGGGGAGCTTACGATTTCGTGGACCAAGCTCAGACTGCACTATTCCACCGCACCATCAACTTCTCCGAAAAGAACTTTGAAAAAAAGTGAAAATGGATCTCTCACATATCAACAAAGTCAGCCTGATGGCGGAATTCCTCCCAACGAAGAAGCTGTCAGAACTCCACGTCCAATCGGATCATCAAATCACGGACATGAGAGCTGTACAGACCAAGTTTGGAAAACGCTACATTGTGGACGTTGCAAATGAGTTTGCCGTCATCTTGCCAGCGCGGCTGGTAAAGACCTTCGATCAAGATTCGAAAATGTTCGAGAGTATGCTGCAACTGGCACACAATGGTCAACTCTACATGAAGTACATTGGTGGAAAATACAACAGCGTCGAGTTCCATCGAGTCTGAGTATGGTGGAAAAGAACGCTCGTGAAGGCCCGGTGGAAACAACGAGTTCAACAGCAGCCAGCATCATCACCATCGTAGAGTGCAAGGACTGTTTGCATCACGGTCATCATCATCGTAGAGTTTTCGACGCTCGAGTCTGAGTATGGTGGAAAAGAACGCTCGTGAAGGCCCGGTGGAAACAACGAGTTCAGCGGCAGCTGGCATCGTCACCATCGTAGAGTGCAACGACTGTTTGCACCACAGTCATCAACGTAGAGTTTTCGACGCTTAGTGCTATGTAAAAATGTACAAAAAAAAACTTTTTCATCGACTATAATGTAAAAAAAAAAAATGTCGTCAAACTGTATTCGCCGTAGATATAAGAAATAAATGGAGAAACAATATTTGCTTAAAATGTTTTTATTCCTTAAAAAAATCCCTCGCTCACACAACGCTTCGTATACAGACAGCCAGCTTTTCAACGACTTTACATTCGCTTTGGCGCAATTGTATTTTGTATTGAAGGAATGATGGGGACATTTAACGTTTGCGATTTTCGGCAACTTCTGCAGCGATGGACAGTCCAGAGTCTCCACATCGATGACTTTTGTTGCTGAATCCGTGAATCTCGATAGCCATGAGCACTTCTCGAATCCCTTGGCATAGATCGTAGGAGCTCCTTCCAAGATTTCTCGAATTGTCGTTCTAGCTGCCTCGTATGGTATGCCGCTGTGTACCATCGTATTCCATGATAATTGCGTTCCAGCCACTTGTTTGTCATTTTGAACTTGGCCGGTAAAGCGTCCCAGGCGAATGGTGCGTCGAAGAAGAATGTCAGCGGTTCAGCGTTCTTCTCATGGAGTTTGACGATGGACATCTCCTTTAGGACAAATTCGTTGACGGGTCTCTTGAACCCTTGCACGTCGACGATAAGCTCCATGTTGACTGAAGTGGGCGCGGGTCATTGGCATGATTTTATACCAATTTTTTAACACCACCACTGATTGGATTGTACTCGACAATACGATCATGGAGGATCATGCAGTATGCTGAGGTTTGTGGTGGAATATTTTTATTTAATTCAAATTCAAGACGCACGTCCACGGGGCCCGCCTTGAGAGAATCGTTTTGCTTCGAACAGTCAATGACAGTCAATGAATTTTGATGTGTGCATTCAGCGGTATGCACACATCAAAATTCCCCGATGCATCGACAATCTGCTTCGTCTCTTCGACATCGAGCCATCCCGTATTCTCAAGCATAGAGCTCTTGGCCGGACTCAGCGATGAATATCCCTTCATTGTACTCGTAATACCGACATTCTTATTACGGTAGATTTCTATGGCATTCAGCTCATATCGCACTTCCTCAAACAAATGACAAATGACATTGTTGACGAGACTTGTGGCAGTGGTTGGCATCCCATCATGCTTAGATAATTTCCCACATATGTGTAGGGAACTCTTGCTTGGTAGGACAGACAGGTCTTGATGCTGGATGGCAATACAAATTTCATCGCTGTTATTGAAGGTTGACGATGCATATGGCTGATGAGCGTGGATCTCACAATGGATGATGGATTCATCAAAGATCACGGGCACCTGAATGTTTACAATTTCTTCTTCCATCGCACGCAGCAGATGCACAGAGCGCAGACTAAATAATTTTTTATGCGCCTTCGCCACGAACTCTGAGACCCAAATTCTTCAAGAGTAGCACGTTTTGAGATGTTAGCACTTTGGGTGCTAGTCGACGACTGATTGTTTTTATCCATGGTCGTTTATTGTTATTAGTGGATCTATTGAAAGCTATACCCATCACGACTTTATATGCAGGCGTATGGTGATCACTTCACCACGGAAATTTACCAAATCGCCGTCCTGATCCACTATTCGAAGCTGTATCGAGTCAATTGTTCGATTTGTGATTGGTAGATAAATGACGTGTGATGGAACTTCAATGATCTTATAGCCCGGTGGCACGGATGGGATAAATTCGTGAATTGTGTGTACTTTTTGTCCGTTAATATAGGCACCAGTTGCACTCGACGCGCAGGGCGTTCACTTTGAGAATGGCTACTGGAAGGCTACTGGAAGGTCAGATTCATGTCTTTTATTGGCTTCCAATTTTCGTGCGGTAAAGCATAGTAGATGTCCAATAGAATTTCTAGGCTCAAAATTAACATCATGATCGCACTTGATTTCACTGCGCAACGTATTGTTATTAGGTTTGATGCTGATTTTGATGTTTTTACGCGCGAGCTCTGCTTGTACAAACGTGTCAATATCCTTTATTTCATAGCTACCCGTGGGTATTGTCAACACCTCATCTCCCACGTAAAGTTTATTGTGGTCAATGTCTATATTGGGAATAGCGTTGAAGGTTAACAATTCCACGAGGCCGAGGGTATAATTTTTGTGTGGCGAGAGTTCGATGGGGGGACAGTATTGCGCCTCAAGTATGGACGATGAGCCAGACATGGTCAATGTTAAACTATCATCCATGATGCTGGTAAATTGACAACGGAATTCTCCACCTCACTTACCACCAATATATAGTGTACATTTGTCCTTGTATTGCAATTGTCGACAAAGGAACTTGAGACACAAATGCCCACATTTAATCGTATCATACTCCTGATATCTCTTATAATTATAATTGACGCTACCAACACCAAAATATCTCATGAGTTCGGATGGCTGCGGGAGATTGCCGAAACTATCAAAGTACACGACTTTCCACCCAGTCTTTTTGTAAGCGACCCAGTGTGTGCCAGGGCCCACATTTTCATCCAAATTCACAATTGCTGCTTCACATTTGAGGGGTCCGCTCACTGGCAACGTATCACGCATGTAAACTCCACGGAAATTTGGAATCTTCAGGATTGTCGCATATTTCAGTAGGTCAATGTCGGTTAGGGGGCGGTGAGGTAGCGTGACTTTTAGTTTTTTGGCTTGATATGAAAACCAAATCCTTGCTTATACGGTTTTAGATGCAAGCCCTTACCCAATGCAATCGCTTCAATTGTTCGATTATGGCGCTTACTTTCATCCAATTCACGTTTAGCTGCTTGAGCAGCATTTACAGCCTTAGCTATACTAGCCGCTCCACCTGACAAAGCACCAGCAGCGCTGAGACCCGCAAAAATGGGCACGAGGAATGGGAATAAACCACCAATTTTATGAGGTACAGGTAGAACCCGTGGTGTGCGGACTTTGCCACCACGCATCTTTACAGCTGCACGTGCGCCCTTTAGAGCTGTTTTAATAATCTTATTTGGATCATCACTTTGAATCAGTCTCTTCTTCGCAGCACCAATTAGTTTTTTCAAACAAACGCCTCCCTCAAGGGTCTTCATACCCATGCCGAATTTTCTCTTGGCCTTCATAATATTTGTCACGCCCCACGCACTTGCTTTCTCACCGATGCTAGCGTCTTTAGCGGTAACACGTTGCCAAGCCTGTTCAGCCAACACTTTATCTGCCAAATGTCTCGCATCAAGATTGTCCGGATTTTTCGAATATGCAATATCGTGTTGTTTGCAAGCTGCATCCAATGGATTAATGCCTGTATCACCACGAGCAAGACGCTTGGCCAACTTTGTGCCTGGTCCGCAATATTGATAACCAGGCAGATGCAATTCAACGGGTAGTTTTTTGATTAGGCGATTGACGACACCTTTACCGCTATGCACGATCATGTCTAAAGACAATACTCGACTGACGGCGAATCCTTATAAAAATGCTATTTATATGATTTTTCCATTAGTCGTGTGGGAGATGATGTCCAAGAAGCAAACTCACGGAGGTAGCCTTCCCGTGATAAATTTCGATGAATTTGTCGAAGATGGCCGGGAGAAGAGACAAAAGCGTCATGGACAGTTATTGCCGGATAGCATACGTGCGGTGTTTTGTGGTCCATCAAATTGTGGAAAAACCAATGCTTTGCTCACTCTCATCCTCCATCCCTATGGCTTGAGATTTGAGAACATTTATTTGTATTCCAAGTCGCTGAAGCAGCCAAAGTACAAGTTGCTCGAACAATTACTTGAACCTGTGCGTGGAGTTACATATAATCCATTCAATGAGCATGAACAAGTGATTGCACCAAGTGATGCACAGTCCAACTCTATATTCATCTTTGATGATATTGCGTGCGAAAAGCAGGATAATGTTAGAGCATTTTTTCCATGGGAAGACACGAGATTGTACACAGTTTTTATCTTTGTCAGACGTACACTCGTATCCCCAAACATCTCGTGAGAGATAATGCAAATTTCGTGGTGCTTTTCAAGCAGGATGATATGAATCTCAAACATGTGTACAACGATCACGTTAATACGGATATGACTTATACATGCTTCAAAAACATGTGCATGAAATGCTGGAATCCCGACAAGTATGCATTTATCACGATCGACAAGGATAGCAATATGAACGAGGGTCGATATAGGCAAGGTTTTGATTATTTTCTCACCATTGATAAATGACTCGTCGCTGGTGGTTCAAGAGGCAGTATTGTGCACGCGTCGACAGTGACAACATGAAGAGTGAACAACTGTTGAGAGAAAAAGATGTATTGCATGAAATTGCCAAGGCGAGCGATGCAATCAGACGAAAGCATCGAATGATGAAAATCGGCAAAGAGAGTGATGAGCAGAGAATGCAAGACGTCTTTAAGCCTATAGTCAGACCATTGGAGAAATTGGTGTCGTACAAAAACGGTGAGGTGGCGAAGGAGGAAATGAAGGATGAAAAAGCCAACGATAAAGAAGGAGATGCGATAAATAGGGTGAAACATGAATTGAAGAACGAGACACACGATTCCTTCAAGAGTGAAACACAAGATTCTTTCAAATTGATATATGAGGATGATGATGATGACTCACAAAATGTCGATGAATTAATCACCGAATATCACCTGTTGTTACGAACCAATAGAAAAGCAAGCCTGGATGTATCATATGGTGTGCGGAATCTCTCAAACAATCGATTAATGATTGGTGATTCTCCGTTAAATTTCGACTCTCAACATGTTCGTATGGGAGAAGTGAATTATGCGAAAACTGTTGGATTAACTGAGCTGCTGTTTAAAAAAGTGCCCAATGTCGAAGCTCTCACACCGGATGATTTTAAAAACTATGAAAAGATTGTCATCGCAACGAACGCTCACAAAAAATGTTATAAGCCTAGTGCGGCTATACGACGTAATACCTGTCACAAATTCAACACTCATATTGCAAATATAGCCGATCACCACGTGGGAAAGGGTATGCCAACGTATAAGCTGGCTAGAAAAAATGCCCAATTGGACTATGTATATTGGGACAATCCCAATGAGCTGGTAGATCGTCTTCGTCAACTTTTGGCATCACAAGCAGCCGGAAACTCTGCACATTCGAATGAAATTATATCGATTATCGAGGAATTGCGTGAAGCTGAAATCATTTATTAACTCGACATCCAAAATTTTACACATTCTCAAGATGAGTGTCGATGTGTTTGGACGCCAGTTGAATAAGAGTCTACTCCTCAGTCAGCAAGGACCTCCAGGCAGACCGGGGATTGGATTCAAAACTACCGCAGATGGTCATTATGACTTGGGGCAGAAACGTTTGTGTAACATTGCCAATCCGGAAGAACAGGACGATGCCATCACTCTAAGTGCTTTGCATAAAAGATCCCGAACTATCGTTAAGAACATACGGCGAGAAATAAATGAGAGTAATCAGTTGCTGGTTAATGGACTTGAAAGTGCGATGAGAGACATTGCAAAGACACTCGAGGCCGATGTCAAAACTCTAGCGGATTTGGTGATTCGTAATTCACACATCATTGCTGAACTGGATTCGCGACTGCGTGGACTGGAAAATGAACGAGAAAAAGAACGCTCTCGTGCGGGAACTGCATAAGCCTGCACGGCGAAACTATCCACGTCGACATGTGGACATCCGTGGTTTGGACGAAACCTGGCAAACTGATCTCGTCGATATGTCATCGTACGCACATCAAAACACCAAACATAAATTCCTCCTCACCGTCATCGATACTTTCTCAAAATTCGCCTGGGCCGTACCAATGCTGAGTAAGAATGGTGAATATGTAGCAGCCGCAATGAAGTCGATACTCGTTAAGGGACGCATACCACAGCACTTCCACGTCGACGAGGGAAAAGAATTTTACAATTGTCACTTTAAATCCCTAATGAAAAAGTACAATATTCACATGTATTCTACATACAGCAGTTTAAAGGCATCCATTTGCGAGCGTTTCAATCGTACATTGAAAAATAAGATGTGGATGCAATTTAGTATTCGTGGTAATTATACATGGATCGATATTCTCAATAAGCTAGTAGCCGAATATAATGATTCTGTGCACCGTACCATCAAGATGAAACCGAGAAATGCAAATGCGGGGAATGAGAAGGAAATATTGCGGCAAGTTTTCAATAAGACTCAGCCGCCAATAAAAACACCACCGAAATTCACCATTGGCGATAAAGTGAGAATCAGCAAATTTAAGAGTGTTTTCGAAAAGGGTTACACGCCAAATTGGACAACGGAAATATTTACGGTATCTCGTGTGAAGAAAACGCATCCAGTGACGTATCTTTTGAAGGACCATAAATATGAACCCATTGCCGGTGGTTTCTACGAACAAAGGCTTCTCCGCGTCAAGTACCCCGATATCTATCTCATAGAAAAAAATTGAAAGAAGCGCGGTCATCGAATGTTTGTAAAATGGCTGGGTTTCGACAATACCCACAATAGTTGGATAAGTAAATCTGATTTGTAGTCGACAATAAAAGAGACCAAAAACATTTAGACTTTTATGACTCTCTTTCTACCCGTCAACGTGGTGCGCCACAGCAGGCGTTTTGTCTCCCTCTAATCCCTTCTTCCCCCCCCCCCCCCCCACTCTCGAAAAGTGTATGCGGGAAATAATGGGTACGCATGGATTACAAAAGCCGTTTTCTTTACTTACAAAAGTCCATTTTTACAAAATCAAATATTTACAACAAACAAGTTTTACATCGAGTTAATATTTACAACAAATATACACAATTTTCACAAGTTTTATACATCAAGTATTTACATAATTTTACATCGAGTTTATATGCATGATAGTTTTTTACAACCGTATGCTGTAATGCCCCCATGGCAGGGTTTCGGAGGTCCCCGGTATGATATACCGCTTATCATCATGAGGACTTAGAGCGATTTTCGTCTCACGAATGGTGTAGCCCTTGTGCAACTTCGATCGAATACACGTTTGACTACGCATCATTTCAATGTCTTCCTTCAAGCATCGGGCATAATCGTCAAACGTGATTGTCCTAGCCACACCACTGCTCTTGACACCTTTAACTTTTTTAGTTTCCTTCTTACCCTCGACACGTGACGCATACATTTTCGATCAAAGTCCAATGAACTCGGTCATAATTGCACCATTGCATTCATCTTTCATGAGACCGGGTACCTTCTTGTTGACAAGCGGCATACCATACCTATTGTCCGCTGAATAGTCGCTCGTATCAAATTTTTCAATATCGCACTTCATGTCTGCATATGGGGCATTCCATACCAATTCGACCTGGGTCTGACCCTCGACCCCTCAAATCTGGTTCCCGATTTTTCCTATCATTACTCTCACTCTATCAAGCAATTACAATTTTTTTTAGATTTTTCAAAATAAATTTGAGGGCGTCATGAATTTTTGAATTTTTTTTTTGAACACCTCGATGGCCGTAATAGAAAAATCTGAAAAAATTTCCAAAAATACAGTGTCAGATATAAAAAATGTTGGTGTAAAATTCATAATGTCTGGGCTTTTGCTTCAACCCGTTTTTTAGCTTTTGAGCAAAAAGAAATGAAAAAAATAAGAAGCAGATGTCAATTTACTGTAGACTGTTGCTCGAAATTTTGTATGCATAGTACCAGATTAAAAAAAAAAATTCTCCGATTTTTCTAAAGCGTTTTTGGTAATTTTCGAATTTTTTTTTTTATCATGGTTGACAAAAACCCTAATTAGGGATTTGGAAATGATGCGAATTGCACTAACAATACGCGTAAGATGCCTGGTGAGGTGTGGTACACTCTAAACTACTATTGAACTACTACTGCAGACAGTAGCTTGAATATTTTTGATGATAGCGAACGGTTTTTGGAAATTTTTAAGGATTTTTTAAAGCATTTTTTTCTGTAATATCATCGTAAAATCATGATTAATTAAAAGCGGTCATGAACAGTGATCGCTCTTAATTAAATAATTAATTAATTAATTAAAAATCCACAACATTATAAAGAAAAAAAAATAAAAAAAAGTCTGCAGAACCTTTTTATTATATCAAAAATCATTTTAAAGGCACATGTGATATAAAAATGTGTTGACGCATCTCAGATTGTCAGTGATGGAAATACTATTCTCTACGATGATTTCATTGTAGTTTCTGGAATAAAGCGTAGATAAAACCATGCGAATTGATGATTAAAATTGATATTGATTGCTAAATTAAAAATTATTTCCGCTCTTAATTATTTAAATAAGAGCGATCACTGTTCATGACCGCTTTTAATTAATCATGATTTTACGATGATATTACAGAAAAAAATGCTTTAAAAAATCCTTAAAAATTTCCAAAAACCGTTCGCTATCATCAAAAATATTCAAGCTACTGTCTACAGTAGTAGTTCAATAGTAGTTTAGTGTGTACCGAACCTCACCAGGCATCTTACGCTTATTGTTAGTGCAATTCGCATCATTTCCAAATCCCTAATTAGGGTTTTTGTCAACCATGATAAAAAAAAAATTCGAAAATTACAAAATACACTTTAGAAAAATCGGAGAAATTTTTTTTTAAATCTGGTACTATGCATAGAAAATTTCGAGCAACAGTCTACAGTAAATTGACCTCTGATTCTTATTTTTTTCATTTTTTCGCTCAAAAAGCTAAAAAACGGGTTGAAGCAAAAGCCCAAACATTATGGATTTTACACCAACATTTTTTATATCTGACACTGTATTTTTGGAAATTTTTTCAGATTTTTCGATTACGGCCATCGAGGTGTTAAAAAAAAAATTCAAAAATTCATGACGCGCTCAAATTTATTTTGAAAAATCTAAAAAAAATTGTAATTGCTTGATAGAGTGAGAGTAATGATAGGAAAAATCGGGAACCAGATTTGAGGGGTCGAGGATCAGACCCAGGTCGAATTGGTATGGAATGCCCCATATACATCTTCGCTCTCAATGTCATATATGAGGCTATCTGTATCGGTATACATGATTTTACATATATCCCGATAAAGAGGTACCATATACTCGTGATGAAATCCATACAAGCACGTTTTGGATATGTCGAGTATGCACATACCCACATAGATCGGCTTGTTGAATTTCACCTCGAGATTACGCAATTCTACGGCAACGGGGTTTTCGGAAAAAACGCTTCGGCTGTGGAAGTTTGGCTTCGCAATCATTGCCTCCGCGCCATACCTGCCCTTCCATTTTGTCAAAAGCTTTTCATCTACATGATTGCGCACATTCTCCATCGTTTTGCCAAACACCGCATTATTCATCAATTTGAATAAATTCTTTTTTGGCCAGCATTCGAAACTGAGTATTTAACGCGATATATGAACGTAGCCATGGGGATTGTGTGAACTGTAATACCCTGTGGATTTTCGTGAGGCAAAGTCCATGACGTAAACATTGTTGTAAATTTCGATAGTGTATGATGTAGCGTTTTTTATCGAAGGCAGTTGCTAGAAGCTTCTCCTGCTGCTTACCCGGTGGTTTTTCGTGTATTGGGCAAAACGGTAGGTCTTTGTGCGCATCATGTAGAAATTGGGGATATTCCAAGTCGACCTCAAGGATGTAGCCTGTAGGTGAATCTAGCGCGATGGATAATGGATCAAACTTGGCCACGTGGTTGACCCATCGAAAATCTGCATATGGCAGAGGTTGACACATTGCCCATCCATACAAATTGTTGACATCAAAATACATCCAGTATGATGATGCTTTCGATGGATCAAACGACTTCATATACTTATTATTAGCATGTGCATATCG
The DNA here is from genome assembly GCA_963932345.1 of Ophion ventricosus. NCBI lineage: Eukaryota > Metazoa > Arthropoda > Insecta > Hymenoptera > Ichneumonidae > Ophion > Ophion ventricosus. The sequence continues at coordinate 31,871,257 of OZ010713.1, read as the reverse complement.
GTTTGAGCATTGACTAAGATCACCGCGTATACCCCGCTCAACGAATAAAGCCATGTCGATGTCCGTTAGTAATTCAAACTTGACGTTCGAGTGTTTCAACATCGCATCCCAGGTATACCCGGGCAACGTGTAATAATACGCGGGATCTAGTCCATAACTCTCAATGCACGTATTCCGAAAGTTTTCGAAAATGTCTGCTAATCATAAGACATCTGTCTTCAAGTATAAATCGCTATATTCACCCAGCGTTCGAATGGAGAACCGCTCCCAAACCGTCTCCGCATGTGCGTACTCGCTCTCGGATACTGTAGCATCTGTCAGGGAACTATAAAATGCGTCACGTGGTGGTAAGCAAGTGTCGTCCAACCTGCTTACGTTGTCAATATACTCATAAGGGAAGACCCCTTTTCGCGTCAGCAAATTGAAATTGTCCGTCGATAGAGTTGAAAATTGCATGCGTAAAATTTTGAGTTTTTCCCCGGTCAAAAATGAGGCTAATTTGTCGAGACTGGTGTTGAGGAATTTGTATGAATCGATGAAGCGCAATTGGATTTTTTGTTTAGAATCGTCTGTGATTTGAACGTGCTTCGTGAAGGAGATGTATTTCTCTTTTGTGATTGGAAGCACATGGGTCTTTCCTTCGAAAGCTGTGGCTACTTCCTTGATGATAAAATGTGCATCGTAACCCGATAAATTGTGAAAAACTACTGGAATGAAGAATGACTGTTTGTAATTTAAATTGCAATTAGCATGGGCAGGGCCTCTATAGCGTCGAGTCAGATGGCAATGATCTCGAACACGTATATCGTCTTGCGCGAATGGTTTCCTGCATATATGACATTGGGTCGCTTTGCGAAAACTTGCACACTCGCTCGGTGTCAGATAAATCATTGGGACATTGTCGCAGACTATTTCTTTTATGCGCAATGCTAGATTTTTAAGTTCTTCGCCAAACCATGAGACACAATTAGCACTGCGATGCGAGTGATACGAAGAGAGTGATTGATCGTACGAACAACACACGTAATATCCGATACTAAACACTTTATGGTGTTGATACATATTTTTTGCTTGGTTCTTCTCATCAGTCTTTGCTAAGACACACTCCAAATCGGTATACACAATGAAGGGATGTCGCTCTTTCCGGCTAAAGTTGGTGAATTGGAGCCACTTGTTGGTGTCATTCGGTAGTCGGATCGCGCACTCGTTTATTGCTCCAAAATCGACCTCGTGCGATTGCAATTTATTCTCGGATCCGAAGTAATGCAAACACCTGCAAAAAAAACATTGTTTCGTTCAATCCATCTAGTACATGCCAACGGAATATAACTTATGTTAACTTTACATACCTATCGCAGATATATTTTTTGTGCTCCTTTTTGCTCAGTTGTGCGTTTACGAGTCTCGACAAGTTCTTAATCCATGTAAAATGCCCCACCTTGTTGTCCTCGGTATCTTGCGTGTACAACAAATTGATGTGTTTTTCCTTCTTATTTTGAGTCACGCGTATTGGAACGATGTCCTTTTTGGGGCTGTCGGTGGTGGTATACACGTTGATGGATAAATTGTTTTGCAGCTCAAATTTTTTTATTTGGTGTATGGTTACTGGGAATTGAATGTCCTGTAGATTCAGTACGCTTGAGTAATATGGGTAAGAAGACGGACGGTAACTGTGTCGTTCAGTTGGATATAGAGCAGCGACAACTGCCCATGAAAAACATGCATTATCGTTCGATCTGACATTAATCACAGCCCGCTTCATCATTATTTCCCGCAGCAATGATATAGTTGCACCCGGCACGCATCGGGTTATACTTATTCACATTTATCGTAAGGTTAAGTATTTTCCGCAAAGCCCAGCCACTATCTAGTTCTTGAAATTCGTCGAGTAAGGTTAAAGTGGGCTCCATAACGCGTTGCTGGTACCACTCATTCAAATCGCTTGTGTTAAATAGTTCACAGTTTCGCGTGTTTATACTTATATTGGCATGGTTGTCACCACTCGCGAATTCGCCATTAAACACTGTATCAACTTTAATACTGTTGTGTTTGCAGATAGTATTTTGCACATGTTGAAGCACTAGGTCGCGAGCATCGTTGAGAAATTGCCATGGTTCGATGTGGTTGCGATTGATTACGGAACCGGTCAATATTCGACCATTGAAGGATGTGTCAATCTCTCGCCAGATTAGCCCATGATGATCGTGTCCTGCACCCGTGTGTATAAAATGATTACGCACAGAATTCCTCAACCCTTCCGGCCGCGCTATTTGGGCTATCAATGACTGTTGAAGTCCAATTGATAGTCGCGGGCGCTTATTTCGGCTTTGCGTTTCCAATTCTTCGATAAACTCAACGCACCATTGTTCCCACACAGCAAAATCTTCGAATGAACTTAGGAGCGCGGCTTGGTCGTGCAAGATTTGTTCTGACTTCTCCGCGTTGCTCTCCATATTTGATGAAACGAGGCTTCCCAAAAGAGATGATGTTCACTAACTGACTGCTCGATCCAAAGTGCGAACACTTTTGAGCAGATCATTAAAAATGGTTTTCCCCTTTAGAAATTTGTCGTCTTTCCCTACTATCTGGGAAAATATCACCATCCCATGAGAATTTTCTAATATCGCGTTGGATTGCCGGGAAAAATAAAAGAGCATCTCAGTCGAGATGCGTGTAGTGAAAAAAAAAAAAATTCATGGGCTCTCCATCGGTGCTCAAACGGTCCACGGTCGAAGCCTAAAAAAGGTCTTTATCCATAGATCTCCGAAAGTTTATAGTTTTTTAAAATAAACACCCCGTTATCATATATGCTCTGAATAGCGGAGCAATAAAAAAAAATCTAATTGCTTGGAGAGTGGTGTTAACGAAAAAAAAATCCTTAACCATGGGGCTAACTTGTCCAGACCTGCATGATCTCAAGTGTCGGCATCAAGGTTTGACGTTGCACTCTCTGTATATATTATCATTCAAAGATGAAGAACTAAAGCCCTGTAAAATGGAAATGCATTTTTTTTTCCCCGAATCACTGTCTTCGTCGCATGCTGTCGTAAAATTTTATGGGTTTTCAGGTGTGGACCTATGGAATGATGAGGCTCGAGTTGCACATGCGAAGCGATAGGGTATGAAGGTCCCTGGCGCTCGACGTAAAAAAAAAAAGAGTCGTAAAATTTGAGACTTTCGGACGAGGTGGTTGAAACGTTGCAGTGTACAACAGTGTCTCGGACATGAGCCTTCGTCTAGATAGTTGAAAAAAAAGAACATCTGGATAAATTCATGAACCTTTTCTTAGCCCTCTACGCAAGTTCTTAAGAGACAACGTTTTTTTTTGTCGTATTTTACCTATGTTCAAGTGCGAAAGCGCTTTCCATCTCTCGTACTAAAACTATGTTAAAAAAAATCGAACAGCAGATAGGCATCCCCACCATACTAGAAAAAACCTATAGGGATTCGAAAATATGCACTTCCCCAAAAGGACATTTGGGGCAGCAGTTTTCATCATTATAGTCTCGAACCTCCGGAGAGTGCACTTTTTGACTGTACATCGGCAAGATAGCGTGAGAAAGATTAAAAATGGCTGAAGAAATCGTGATTTCGGATAGCGAAGAAGGAATGATCGTGGTTGACGATGTATATTTAGCTGAATATGACTATTATGATAGTGACGTCGTTGAAATCAATGACGGTGGTGAACACCGCATGGATGTTAACAATGGAGTTGCCGAACCGGACGATGATGATGAGCCCGAGGTCATCGTTATTGAAGATGAAGAGCCTGAGGTCATCGCCATTGAGGACGACGTCGACGACGACGCTGACGATGAAGATGATGATGATGTCGACAACGCCAACGATGACGGCAACGACGGTGAAGTCATCTCGGATGACTCGGATTATGTGAGTGATAGTGATGATGGTAAACACTATGAATACTCGGAACGCTATTTAAATAGAGTGGCCGTAAATAGCTTCAACGATATGGACAAAGTTTGCGTGCACCATCTATTTTATGAAGGCGTGCACATGGATATTTCGCTGTGCATATTGTGTTTCGCCAATGCACGAGGCGTCTTTACGGAAATGCGTGAGGTGCGCGTCCACACCGTTGAAATACTAAAATTTATTGAGGGCAAATATTGCAAGGACTGCAGAGAGCCTTTATTCCAAGCGATGCCGAAATCCGCGTGTTTGAGATGCACGGGATCAAAAATCATTGTGAGCGTTGTGAATTGAATCATAAGAATAAAATACGTTTATGGCAAAAAAAAATGTCTTAATAAAAAAATGTTTTTTCTTGTTTGTTTCAGTTTGGTGACACGGGTTGTGAATAGAGACTCATTTTGTAACGCATGCGCGAACACACACACACACACACACAGAGGTACGAGGCTGCAATTCGAAACGAATGTCTTTGGCTTTCCGATCTGAAATGAGGAATGTTCAAACTCTCGCAAGGATACCTAAGGGTCGGACGATGTATTGGAGCGTTTACATGAAACAGAGATCTAAGATATTTCGGGCGTCCAGTACGGAGGACTTCAAATGTAATTCTTAACATAGAATATTTTCTTCTTGCATCGAGCCGCAGCCATGACAGTTTGTCCCAATATGGAGTAACATGTTCAAACCACCTGACATAAAAAATGAACCGAATGCAGGAATTCAGAGCGACCTTTATTGTGGTGTTGTATCCCTCGGGGATGCCGAAGGATACAGCACAACAGTAATCCAGAAATGGTAAGATTAGGACCGATACAAGCTTTTCTCTGGCACGTTGTGGGAGAAACTCTCGACAAGGTTTGAGCATGTAAAGTCGCGAATTGATCATTTTGGCCACATTGATGGCCTGTTTCCTCCAACACAAAGTATCGTCAAGCCAGATTCCCAGTATTTTAACTGAATAACAAATTGTACAGTGGATCTATCATTTATTATAGGTTGAATTTAGGATAGGTTAAGGGCCCTAACGAACGATCTACTGCCTAGGATAATCGCATGGGTTTTATCTCCATTGAGTGACAACCCGTTGAGTGCAGCCCAAATTCTGATTAGAAGCGTATCCTTATTAAGTCGCGAGATGCAACCATCAAGATCGGAAATAGGACAATGGAGGAAAATTTGTAGATCATCGGCATACAGGTTGTAGTCGCAGGCAGCTAAGGCAAATCTAAGGTCACTCATGTATAGAGTGAATAGCAGTCGGCCTAGGACTTAGAACCATTGGTATCCTGGAACTTGGAACTTGCCGCTGCTTGGAACTTGCCACTGATGTAAGATTTGATCCATTGAAGAGCAGGTGATGAGAAACGTAGGTTTTTATCTTGAGTAAATATGACCACAACGAAGGAGTATAGCATGTCTATGATATACTCCTCAGTAAACTTGACCACTCCTCAGTAAATATGGCCACAACGAAAAAGAGGAAACAAAGTAGTGACGACGTTCCGAAGAAGCGGAATTTTTCACGTGGCACTGTGAGCCATAGTAGAGGAGTAATGCCAGTTTTAACGCAGGGATCACAGGGGGAAGCGGGACGGAGGGTCCCGCGCGGGGTACTTGCAGTGTGACGTCACGGCGGGAAGGGTAAAGCCAGGTAGTGGGGGGCGAGACGGTTTCTTTGGCGGAAGGGGGGCAGGAATCTGTGATAAGAGATAACGCTACCGTCGATGCGCGAGAGGCAGAGGGGCGGGGGGGGGGGGCATCAAATAGTGGCAGGTAAGCGTTGGAAACTCATAAAATTTTTGTAGTTTATTGTGTACCGCGGAATTATCAATCCCATTATGGACACATGTGTGGGAAACTACTATACAGGGTGGACCATTTAACGTGACCACCCCAAATATCTCCGTTGCCTTTACAGTGACGAAAAAAATGTCAGGAGGTAATTTGATTGATTTCGAAGAGATCTTTGGGGTGGTCACGTTAAATGGTCCACCCTGTATATGGCTAGGAAAATTTCCGGTAATGAGAAAACGCTAGCTGCCATATGAAGGGCGCACTTTTAGAGGCCCATAAAAAATGTATTATTTATTGCATGCAGCATATCTATTGAAACAGGTATGAAAGGTGTTATTGTTCGGCAAGAAAATTCAACCCGTTTTGGTTTCATTCCGGAAGATTACGTCAAGATGTTCCGGCTAAGCACCCGCTGAACTTGACGAAAAACGAACTCGAACAAGTTCCAAAGGTCTTGCTCCTAAAGTATAGGGGTAAGTATATTGTTTTATTGTGGGATCGTTTGCCCGAACATGTTCAGAATGATAGTGAAGTGATATTATATCTTCCATATATGGAGCATTATAATACGCCACAGATAAAAGATCATATTGGTGGTCGCCCACCTCGACGTTGGGATTATGAAGAGTGTTGTGAGAGGGGATATTCTCGCCGTGGGAGGATATGGTTCTTCGAACGCGTTTGAACCAGTTACACATGCATATGATTGGACAAATTTGAACAAGTTAAAAAATATGAGTGGAGGGGTTATAAGACGAGGGAGCTTATATTTTCATGGATCAAACTCAGACTGCACTATTTTACCACAACATCAACATCTTAAAAAAAACTTTGACTTTTTCAAAGAGAGTGCGTGAAAAATGGATCTTTCGAGTATCAATAAAGTCCGCCGGATGGCGGAATTTCTCCCCACGAAAAAGCTATCAGAACTCCACGTTCAATCGGATTATCCAATTTCCGACATGGAAGCTGTACAAACCAAGTTTGGAAAACGCTACGTGGTGGACATCGCAAATGAGTTCAGCATCTTCTTGCCAACATGACTCGTGAAGGCCTTCGATCAAGATCCAAAAATGTTCGAGAGTATACTGCAACTGGCACGCAGTGGCCAACTGTACATGAACTACTTTGGTGGAAAATACAACAGCATCGAGTACCATGGACTCTGAGCATGGTGGGAAAAAACGCTTGTGAAGGCTCGGTGGAAACAACGAGGTCAAGGGCTGTTAGCATCGCCACCAGTTGTCACCATCGCTATCAGTTGTCACTATCGTAGAGTGCAACGACTGCTCGCATCACCATCAACCGTTTTCGCTATCGTAGAGTTTTCTACGTCTACTATCTACTATCGAATATATAGGGTGCCCCAAAACTGAAGGTAGTCCATGAAATGGAGGGTTGGGGGTGAAATTCTGAGTCGATTGATATAAGCATGTATGGGCCTCAGATCAATCCCTGAATTATTATTAATTTTTAAAGGCGGTCCGATTGGCGCGCCCGATGAGCGGGCCTACATCGATGAGCGATATGTGCGTGTAGTGTAGATGCCTGTAGATGCGTGTAGATGAAACTCATTCATCTTTATTTTACGATGAAGAAAATAAAAGAAATAAAATATGCACGGAGAAGCGCACTACCACATTCGAGAGCTCACACCGATAGTGTCTTCTCGGTCGTAACCATATAACGAGTGCACGTAAACGGAGAGCACTACTACACTCAAGCGCTCACACCGATGACGGGCGCTGAGTCGGACTCATACCACGAAAGAACGTACAGCGAGGCACACACTGACACTTGCAAGCGCTCACACCGACGAGCGCGAGCGTACGCATGGTAGGGGTACCGCACCGCCAGACGCGCCTATCTCTCACCGACGTACGCCCGCCCATCGGGCGCGCCTTATTGGACTGCCTTTAAAAATTAATAATTTAGGGGTTCATCTGAGACCCATACATGATTATACCAATCGACTCAGAATTTCACCTTCAACTCCCCATTTCAGAGACTACCTTCAGTTATGGGACACCCTGTATTGTAACCCAAAAAGGTCTTTTCAAACTGTATCCGCCGTAGATATAGGTAATAAATGTAGAAACGATATGTGCTCAAAATGGTTTTTATTAATTTTAAAAAACCCCTCGCTTACACAACGCTTGGTATACAATCAACCAGCTTTTTAACGATTTTACATTCGTATTAACGCAATAGTCTTTTGTATTGAAGGAATGATGGGGGCATTTAGAGTTTGGGATTTTCGGGAACTTTTGCAGCGATGGATAGTCCAGAGTATCCAGGTCGATGACTTTTGTTCCTGGATCCGTGAATCTTGATAGCCATGCGCACTTCTTGAATCCCTTCGTATCGATGGTGTGAGCTCCTTCAGAGATACCTCGAATCATTGGTCTAGCTGCCTCATATGGTATGCCCCTGTGATCCCATCATATTAGATGATAATTGCGTTCCAGCCACTTGTTTGTCATTTTGTACTTGGCCGGTAAAGCGTCTCAGGCAAATGGTGCGCGAATAAGAATGTCAGCGGTCCAGCGTTTTTCTCGTGGAGTCTGACGATGGACATCTTCTTTGAAGTGGGCGCGGGTCAATGACATGATTTTATACCAATTTTTTAACCCCATCATTAATTGGATTTTACTCCACAATACGGTCATGGAGGATCATAATATTCTGAGGTTTGCGGTGCAATTTTTTATTGAATTCAAATTCAAGTCGCACTTCCACAGAGCCGGACTTGGGAGAATCGTTCTGATACGAGTTGGTAGGCTTCAGGAGCTGTTTATAGAATGTCATTATCGTCGGTGTTTGGTCTCGTGAGAATCAACTCGTTCATGAACGTGAACGAGTTGATCGATCGCCTTCGAACGCCTCTTGAACATCTTCAAACCTCTCTTTAACATCTTCGATCCTCTCTTGAACGTCTTTGAACATCTCTTGAACGTCTTTGAACATCTCTCGAACGTCTTGGAACGTCTTTAAACATCTCTTCAATGTCTAGCGATCGTCTTGAAACGTCTCACGAACGTCTGACGAACGACTTCGAACGTTTTGGAACGTCTAGAACATCTTCGAACGGCTCTTGAACGTTCTCGAACTTCTCACGACCGTCTCTCGAAGGCCTCACTGACGTCTTCGAACGTCTCTTGAATGTTTTCGAACGTCTTCGAACTTCTCTCGAATACCTATTCAACGTCTTCGAACGCCTCGCGAACGTCTCTTGAACGTCTTCAAAAGTTCTCGAACGTCTTTGAACGTTTTACGACCGTCTCATGAACGTCTTCGAACGTCTCCAAACATCTATTGAACGTCGTCGAACGTCTTCAAACATCTATTGCACATCGTCGAACGTCTTCAAACATCTATTGAACGTCGTCGAAAGTCTCACGAACATCTCTTGAACGTCTTCAAACGCCTCCCGAACGTCTATCGGACGTCTACGAATTTCTATTTAATGTCTGTGGACGTCTCACCAACTTTTATTAAATGTCTCCTGAACATCTATCGAACGTTTGTCGATTAATGTCTGCGAACATTATCAAGCGATTATGTCAATGTAGTTTCCATCGAGTTCCCTCCAGAAGAAATTTAGTTTCACTTTCGAAAGAAATATTTTATACGATGTTTAATCCTATAACACAGGGGTGTCCATAGCGTCGACCGCTGTCGACCGCCTAGAGTCTATATGGTAAAACGGTCTGTAAAACTAGTTTAGAAAGGTTTCATTGAATAAATATGTTTAGGTTTGTTTGGGTTTAAAACTGTTGTTGGCGGTAGACCGCCAGGGATATTTTGAATTGTAGTGCCGACCGCACCCTTCAAAAGTTTCGGCACCCCTGCTATAACAGATGATGTAATGGAGGCAGGGTTCGGGAAAATGAAAAATTATATAATGTGACATTTATTTTATTTTCGCGAACCCTTATGATTTGACCATCAATTAAAGATTTTTATTACATTTTGTAATGCATAATTGTTTTCGTGCTTTTCACAACGTAGGGTTTACATCTAACTCTCAGTCCACATCGAACGTTGGAATATCTACATCATTTTTCATATTTAGTTTATCTGCTAGCCATTCTCGTTTTGCATGGCCCATAATATACATGATAGGACAACACATGTTGTCTATCGCTGAGCCCCCAATTGCAGCCGTTATTAAACGTTGAGCCATGCCATATGGAACGTTTTCATAGTCCCACGTTAAGGGGCCAGTCCACTTTGAAAATTTCAAAAAATCGATTTTTTTTACTGTTTTCGAAAGTACATACATTCAGAAATATTGTGTCAACATTTTATGAAAATCCGAGCTCTCTAAGTATTTTTTTTTACCTGAACGTCAGGACCTCATTTCGTCTACCTGAGCGTATAGCGTGCTCGGCCGACCCATCGGCCTTTTAATCCTCTTTCCCCGCTATTGTTCATTAAACAGCTGCTTCTCATTATAAATCGTATAATCCAGCTATATTTTAGTCCTTCTTGAAATATAACCGCAGTTATAAGTAAGTTTTAGCAGCAAAAACGAACATTGAAACACCTCTACCGTTATTTTGACATCAGTATTCGTTTAGACTGCGTAGGAGTAACATCGGGTTGTGCATCATGGGTAAAAAGAACGAAGCTCATCCAGGGAGAACCAGGAAGCAGAAGTTTTCAGGGAATCAACACTCGGATAAAACTGCAGATTTTGCAAGCAAATCAGCTGAAAAACTGGCAACTTCGAAGGATCAGAGTTTCGACGTACACACGGATCCAGCTGCCGGTTACAGTATCATAAGCTTTCTTCTCGTGTTTTCAACGTTGTCAAACTACTTGAAGTGTAAAGTTTGCAATGGAGAAATTTCATTTTCTAAATATGGAGAGCGAGGCTTGGGTTTTAAAGTGTGTTTGAGTTGTGCGGATGGCGAAAAGTACATTAAGTCGTGCCCGATGATCAGAAGTGGTTACGAAGTGAATCGTCGCCTCGTGTTTGTGATGCGTTTAATGGGCATTGGATTAGCTGGAATCAACTTATTTTGTGGTCTAATGGACTTAGGCTACGGATTACACAAGAATGCTTACTATCAAATCGTTGACGACATTGCCATAGCAGTAAAAACCGTTTTCGATTTAGTAACGCGCAAAGCTGTTAAAGAAGAAAAAAAATGCAAAAGGAAAAAGGACTTCCCGAGGACGTTTTGACAGTTTCTGGTGACGGATCTTGGGAAAAAAGAGGTTTCTCTTCTCGAATTGGTATAGTTTCACTTATTCTTCGATTTACTGGAAAAATCGCTGACGTTGAAATACGATCAAGTCTCTGTAAAGGATGTGAAAAATGGAAAGGTAAAGAAAACACATTAGACTTTATCACCTGGTCTGAAAAGCATAAACCTCATTGTACAGCAAATCACTCAGGAAGTGCTGGCAAAATGGAGGTAGATGGCATAGTAGAAATGTTTTTACGATCGGTAGAAAGATTTGCTGTGCGATATGGATTCTACATCGGTGATGGCGACTCAAAGACTTTCAGAATGCTGCTTAATTGCTTTCCCTATGGTGAAGAGTTCGTTGTCAAAAAATTGGAGTGTGTTTTACATGTGGCCAAACGCGTTTTCAAACGTGCAAATGAAGCAAGAAAATCTTTAATCCAGAAGAAAAAAGCTCTAAAGGAAGCAGAAGAGGAAAAAATCGCATCGAAAAACGTTACACCGAAAAAAGCCAGATCGAAAAAAACCGCACCGAAAAAAACTGTAGTTGTGAAGAAAAAAACGGCTACCGTAAAAAAAGTGTCAAAAGCAAAAACACAAACTTTGACGATCAAGTTGATGAAACAGTTGTCTGAAAATGACGGCTTAGCTATTCGAAGGAATTTGAATTCTATTGAAGGTATGCGCAAAGAAATATGGGCAGGGTATTACCACAAAATTTCGACCGATGTCAAGCCGAAACATCACAACTGCTCGATAGAATGGTGCAAGTACCTCAAAGCTAAGGCACTTCAGCAACATTACAAACATCCTCCTGCTCTTTCTGAAGAAGTACAGGAAGTTTTAAAACCTATTTACGAGGATCTCACCAAAACAGAACTGCTCGAAAGGTGTTTAGGTGGCCATACGCAAAACAATCATGAAAGTTTTAACAACTGCGTATGGAATATGGCACCTAAACACATGTTCAACGGCAAAAAAATCGTAGAGATCGCCTGTAAAGTTTCCGCGCGTGTCTTTAATGAAGGATTTCGTCCAGTGCTTAAAATAATGGAAATAATGGGCGTCAAACTCGGCCCGATCGCCATCGGATTCGCCGACAATCGCGATGACGAGCGTGTTCCCTCTGCAAACCGCCGCAGTTCTGAGTGCTCAAAAGAGACCAGAACCAAATGAAAGCAAGCAAGACTTGAAGAAATCGACGATTATGAACAATCAGAAAGGATTTTGTACGGTGCAGGCATTGCCGATTGAGTTTAGGTAAGAGTTTTTCATAGTAAAAACTTCAAACGCGTTTTTCTCGAAATAACGTTTTCAAACTCTAGCTCCATCGTATCTCTAAAACTAATAAACCGATTCTCTTGAAATTTGAACCACATATTGTAAACATGATTCGCAACAAGATGATCCTCGATGGTTTTAAAATTTTTATTTTTACTCTTTTTTTTGCGAAAAACTGCGAAAAAATGCGTTTTTTTACTTTTTTCGTTTTTCATCTGCCATTTTTTTATTTTTTGATAAAACTTTATATCCGAGGGTCATTTTGTAGCTGGTGTCATACTGAATCTAATGGACTTTGATTTTTTTGTTTCAGACAAGCCGTTGCCGAGTTGTGATGGAGCTACCTAGCCCACCTATTTTTGAGGCGTTACGTTAAACTATAGTTTTTTTACTTAAAAATAAATAAAAATGAATTAAATTTTTTTTTAAATGTATTCCAAGACTTTATTTATCAAGCCCAACAACTTTTATATTCATATCTTTTATAAAATCCTCAAAAAAAAATCGCGAAAATAGCCTTTTTTTCGTGGCTCCAAAGTGGACTGGCCCCTTAAACAATGATGACTTCGAATCAACCACGATGCTTCGTATCTCTGGGATACTGTGAGAAGTCTCCAGGGTATGGGACTCGCAAAAATGTAATGGAAGAGTACGCATCCCGCTCTCAGAATCGCTACTTCTTTTACGATAAAGTTCGCCCAGAATTCGATTAAAGATATTCGATGCAAATGTATCGAGCACCAATAATTCGATCGATACTTCGCTACAAAAGTAGCGATGTCCAACCATCACTCCATACTTTTGTATCGAGTAACGAAAAGTTCTTTGATACTCGATACTTTTGTATCGAGTAACGAAAAGTTTTGCGATACTCGATACTATTCGTTTTTTTCGAAAAATAATTTTTTCGGAACAATTGTGTAAAATTTTCTTATAAACATCTTTGTTTATAATTATTTAATACTATTATTATTTGAGATCAATATTTTCAATGTCTCCTAGTAATTGATTTTTTTCTGATTTTTCTCGTTACGCGTCGAAATTATCTGTAAATATAATTTTTTACTGTGATGCCCAAATCGGTTCAATAATGCGTTGATCGCACTGCTCACGTTAATCAGACGTGTTCAAAAGTTTATCGTATTAATACATATTTTCGCACGTTTTTCACCCGCCACAAATTCATCGTTCAAAGCGATATTAATTTTTGCATTACAATATTTTTCCATAACGATTTGTACGTGTCAATCCGTAATATCACGAATTTCTTTTAAGGCGATTTCATTTTCATGATGATTGCCGCACTATGCACATGCACAGATGAATCGATAAAGCGCTCAAATCTTCAAACCATCAAGCTATGTTATTTAAGCTACCAACGATTAATTTCGTTTCAATCGCCCCTATTTTTTGGTCGATTTAGGTTACTAATATTACACAAACGTTTTTCAGGACGCTCGTTGGAGATTTACAAACCAAAACTACGAAAAGGGTACTTAATAAAAATAAGGGAATAAAAATAAATAACAGTTTTCTTTGTATACCAATGATGCTAACTTCAATACCATTTGAACATGACATATTCAAAATTGCAAGTTCACGATTAATTAAGTGCTTCCAAATGTTTTAGTCTGACAAAAACGACAATACGTTTTTGGATAGTTACATTTATTTCTCCAGCCAGCTTATTTGTTTTTGTATTCTTTCTTATCAGAGGGCATACGATGAATAGGCAAATGTGGCGGTATAATTTAAAATACCCAATACGGCTAAAGTTTCGGGTATCTATCGTGCAAAAAGTAATCATAACAAAAGGCGGGGCACTACTACGTACACTATTTTGCAGATTGAAAAGTTGCCTTTTCCCATAATAGGATTTCTGAAGCTTATTTTCAACGTCTTTTTCTCCAATGAGTAGTGCCAGTTATCAATCAAGATCTGTAGATCAAACGAATGGAAATTATCGGTAGAACAAGATTGTTACCACCGACATGAACAATGTTTCCGACGAATGCATATCAGTAGGTCATAGTGCCTTTTGTGTTTGAAAACGAACGAGCAACAATACAGCCTTGGAAGCTGGAATGGGATAAAGGAAGTGCCCCTTAGGGGCTTCGTTGTCACCGAAACGCGTCTGTTTCGTCGCTATTGTCACTCACCGCTGTTCAAAGCCATTGCCACTCTTATATCTTCCCCAGAAATGCGAAACTTTCGATACGAGGGATAGTTTGACATAACTAAGAAGAAGCAAAGTTGACCATTGTGCATTAGAAAATGTATATTAGTATAACAAATCTCTATTTCACGTGATAATGATTATCCCACTTGCTTAACTTGTTCGTAGTAAGTGAAAACACCAATAATCGTATTTTGAAAGAAGCAAAGAAAGTTCGCAGAAATTCATACGGTCGATTACTAAACGCATTAGACAAGGACTTTTTTATACTTATGTTTTCTTTTAGGGTTTCATTGTATTTGCTAACGGGACAATTTTGTCACATATTTGATAATGGTTTACAATCGCCATATTCTGCATGGGCTTTCGGTCGAGGGACAGCGAAAGTGTTAAGAGACAAGTCTTTTTTTCTCACAATATGATCATAGGAATCATACACCTTGGTCTCATTTATTTTTATAATACTGAACGATCGAACCGCAGGAATGCTCTGTTTCATCATTTGGGGTTCAGACCTTTGCGGTGAAATTGACCTCCCGTTATAGTAGTCCCTTCAAGATATTAGCGATACAATTCTGTGATCGGCGACCCTCCTCCAGGAGCAAGTTGTCCCACCGGACTTTACCACGAGAAAGCCCGGAGGTACGAACCCAGAGGATTCCCCCGTAGTCTCAACAAGGCCTTTAGTGGGTTCCGACCGCGCCGCTATCACCGGAAGCCGGATGCAGCCACAGTGGAAAGTGTACTAGTTCCATTGTATTTCTTAAAGGACATGGGTCACACGCCCGGTCGGTAAAAACCCTATAGCCAAGGTTTCTCCTAGACGGACCACATTTTGGGCAAACGAAGAGAAAGGCGTTGTTCGTCGTTCAATAGAGCGGAAGGTGTTCCTTTTGTTTCCAAAAAGTCAACCGTTCTGGAGATCACTGAGAATCCGCCAATCAGCTATATTTTTTGCACTCATGGCCGTTCGGTCGGTGTGATACATGGCATAGACTGCTTGTTTAATGGCGAGACATGGAGGAAGGAGAGAAGGCCAAGTTATTAGAATTTTTTTCTGTGTATCTTTTTTTGCAGGGTTTGAGAGCAAATATCCCCCTCCGGAGGATGCCGCCCCAGCGGCCCTCGTATCGCGGGCGGTTAGATGTACTCCCCGGGCTCAGGACCCTCACCTCTCGCAATGGTGGGACCTACACCCCGACACCTCGTACTATGTAGTACAGGAATGATGGAACACGTTTTCCGTCTCTCGCGCCTTTTCTAATGGCAAGGGGGCAGCAGTGCCAGTGAAACTTTTAGCGGTGGCTCTCCTAATGAGTTTCTCGTCCACTCGGAAGGACAGCTGGACTAATCGGGACAGCGTCCCTATGCGTAACCTTCTCGCATCCTACTTCGGATTGCTTGCCGGCATGGGAGTAGCCCCACTTCTGGCGAGTCGAACCCCAACCTCCATTCGCTACCCTGTTCCTGCTCCAACACCCCAAAACTGCAGGAATAAGTCCCGCTGGTCAATCCCATCCCGTGTCCTTTGTTCCCTACGATGGTCCTTAGGTCGATGGTGACCTCCTAGTGTTGGCCGATGGTGTTTTAAATAAATGTACAAATGTACAACTGTCACTTCCCCTCCCCCCCTTTGAGACATCTGACCACGCTTCTCGCGGCGGCTACCCGAGCCTCGCACTCTCCCCTAATGCCAAGTGCCCTACCGCCTCACCTTTATCGCCCTTACCCTAAACCCGTAACCCCCGCCCCAGGCCTAACCTCTCCTTCAGTCTCAAATTGCATGCTTGACCCGTTATTACCACCCCTCCACTATTATCACACGTCGCAGACAGAAGACAAAAAAAGTCAGCTCTCGACGCTGCATTCGTGTCCTGATCCCTGCCCCAGTCCATTCTGAATTTACTTCAATGAACTTAGACTTAGACCCTACACCACCGACCCATTCTGACCCCTCTTTTCCCTCCGCTACTGCAGAATCATATTACGGACTGCTATATGGGACTTCAATGTAAAGGCTGCCATTCGAGGATCGTCACGTTTTCGGGAGGTTATTTTTTCTCAGAATTATATTAGTGACCCCTTGACAAGTTTGAATCCAACATGTTGAGGTGCCAGGTGTAAATAACGCCACGATCTTCGATTTCGCGTACCAACAATTTTTTAAGATTTTTCCTGAACTATGCAGCCTACGAATTTTTTTTTTTTAACACAATTATTTAGAGTAGAATAGAATCTTCTGTGTTCCGAACTTATTTCAATATTAGTAATATTTAATCAGTTATTGTTAACATAACATTTTAATAAAATTTCTTCATCGATTTTTGCTCAATACTGGGTTTACCTATAAAATAGTTGCTATGAATGATGTGCAGAATATAATAATAAACAATTTTTATTTAAATATTTATTTTGTAAATTCAATATTTTTCGAGATAAAACGTATCAACCATCGAAGCTCCACACCTACCAGATGGTAACGGAAAATTCCATTCAAACGGTTTTTTCCCCAAATATTCCCGATTCCTTTTTTATTTCTGGTATCGTCTAGCTCGTATGAGCATTTTTGTCCTTTCATCACGGGTTCTTCCTCATACTTTTTAGAAAACCCGAAAGGGCAGTAACCCGGAGACAATGTATTCGAGCAATTGTTAAAAACACGA
The DNA here is from genome assembly GCA_963932345.1 of Ophion ventricosus. Taxonomy (NCBI): domain Eukaryota; kingdom Metazoa; phylum Arthropoda; class Insecta; order Hymenoptera; family Ichneumonidae; genus Ophion; species Ophion ventricosus. Next base: position 31,854,206 of record OZ010713.1, on the reverse strand, counting down.
CGAAAGCATTGCAAACATATTTTTCAATGGTATTGAAATTTACACCGTTGGAATGCAACGAAAATTCTTCTTATTTTGTTGAATTTCTTTATTTTTATTAGTATCGAAAACATTTTTTTTACAAGTTTTGGTTATAGATTCAGCAAAAGGTCCTGAACAATGTTTCCGTAATTTTCGTACCCTAAATGTGTAAAAAAAATACGGCAATACAAAAAAAATATATTCGTTGCATTCCAACAATGCAAAACTTTTATACCATATGTTTCATTCACGTATTTAGCAGCTGCGATACCACGTCTCCAATTTTCAACGCCAGTGAAGCGAGATTATTTTCTGAGCGCAAAAGCACACGTATTCCATTAGCGCAGTGGCATTAGTTTACAGCAGTAACATTGATCAAACACTGATTGCAATGGCAGGGGAATGCATTTTCTTAGCCCTGTGCGAAGGAAATGCTTCCGAAGTATCGATCGATGCAAATGCCAGTCAGAGTGCGGAGCAACGTCCGGCTGCCGCAAATCGGGCTTCAAATGCTCTAAAATGTGCAGTTATTGCAGCGGCCAGTTTTGAAAAATTCCGCTTCACGTGCGAGCTTAGAGGACGTGGATAACGAGAGCATGAGTGACATAATTGATTCGGTGCATATTCAGAAACGATCGCGGAATCACTTATTATTTAACCAACGATGAACATGCAGCTATAATTATGCAGAAATAACTGCGGATTAAGCCTCATGGAGATACTACGTATTGGAAAAAAATGCGCCTTGAACCTTTCTTTTTGGGTGGTGTGAAAAAAAGTTCGGAAAAGGAAAATTATAATCGATGTTTCTCCCAATTTGCAGGGGTGGAGCATGTCACGTCAACGCCAGCGTTTATCACGTACAATATCAATTTTATGGAAAAAAGTTTCAAACAAAAATTGTTCATAATTATTCTATTAATAATATTGATAATAACTCTTTTCATGATTAAATGCCTCGTTGAGGCGGAAGGCGAATTCTTTTTTAATCTTCAAAATTATTTTTTATATAACTTGTTCAATCTTTTACAGGAAAAAGTTCCGAACAAGGAACATCGAGACTGTTATTTTCTGCACAAATAATATCAATAATTGTTTCGTAAGATGAGCGGTGCGCGAGATATAGGCACAAACGCAAATTACAAGATGGCGGCGTAATTTACACCCCCCCCCCCCTCCCGCGAATTTGGTCTCATATTTTTTGAAGGGTATAAAAACGTCAGACGAAATAAAAGTTGCTCCCCGAACTATCGGACACAACTGAAAACGTCGACCAGCTGCCGCTATCGATCGAATACGTCGGTCCAGCTCCACCACCAAGGCACAGCTCAGTGAATAGCGCTAGTACAACTGACTGCAATATTGCGGATGGCACCACTTCGTTGCTAGTCCGTATGCCAAATCGCATATATCTTCCCTAGAAACATTCAATCGCGGTAATATTTGATATTTTGACGGCTATCATAGTTGAGCTGCTCTCGGGAATTGGAGTAACACTTTTCAGTGTAAGCAAGAGGAGTTGTGACATTGCGTCACAAGCGCGGTTTGCGTTCCACGTGCCACCCGCGGCACAGCACTAGTCCAGTAAAACTAGACATTTTCACGATAAAAATTCCGGGAGCAAATGTTTTTTCGTGAGAAGTTTTTATACCCCTCAAAAAGTATGAAACCAAATTCTTAGGACGGGGGGGAGGGTGTAAATTATGCCACCATCTGGTAATTCCCGTTTTTGCCCATATCTCACGCAGCACGTATCCTACGAAAAAAAAATTTATATCTTTGTACAGAAAATAACAATCTTGATTTCCTTTATGCAAAACGTTTTCTTGTATTATAAAATGAATATTAAACAAGTTATATGGAAAATAATTTTAAAAAATCCTGCATTCCGCCTCAACGAGACGTTTAATCATGAAAATAGTTATAATTATTATAGAATAATTATAAACAATTTTTATTTGAAACTTTTTGTATAAAGTTGATATTTTACAAGGTAAACGCTGGCAAACGTCGACGTGACATGCTTTGCCCCTGCAAATTGGAAGAAACATCAATTATAATTTTCCTTTTCCGAAATGTTTTCCTCGCCTCCCAGGAGGGAGAGTTCAGGGTGCGTTTCTTTTATACGTAGTTATCTCCACCAGGCTTAACCAGCAGTCATTTCTGCATAAATAGAGCTGCATGCTCGTCGTTCGTTGAAGAGAAACTGATTTCGCGGTCATTTCTGAATACGCGCCGAATCAATTATATCAGTCATACTCTCTTCATTCACGTCCTCTAAGGTTACACGGGGAGTAGTATTTTTCAAGACTGGCAGCTACAATTACCAATTATGGAGCATTCGAGTCCCGATTCGCAGCGGCAACACGTCGGTCCGCACTCTGACTTGCATTCGCATGCAATAATTTTGAGCAAAGTTGCCGGTGCAGGCGGCTTTGTATTAGGGATCGGCATGAGAATGTGAGACGTCCATCGCCATCCCCATCCTTCTGGGTCTTTAAAAACACCCAGCCAAAACTGGACCTGACGGTACGTTCTTAGAGAATGGAAGCAGGCTGCCGCTATTGTTGGTGGTAGTGAACTCAAATTGATTTTCGTCTTCGCTGCTGATTTACCGGAGTATTTCAATCTTAGCGAATCTATTGATACTTCGGACGCATTTCCGATGTACAGGGCTATGAAAATGCGTTCCCCTTGCCAACGCAATCAGCGTTTAATCGATGTTGTTGCTGTAAAACAATGCCACTGCGTTGATTAAATTTGTGTGCTTTTGACACGCACAGAAAATAATTTCGCTTTGCTGGCGTTGAAACTTGCAGACATGGTATCGCAGCCGTTAAGGGCATGAATGAAAAATATGGTAGTAAAGTTTGCATCGTTGGAATGCAACAAAAATATTTTTTTTTTGTATTGCCGTATTTTTTTTGACACATCTAGGCTGCAGAAATTACTGAAACATTGTTCAGGATTCTCATGTTAAATGTATAACCAAAACTTGTAAAAAAAATATTTTTGATAATAATAAAAATTAAGAATTTTCGTTTCATTCCAACGGTGCAAACTTCATCAATATTGGAAAAGATATGGTTCGCAATGATGTCGGCGTATTTCAAACAATTGATAGAATCATTTTCTCCTGGTTACGGCCTTTCCGGGTTTCCTAAGCAGTATGGGAGAAAAAACCGTTACAAAGGCCAAAAATGCTTATACCTGCTATATGATACCAGAAATAAGAAAGGGATTGCGACCATTCGGAAAAAAACCATTGAATGAATTTTTTCATGACCATGTCGTAGGCGCGGAGTATGTCACGTCAACGATTGAAACGTTTTATCTCGTAAAATTTTGATTTTACAAAAAAATGTTTAAACAAAAATGGTTTATTATTATATTCTGCAGAACATTTATACTAACTATTTTTATAAGTAAACCTACTGTTGAGCAGAAACGGCCGAAGAAATTTTCATAAAATTTTTTTTTATCAATAACTTATTGAATATTAATACTATTGAAAAAAGATCGAAGCAAGAAAGTTTCGTAATATTTTCAAATAACGCTGCAATTTCAAGATTGCAGCGTTATTTATATACCTGGCACACCAACATTTGGGATTTAAACTTTGAAAGGGGTCTCCAAAATAATTCTGAAAAAAAATAACCTCCCGAAATTTTTTCGTTTTTCCGCCGCCCGGGAATAAGAGTTACGCACAGGCAAGTCGCTTACCGAGAGGTTTCCGCATGTTCGGCCTCAGATTACCCGAAAGAACGAACAAATAGGAATCGATATCGATCGAAAAGACCGAAGTGAAAGCATCAGAAAACTGGGAAAAAAGGAAAGGAGATGCCAAGGTCTCCGAGGATCGATTATCGTGTCTCTTTTCTTTTTTCGAAAACATAGGGTCATGATTTTTTCGAGAACAGAGAGTCATGATTTCTGTGCCCATTTTTTACTAGATTTTGTTTGGTACTAAATTTCTTCACTTATACGTTACGTTGTCATTGAAATTTGAATTTTGTTACAATTGTTACACTCACGCTCATATGCCAGTGAAAGAAACCGTTGTGTTCGGCAGAGACAACTTCACCCAATCCTGGGATCAATCATCGTTCCTGCAAATTTATTTACATCACTTTTTAGGCACCCATATTTAAGAAAGAAGTTCTAGGCGTATAGAACTTGGTAATATTATTACTTATACAGTCTCGTTTAAATCTGAATTATATCGAGCCTGTTTTGTTCATCACTGTACATATTTTTCTTCTGTTTAAATTAAATTAAATTCTTATTGTTTACGCGCCTTTAGAATTTATCACTGGCTTTCATCTTTTCCCCACCGGCTATGGTCGGTCGCGCATTCCCGAAGGATTTCCTCCGAATATAAAAAATGTATTTTCACCGAGTGACGGTTGTCGGTGAGACCAGCCCAACTTTTCAGCTCTCATTTGATTTTTCTTCATTTGTCCTTCTCACCTTATTATCTTTTTTAGTTGCAGACAAGTCATGTAAAACAAAAATAGGCATTGAATACCAAATAAGTAATATGCAACAGAGTTAGCTACGAGAAAAAAAAATCAAAAATAAGAATTCGCGAAATGACGGCTGCTTGAAATATGAAGTCAATTTTTGACCTATTTTTTAAAACTAACAATTCATTTTTTTAACATTTGTATGCATTTTTTCGAAAACCCTGATCGTAATAACGGAACAAAGCATCCAAGAATATCGTGTCCAAATTTTAAGAAGATATAACCTCATGTACGAATGCCGGAGTACTGCCGGATCTACCCATACGGCCCAGAATTGGCACGACCCCAGCTGCCGAATCCCGTCTGGTAGTACTGGCCCAGTATAGATAAATTATTTGACCAGTACTGGGCGAATGCTGATTACCAGTACTGACAAGTAAATATATATGGGTCTCAACCGAGAATCGGTTCAGTACTGGGGATACACTGGGACGATGTTGTGTTTTATACTGGCTGCAGATTGTTTCGTGAGCCACCCGACAGTTGTCTCAGTATTGGTTATGTGCTGGGCTGACTTTCGTCGTAATACTCGAGTACAAATTCATTCGGGCCACTACCGGGCATAAAGTGGGTTGATATTTGTTGATAATTCACGACCGTTACTTATCCTAATACTAGGTGTGTGCTGGGCTGACATATTTTATATCATTGGCGTACCGACTATCTTTGTATGCACCCGAGAGTCGACCCACTACTGGGGACAAACTGGGCTGATGTTATATCCTATACTGGCTGCAGATTGTTTCGTGAGCCACCCGACAGTTGGCCCAGTACCGGGCATACGGTGGGTTGATATTTGTGTTTAGTATGCCAATCGCGTATGCCAATGCAAGATCGTTACTTGTCCTAATACTGGTTGTGTGCTGGGCTGATATATTTTCCATCATTGGCGTACCGACTATCTTTGTATGCACGCGAAAGTCGATCCACTACTGGAGACAAACTGGGCTGATGTTATATCCTATACTGGCTGCGAAATATTTTGTGAGACACCCGAAAGTTGTCTCAGTATTGGTTATGTGCTGGGCTGACTTTTGCCGTGATACTCAAGTACATGTCTCAAGTATTTGTCTTTAGTATGCCAATCGCGTATGCCAATGCACGACCGTTACTTGTCCTAATACTTGGGTGTGTGCTGCGCTGACATATTTTATATCATAGGCGTACCGACTATCTCTGTATGCACCCGAGAGCCGACTCACTACTGGGGACAAACTGGGCTATTGTTATATCCTATACTAGCTGCGAAATATTTTATTCCTCGAGGACTTCTTCTCTCGACCACCACAAGAAAACACGTGGCATAGCGGCCGAGTTGAGGACTCGTCTTCCGACGCTACGCTGATTGTAATCTGCGTAGCAGTTTTTTGTGTATGCACAGCTATAAGCGAAGATAAAGGCTAAGCTTGTGTTAGGATCTCGGCCTAGGAGGGGTGGGGCATTCGAATTATTCCACACGCACGCTACGGACCAACCTTTTGTATATTTTATATGTCTTAAAAATATTTTTGCCTATAATGCTTGTAAGCTATAGTCTAGACCATAGACTTATTAAAGTTACCTAGGATCCAAAATATTCCTACAGACGTTCGATCTGTTTTTTAAATAAAAAATATTCTCATACTCAGATCTGTTCAAACTGGGCACCCGAGTGTGTTAGTTTCGTCTACTGATGGGACAATTTTTTCCCCAATTTATTATCAATTGTTTAGCCATATTTTAATGCAAAATCAATGTTTCTTTTCCATGTTTTAATTTTTTTCTTACATAATATCATTTTTTGTAAATATAGGTAACGGAGAAGAAGGGATTCATAATTGTCTCCTTCATAAAAGAAAAGAGAAGAGGCAAAATTGTCATAGAACTTGTACCAAATTCATGTATGTGTACCTGAATTTGTACACAGTACAACGTATGTGTAGAGTGCAGGTATATCTATACATTATAACTATAGCTTAAACTCCCTGTATGAAGAATCCCAAATTTAATCAATGGACTTTGCATCGATTTTTAAGATACTTTCGACCACGGGATGCGAAGGTTGGAACGTGCGTACAAAGACATCGTAAGCACGGAAGTCGACTCGCACACAGAAGACCAAAAATCTAAGCATGCTGAAGATGACTTGTTTTCTGGTACAGTATTATTATGCGTCGATAAATAATCGATTGGTGTCGATATCAAATATTCAAATATTAAATTGGAAATTCAAGTCTTACATGCAATTTTCAAATATTCCAAATCCACGAGTCCATTTTTTTAATCATCCATTATTTTTTCAAATAAATATTGAGGCACAATTTGTTCAATAATAATATTTATTTTATAATATCATTTGCAACATTTGTACAATTAAGTTCACATGTTTTAAATTCCAATAAATACATTTTTATTAAAGTTTCAATGATAATTATTCCAGAAAATGGGGAGGGGGTGTACTTAATGCATTCAATTATAAACGAAGGATTGTACTTGAAATACTATATTTACGTGTTTTCAGATGTTATTAAGGAAAAAATCGAGGTCGACGAAAAACATATTCTCACGGCTACAAGCAGATATTTATCTGGAACAGGTGACCGTGAGGGCGGACAAGCGGAAAGAGACGCCAAGAAAGGAACTTAAAATGGCAAGCACGCACGGAGATATTTATATTGATTTGTTTTCTTTTTTTGTTTATATTTTTGTAAATATAGTTTGATAAATACTTACGGAAATAAATACTTTATAATAAGGTTTGATAATAACTTTACGGATAAATATTTTATATTTTTATAAATAAAGTTTGATAAATATTTTACGTTGAATCTCTTTCCAAGTCTCTCTCTTATATCCAGTTATGCAAGTGAAGTATCGATTAAGCATGAACCTGAATACTGGCTGAAATTGACTACTAGTTTTGAATCACCGCTAGTCATCCATATCTTTCCGGCATTGGGTAGCACGCGTTAATTTCGAAAGATGAGCAAACAATAAATTCTAGTTTATAGGAATATTCTTAATCAGCGGATACATTTTAAGGACAGAAAACACAACTGTGATGAATAAATTCATGCAAGGAGTAGTTTACACCCTTAAGTTTTCTGTCCGACAAAAAAACACAAACACGTGTTAAGATTTCATCAAGTAGAAAAACCCCGTTGTGTACTCTTTTTAAGACAATTAACACTGCGGCCAAAAAGAACAGCCGTACTTTGTTCTCCTTTCAATGAAGAATAAAATTATATGATTAAACGAACTTACCTAAGTGAAGTTCTATCATAATTGTATTTCGCGCCTCTGCCTCGAGATCAACTGTGTAAATGTTCAACGCTTGTTACGGCTGATATAAGGTAAAAGGTGTTTGTTCTTTTTTTTTTACATATTCAAAGGAGCGCTGAACAATGACGTAACTTCATTGTCTAAAATCGCGTTAGCGAATGAATCTATAGGAGTTGATAGAAGCAAATCATAAAATTGAGAAAATGTTTGAGAATTTTTAGTCCAGCCAGCGGTTTTTCTCAGCGTATCAATATCGATTCCTCTTCTTTTAGCTGCGGACGTAGACGCGTGCCGCGTCGAATGTGCAGTAAATGTATCCGTATCTATCCACTCCTCTTCAGAATGTCCTTCACCCATCTGCTCAGAGATTGAGCTGTAACTGCCCTGATCGGACTCTTACATGAGATAAAAAGAGACTCTACAGAACCTCGCGAGCTTCTAGTTCTTCTCATGTAGCTCTCACGGGCAAACGCTGCGCACAGTTTTACGTTTTTTTTTTGTAGAAAGGCAATATTAGTATCGGCTGCTTTTTTCCCTTGCCCGTCGTTTTTATTCGATTAGGGATTTTTATCTCAATCGCGTTTTTCTTTCTTTGTATGTTTTCGACCTTTATAAGCGAAAATGTCTGCATTCTGTGGCCGGTTATAAGTGCCAGTAGAACAATAAGTTTCATAGATAACGCCTTGATAGACATTTCTTCGTTTGAGGGTAGCGTATCTATATAGTCCAAAACTATTTTTGGGTCCCATGTAGAGTCGTACTTCGGTTTTGACGGTCTTAGATTGGCTAATGCCCTGAAAAAACGTCTCATTCTATAGTCCTGGGCTATCTCTGGTCCAATTAGCAATGAAACAGCCGATCTATAAGTGTTTAGTACACCCTGTGATGCGCCCCCCCTCAAAGGCCTCCGTCAGAAACGATAACACCTCGTGAACCGAACCTATGTAAGGGTATATGGCTCTCCGTTTACAGAAATGCCACCAACTTTTTAGTGCAGAGTCATATTGTTTCCATGATGATTCCGTTAACGATGCTAACATAAGATTCGATGATTTTTCTGGCACGTCCTTCATTTCGTATGCTTTCCGGACAAAATCCCGGCCACCAGAGTAACGTTCTTCCAGAATCCATCCGTTTTTCTGTCAGAGCAATTTTTAATATCCGAGTCAGCCTTAAAACGAATTATTTGTGAGACTAGCATGGCCTGAAACATGGGGAACCATGGCTGAGAAGGCCATTCTGGCCCCACTACAATACGCTGTGCTTCTTCACTCTTCATTTTTTGCATGACTTTCAGGATAACTGAAAATGGCGGAAAGGCATAAAAGAAATAAGATCTCCACGATATCGTAAATGCATCTATCGCCAGGGCGACTGGATCTCTACGCCAAGAAGTATATATATCGCACTTTGCATTTACTCGACTAGCGAAAAGATCAATTTCAGGTGTTCCAAAAATATTCGCGATTTGTTTAAACGCTGAATTAGATCATTCGAATTCTGTGTTTGATTTTAACTTTCGAGATTCTGCATCTGCTTCTGCGTTCATTTCTGATGAGATGTAAGATGCGAAAAGCGAAACATTCCTTTGTTCACACCATTTCCAAATTTCTCTGGATAACTCGTTTAAGTTTTCGTATTGAACACCGCCCATCCGATTTATATACGAGATGGGGGTTGTATTGTCGATGCGTAAGAGAATTTGACTATCCCTTAGCCCTCGTGCGAAGCATTTCAGGCCGAATAAAACTGCCATCAACCCCAAAAAATGTATATGGTACAAACGCTCCTTTTCTGACCAGTGACCGTACGTTTTCTCACGCGAGTTTTTACAAAAAATTCCCCAGCCTGAAAGCGACGCGTCTGAAAAAATTTCTAGATCAAAAGCCAAAGTTCTAATAGGATTTTTTTATCTTGATCCCACCGATCTCCACCATTCCAATTCCATCACTATTTTTTCATTTATAAATAGTTTACCATCGGAATTGTCATTACTTTTTTGAAGGGCCAGATATTTTTGCCTTTCACACGCTTTTGTGTACGCAACTCCGTAGTTTACAGCAGGGCAATATGATACCAGCGTACCAACGAGCTTTGCAAAGTCTCTGATTTTATAGCTCTGATGCAGCTTGTATTTTTTTATCTGCGATTTTATCATCATCCTTTTGTCCTCAGGTAATTCTATAATCAATTGTCTAGAGTCGTAGATAAAACCCAGAAACTTACATCTTCTTGACGGGGTGGTTTGGCTCTTACTTTCATTGATAATAAACCCCAGTTCTTGTAGAAAAGACCAAGTAACAGTGAGATTTGAACTACAGTTCTCAAACGAATCCCCTAATAACAGGATGTCGTCAATGTATATGACTGATAGAAAACCGGGGTTCCTCAAATACGCCATCACAGGCTTCAAGATCTTGGTAAACACGTGCGGCGCTGTAGTCAGTCCGAATGGTAAACATTTGAATTCGTAATATTTAATCTCAAATCTAAATCGTAAATATTTCCTGTGAGACTCGTGAATTGGAACTAGATAATAAGCGTCCTTCAAGTCCAGTGTAGCTAAATAACTACCTTAATCTATTAATTTTGACGCGGTTCTTCCATCTTCTAGCTTGAAGTGATTGCTATGGATAAATTTATTTAATGCTTTAAGGTTTAAAATAAACCTGCTCGATCCATCCGGCTTAGGAACGAGAAATATACTCGAAACAAATTGGTCCCTAGTCGAGAGGCATTCCTGAATCGGTCCCTTTCCTTGCAATTCACATAGTAAGGTGGAGAACTTAAGTCTTTCATTGCTTGACCAATCAGGTTCCGAAGGAACCGTATTTTGAGTGGCCGGACTGATAAAAGGGATTTTATATCCAGTTATCCAGGACAAAACGGCAGGATCCGAGGTAATGTCTCTCCATTTTGCTTCGAAAAAACGAAGTCTTCCAGCTAGTTGATCTACCGGTTCTAATAGCGTTGTCTCGAGGACTCCTGACCTCGCCTCTGTCGGTTCTTGTATTCGAAATGCGCTGTGTTGTTTTGTGGACCGTCTGATAACGTTGTTTCGGCCCGCCCGACGTCGTTGCATACTCCTTGGCTCCGTATTGACGGGGCGGGGGTCTCAAGTTTTTTGAAGGTTTTTGCTTCTGCACAGGTTTTGATACGATCTTGAGATCCGTGCAAGCACTCTCGATCGATCTAGCTGATTTCAGGAATTCATCGAGATTTTTCCCAAATCTCGGATTTATTATGTTTCAACATAATCAACATGGCATTCCCGGTCGCAGCCAAGCATGCGGTGATTTTTTCCTGCTTTTTTCGTATTCGCTCATCCCTTTTTACGATCGTATCTTGCATGACCATCTTCACCTTCTGATTTAGCTTTGGAGGATCGATCATAGTGCAATTACTCGGTGGCGGATATTTCTTTATCAACGAATCTCTCTCGTCATCAGGTAGTCCCTGCTGTATTATATCCTCCCACCGCTTTACTATGTCCTTGTGGATTGCCGGTGCGAGCACTCTCTCCTCGCATATGCGCCTTTCCCAGCAAATCAAGAATATCCTTAGCGTTGCTTCCGTGTCCGAGAGTTCCGCCACAATCGTTTGCGGGGCTACCGAGTACCCCTGGACAGGAGTTTCCTCCCTGTGCTTCGTTCACGGTAGGCAAGTCTCCCTGTTTTTCCTCACTCGTCGCTCTTCCCGCTGATTGAGTCTTCTCTCGTGAATCTGAATAACGCAGATTGATAGAACCAGTTAGTCTTGTTGCTATCAGGCGAGAAAATTATTACCAATAGGGTTAGTGCCCCTGGTAATAATCGAGCTTTTTTCGGGCAGGGCGATGGTAAGTGCAGCCAGGTAAGCGCCTAGCTATTAAGCGGTATTGTGGGTTAGAGCCCACATACGCTTGCAATCGCACGAAAAATAGACATATTCACTGACTGCCCTCTCATAGGTATAATATTATGCCATGAGGGCGCGGGTTAGAGCCCGTTTTTTGCCTCGCCTATTCTCTTTCTACACAGGTTAGTTCCTGTCATTTTTTGGCAAGGAGTCTATTGCCTATCAATGTGAACTCTTCCACGCCTGTTATCTGAAAGAAACTAAACGGCGTATATACTTACGATATTTATTTCTTGAAAAATATACCTCTGTGTCGGTGCTATGTTTCCCGTAACGACGTTTCTTTTTCCTTTGTTTCTTCTGCTTCTTGCTTTTTTCCTCAAGCCTTTTCAATCTTTCTTCGATGCTAAATCGATTTTCTTCTTCTCGAGAACGATCCGAGGAATATTCCTCGTCGGAATATTCGTCCCTCTTTTGTTTTGGGGACATCTTTTTTTTTTTATCTCAAAAAACACAACGTGGCTTATCGGCACAAAGCGAAAGAATGAGGGTTGACAGTCTGCATCCGGAGGGAATGCCACGACCGTTCGTTTATTTTAGATATATAGTATATGAAATTGTGGCGACATCGGTGGTAAGTGGGGGTACTACACAGTTGATCTCGAGGAAGAGGCGCGAAATACAATGACTTTTTTCCAAAATGTCAGTCATTCGGAAATAAAGTGAGAAATGGATTTTCCACTATCTCTCTTGTACTTGTATATCACGTACCACATCTTTCATTTTGAACAGATAAAATAAATGTAAATTGGGTAGTACACCTGGCGAGAAATAAAAATAAAACAATAATATATGTTAGGGTCATATCGTTACAATTATTGTGCGGTATCGAAACTCATTATCGTTTGTTTGAATTTCTCCTTCTATGCATATTCCGTCGCAAGCATGTATATTTCGGTATGCTCGTGTATGCGTACGTGGTTTGTGTCCGCGTGCATGTATGTAAATGCCTATATATATTAATTATATGTATACTTACGGGCATTCATGTAGCCGCGACATCACACTTGGAAAAGCGGCTTAAAAGCACCTACCGTCAGCTCTCTTACGTGCTTGAACTCCCCCTGCCTCTCTGCCCCTATTTCGCTTCCTGTGGTTGAGCCAACTTCCTGAATACCGCAGGATTATCCGTGAAAAGCCGTAGGATGGTTAGACCCAGACGGGAGCGAAGAAGGGAGCGAGGGAAGGGAAGAGAGCGCATTATCTAACGTTTCGTATAATACCAAAACGAAATGGGGCAGTCATGCGGAGGCATTGCCATGAAGTGCAGCACATCAATTTATATAGATTCGACACGAACTGTGCGCTATAGAAAAAAATTGTCGTGGGCATTACGGATAAGAATATGAACTTCATTGCACGAGCTGAACGAGAGAAAGTAGCTTAAATCTACAATCAAACGTTATTCACATACGGTTTCTTCTATTTAACATTTAAAAAATGTATTTCCGATGTTTCGTTGTATGCCCATCCGGGCTTTTACGATCGCATCCTTTCCACATTTACTTTATTTTTGGCAGTTCACTATTTCTAGTTTCTAAAAGAATTTTCTTCGCCTCCCGAGAGTATTGCTCACTTCCACTCTTGCCTTGTGCACTGCAGTTTCACATATGCACAGGAAAATAGAGCACAGGAAAACTGTGAAAAATCTGTTACCCATACAGACAACTATGTTTTACCGAGTTCCAGTTGCATTATCATGGAAAACATGGCTTAGCGTTCATGCATCTGAGTGTTAGCCTACGTGGTCGCTGCTTAAATAACATGGGAGAATGCCGAAGCATCTTACCGCAGGCGCATTCACTGCTGTCAATAAGTACGTCGTACAATTGTTTTACAGTTTGCGGATGTAACCCATGCAGAAATTGTAATGGTGGAATTGAATTTCCCTACTTGTTGCCACTGATAGGGATCCAATGGACCATTGCATTGGATCCCTATAATATTTATATCATACCCGTACATTGGATTCTAATCGGGAGTCCCCATTGGAATTCAATGTACGAATCCAACTTGAATCCTAAAGGATTGCCACATTATCCCACAGAATCCAATACGATTCTTGACGGATGCCATCGCATCCTATATGTAGAATTTCCTAAACAAAATATGTAGATATTCGAAATGAGTGGACTTTCAAAATGTATAAGTATCATCCTAAAAAAGTATAAATCGCTTAAAAAAGTATATCTTAAAATTGTATTTTAAAATATACTTTTCGATTTGTATCACATGACTGAAAATACGCTGTAATTATTGTTTGCTATTTATTTAACTGCACATTGACGTCATGTCACCACCCCCGCGAACGCTCACGAAGCGTGCAGATTCTGTTTCAACACGGCGAGTTTTATCTCGTGACTTTTTACATATTTTTTATCCGAACGTGGTAAGAATTATCGAACGGCGTTTATCGGGTAACAGTGCAGAATCCAATTGGACCTCAAAGAAAACTTCCTATGTGCGGTGTCCTTAAAAAACCCCTATAGAGATGTGGGTGATATTTCTTTTTTGGGGAGAATTAACAAATTCCGGCTGGGAGTTTAAAATAAACAATTCTCAAACGACGTCAATCGGGAAATAGTGCGGAATACATTTGGATTCCCTACGTGCGGCGTCCCTATCAAATCCCTATAGGAACGTGAGGATTCCTTAACAAGTTTCTGGACGGGAAATATTGACAGCTGATGTATGTTGTTGCGTTGTTATAGGTGCATCGGCGAACTTTGTGTCGATGCATTTTAAACAGCAGAGGTGTTGGAAGAGGGCGAAGGAGACCCCGTATATATTTTGTTAGCCGAAACATCGATTAGGCTGTCGGAGGCGCAAAGCATTAAAACAAAATTGATATTCGTTTGAATGTGAAATTATGGCGACGGAAAATAACCTCGAGGAGAATAAAAGTGAGGGAGAATCGTGTTCTAGGGATAGAAACGCTTAACCCTTGGATCACCAGCAGTGTACCTGGCACTTTTTCTCAAACCACTTCTCTATAAAAGCTCCTTCCTTCCCCCTCACTCTATATTTCACGCAAAGTCTTGTTCGTCGTAGATCATCCAGGTAACACATGGCATCTTTCCCGAGAGTCTCGGTGGGACCCGTACACATACACACACAAATAACTCAGGCACGGATACGCAGCCAAATGAATACATGAACAAACAACTAAGATGGAGGACGAGCATAAAGCATTGGCAAAAGGCTGCTCGTAGATGGAGTTTCTCGCGGAAGTGGTGGTGGGATGGCGTCTTATAGGTGTCATAATTTATCACCTCGGTCGGCATGACCTGTACATCCTGGACCTACCAAAGCGTGTCCTCTTATCCTGACCTCCCACTCTCCGCACGTCTCTCGATTTCTAATATGTCTGACTTTCTAGATGAATAGCCGTTGCCCGACTTGAATCTCGGAGCGATATCCGTGGAATAAATTACGAGCTTGAGTTAGACGAGGATCTCACCTCAACCGACAACCGTGAATCCTACGGTAGTGTGGGAAAAAATATTCATTTAACCAAAAGTAATTATAAGCGATTATTCTACCATGACATGACAATTATTAGTTGAAAAATTCTCATGAAAGATTTTGCGGGAAGAAATAAGGAGCAGAAGAATAAACAAGGAAATGTGTACTTTATATTTTGCTCGGAGTATTATTTTTCGTATATTTTACACGGTTTGCGTGAGTTGTTTTCTCACCGCTTTGGCGCCGATTCTTTTTTCTCTTTAACTCGTATCCTGTTCTGCTTCCGAGGAATTTCGACGGCAAACAAGATTCCAGTCTTTGAAAACGCAAATCCTCGAATTTTCATTATAGCGGCTCCTTTGCTACTTTTCATTCTACCCGTTTACCTTTTTTCTCGCAATATCTCCGCTCTCCAGTGTCACTCAGGAATAGTTTCGATCTCCCAAGATCGTACTAGCTATAACATCCTCGGTGATGTTATCACGATGAAACAGGAGAATGAAGGAAATAGAAATGAAAACACGCGGCCTATGCCCGAATAAAGGCAAAGGGAGAAGGCCAAACGGTAAAAGCATGCGGGTCTATGTATGTAAAACGCGAGATTGTTGAAACGGTGGTACCAGTCTCGAAACACATCGGTGCGATCGTAATCCAGGTATCGATATTCCGGGTACGTCATCGTTATCTGCTGAAGACGAAGTTCTTTTTATACCCAGGGGAGGGAGAATCTTGATGTTGTAGTGCTCCTGTGTATTCGAATACCTAGACATTCCTCCCGGTTGCTCCCTCTCTCAACGTCGATGGTCACACAAATCGGGGAACTCCTTAGGGTTTACCCACCTGTCCAGTCTCATAGACTCGACGAGGCAACAAGGGATAGCGGGAGGGAAAGAGTAAGAGAGAAGGAGGGTAGGCGGAGGAAGAGGTGGAGAGAGTTGGAGAGGGAACAGAGAAAGAAGGGAGACAGGAAGGATTCAAGAGGGAAGCTGCGAAGGACTATCTAGCACGCTCAATCTGTCCGGAAGTTCCTTCTCAAGAGACAAGAACGAGAAATGAAGGGAAATAGAGATGGTCGATAGGTCTTTTAACCATTTCAACGTTCTGCATAGTCGTGAATATATTTTCTTCAGTCACAAAAGAATTGGCACGCGTCTTCTTTGCCCTCTCTTCTCTATCGACACTATCTTCTCGGTTTCTACTGAACCTCATTTATTCCAGGCACACGAAGGACACAAACGCTTATCTTTTTTTTTCTCTAGCTCTCTCTGTTTAGATACTAATTTGCGCTTGCAGCTAAGTACTTTTGGCGCTTGCTTGGACTTACGATTAAATCGTCACCTAGTCTTGCTATTTTCGAGAGCAGACTTTTTGTGCATCTCTTCGAGCATGATGAGTTCAGCTAACAAGTTTCAATTGCATTCTTTATTTCACGTTTTAGTCTATATTTTTTATTTATATAGCTCTTCTGCTTAGGTTTTTTATGTTATTTTTCATTTATATAGTTGTTCTGCTTATGTTTTGTTATGTCATTTACTTATTTATATAGCTTTATTCTCTTTGCTTAATGTTTCTTTCTTATTTCCTTGAATTTAATTGTTGTGTATTTTTATACTTTTGTTCTTATTCTTTATATATATCTTAGCAGATATAGTTCATAAAATAATGCCTATAGGTTTATACCAAGGCATATAATAAACCATTAATTAATCAATCAATCTCTCCCTCCCCATTTGATCGCCTTCCAGAGGAATACGCAGGCAACATCAGTTTATCGCGCTTGTGACTGGCTATAATTTTTTATCCCGCGGACTTATGGTTCAAGTCTTAGACGTGCGCTTTCGTTTACAGATCTAATAACATTCTGGACCCTTAAGGTTTAGAACGACTAACACTCTCCCTTTTTACTTGGTATTATTTTCAATCAAGGCGTCTGCATGAGCTTTGAATATAAAAAATACGGTTTTGCGTTGCATAGTTTTGTAACCTAGTGTCTTAACTTTAATTTGATGGCAAAATTTTATAAAATTTCCAAAAATTTAGGACGTTATGATAATTTTTGTGAAGGGTCAAATTGCCCACGGTGCTACGACAAACTTTTTTCATTTGCGTTTTTATCGAAATAGTTTTACGAAACGGCGTAAGTCGTGTCTCGAAATCTATTCGTCCGAATCACTTTAAATTCGGACAAACCACAGTTAATAACATTTTCTATCATATCACCAGATGATTTTTTTATATGTTTATCCATACGTTAATAACGAATTATTATAGTTGTTTTTTTCTTCAAAAATCGAACTTTTTTCCTACGGCTTGTCATTTTCGTAATTTCCTAAATTTCAAAAAAACATCCGCCATACGAAAGTTTTTTATTATACTAAAATTACATTTTTTAATTTTTCATTTCAGATAAGTCTGGTTTTCAAAACCACGTACACCCATTGGCGATGCAGCAGCGGCGGCACTTTGTTTATATAATAATAACGCCATCGTATGTCAATACTTTTTAATAAGAAAAATTCAAATTTGCAGACCCATGAATGCATATTTCAAACAGAAATCAACATTGACATTGCTTCTATCATCTTCTTCAGGGGCTTCTATCATCTTCTACATAGAAAATTTAAAAAAACGATTTTTCTATTTTGAGTTTTCTTCAAATTTTAAGTGTTAAGAATATACCATATAAATTTCATATCGATATCTTCAAAATTGGCGAAGTTATGGATTTCTAAGTACGTAAGCACGTTCGAGCGTTCCGGTTTCGCTGTTTGTCGTGGCGCGTAAGGAAGACGCGCTTTTACGGTATTCAACATTCCCACTGTCTCCTCGAGCTACATTGTTGACATATCAAGTGCTGTTGATTACAACAGTATATACTCTTTATAGCAAGGCTTCCCATGCGGAAATTGACCATCGGCCCAGCGCTGGCTCAGAGTCGAACTTGATTGGCCGAGGCTCGGCAAAAATGCTTCGCCCAGGCATGGAAATGTGACGCGCGGCTGACGCTCGGAAGCCGAGGGTTGGCTACGATTCCTGGACCACGACTGGCCCAAGTAGAAATTGACCACCGACCCAGCGCTGGCTCAGTTTCTAATTTGATTGGCGAATGCTCAGCTAATGCTGGGCCAGGCATGAAAATATAACGCGCGGCTGACGCTTGTCAGCCAAATGTTCGGCTTCCGCTGAAATGAAAAAAGAAATAAGTCAACAAATTATGAATAAAAATATTCTAGAAGTATTTTTTGTTTCTATATGCTTTATTTATATTACTACATATATTATAATTGGATTAAAACGTGTTTTGCCTCATTAAAGCTTTTTCCTAACCTGAATTTCGAACCTACGGCTTCTAATTCTAGAGGTAAGCGCGCTACCTATTTAGCCATCCTAACACTTGTGTAGAATTTCATTTTTTTCACTCCTTACTTTTATTATTTAAAAAAAATGCCATTACGTTGGCAAACGTTGAAATTTACATTTTTGCAATCCAACGAAAATTAATTCTTTTTGACTGCTGAATTTTTTTTGTCTATTTAGGCAGTAAAAATAACTTTTACGATATTTTTTATTTACTCGACGATCGTCTTGGACAACTTTTTTCGGCCGTGCCAAGACCAACTGTTGGTGCATGTTTTCTGCAATGACATAGACGAACCTCACTCTACAGTCAAATTATGCCTGGGCTGCAGAGGCCCGTTAGCTGGTGCAGGTTGAGTAATATTGTTTTTTCGAGCCTTCAAATAACAGTTAGGTCTGTTCTGTACCATCGACATGCTGACGCTTGGGCTAGTCTAGAATACCGAAGCTTGGTATCCAGTACTGGGCCAAGTCTCAGCCGATTGTCCACTAACGGCTGAGCCTTGGCATTTCTACATGGGTTGCGAATCTTGAATTGATAAGATAAATACGGCAGAATATCTCGAGTGGTTTCAATCTCATCAAGATAATTGTTTTGCGAATCATAAAGGATCGGCCGGAAAAATGGAAGCGGACGCAATCCGTTAAATGTTCGAGCAGGCTGAATACACTAATGCAGTAAAATATACCAATTATATAAGAGCCGCAACTCGAAAACGTATAAAGGTATAGTGGATGCTTCTCCTTCTGTTTCCATTAAAAAGGACGTGTAGGTCACATACAAAAACGAATAGGTGCAAGATTTAGTACTTACAAAAGAAAACGACGGGCCTTGGTGATAGAGGAAAAATGACAGGAAAACTGATTGATGAAATCCCGAGTCAAAATTCATAGTCTCCTCTGAACATTCGCAGGACCCATTTATTTTGTAATGCACAAGCTGCCAGCCTCCGTTGAACCTATCAAACCCCATTTTTCGAGTTCAGTGTCATGAAGAGGCCTCCATTTGGTCCAGTGTAGCCTCTGTTAGTCCTTCCAAACCTTATTTCGACCGCCAATTTTAGTGAAACGTGCAGAACACAGGCCTCCTTTACCTGCTTTCGATCTCAAGTCCGTTGCGTAGAATCCACCTAACCTGCTTTGAGCCCAAATTTGATATCTCCTCCATGAACACTCCATTGTGGCCTGATCGTTAACCCGTTCGATGACGAAATAAATACGTTTTCACTGAATGGAGGGTTCGGAGGGTTTACAGTGCCCTTACGTTAGGCTGAATGAATGGTCCAGAGGGTGTACAGTGCGCTTACAGTAAGCCGAAAGAGGGCTAGTAGGTTCTGCGGAAGCGCTCGAAGTAGGCCCACCTGGGGTTTCGCAGGTTCAGTTACGCTCTGCATTGGCCTCCTTTGAAATGCAATGTCCAATTTCTGCCATTCTGGAGGTTCATTGAAGTATTCGTATTCCAAACATTGTACCGTGGATTGGGGTTACTTTGATAAAAAATTTGTTTTGTTTTGAAATTTAAATTACGAATTCCTGAAGGCAACGAAACGTTTTTTTGCGGTTGGCAAGCTTGAACCTCTTCTTATGTCATCATTCGGACGCAGCATAAACGAACAGGTTTAAGTGACTGTGAAAATATAAAAAAACGTAAGTAATGTATTTAAACTATTCTTTACGCTCGAATAACTTAAAAAATAACAAGTTGAGTGTTGCAATGACATGTTTTTATTAAAAATCACCTTGTCAGATGTTTATTAAACTATACCATTATGCTTTTTTGTGTGACATAACTGCAAAAACATATTTTGTAGGCGGGAGTTATTTCGTTGGGGTGTCTTTGATCGCTTCGACGGGGTAACATTGATCATTGATCATTTTCACCCCACGTATTATCTTTATTGCTAGTCTTGGAGTATTCTTAGTCATGGCAAAAAAACGTACAAGTACGTTTGCCAAATAATGGAAATCAACCCTTTACTAGTAGAAGGTTTTAAATCAGGTGGAAGTGAAACAAGATTCAAGAGAATTAAAGGCGACATATCTGAAATCGATAACATTGATATAGTATCATTCTTGCCGAAACCTATCGATAAAAATGATTATGTTGAATTCCCATTTGATATTAATGTTGCAGAATTGTAGGTTCAGAAATGATCCTAATGAACAATTTGATCTCTTTTTATGATTTAGATTACCTAGGTAGACATAAGTATATTACCTACCTTACAACTTGTTTTCCTAGATTTTTAATGTTTCGAAGTTTATGGATGTGTTACCGGATAAATAATTATAAAATACCAGTTGTTTATCAATAAATTTGATTTTGAAAAGTGAAGATGTAATATTTGTTCGATCAAAGTAACCCCGAAACATTAAAAATCGTTATAACTTTCGATCCCGTTGACCGTTTTTTTTTCTTCTTTAGGAAAAATGCTCCTTCTTCACCTTTTATTTTACTTTATTTACTTTATTTTACTTCCGATTCTCAGTAAGAAAAAGGCGGCTATCAAAGTAACCCCACTCTCAGTATAACTTTGATCACGACTATGTTTTTCTCGGGTGTAGTTCCGAAAAGCCCATACCGCTTTTTTCTTTTAAATTTTGTACACTTATGTATTTTGACTCGCTGAACACGAATATGATAATTAAAATTGGCGCAAATTTGATTTTCAAGGTCAAAACTCGAAAAAACTGCATATTGATCTTAGAGGAAAATGTTTCCTACCAAAGTTGTAGATTATAGAAAAAAACACATTATATGTTCTATACATTTTTTGGCTAAAACATTTTTTTTCCGAGAAAAACGGGATAATACTAAATTTCGTCACGACCGATCTGCTGCACCGATCAGCACGAGGTCGTAAATCGTACGCCCGCGTTGCATACGGTCCTGAAAAATAGAGCACAAAGCAAAAAAATTGTATGTTCGGTCCATTGAAGCGGAGAGCAAAGGCTGCGCTTCCGAATAGCGGGTACGTGTACTGTATGGGTGTTTGTTTGTTTTTTCAGTATGCCTGTTGTGTGTTTTCCGGTTGTACGTGTTGTATGTTTTCTGAATATGAGTATTTAATGTGTTTGTGTATGACTGTTGTGTATTGTTTAGATATGCTGTTTGTGTATGTCTGTTGTGCGCTGCTGAAATATGTGAATGATGTGTCGTTTGGGTATGTCTGGTGTACAATGTCCGAAAATGGATATTTGTGTGTTGTTCGTGTATGTCTGTTGTGCGCTGCTGAAATATGTGGATGATGTGTCGTTTGGGTATGTTTGGTGTGCAATGTCTGAAAATGGATATTTGTTTGTTTGTGTATGTCTGTTGTGCGCTGCTAAAATATGTGGGTGATGTGTCATTTGGGTATGTCTGGTGTACAATGTCTGAAAATGGATCTTTGTGTGTTGTTCGGGTGTGTCTATTTTTGTTTTGTTTGGGTGTTTTTGTTTTGTTTGTTTGGGGTTTGTTATTCGTATGGGTTTTGTGGGGGTTTTATTTATTTATTTGTTTGGGTGTTTTGTTTTGTTTGTTTGGGGTTTTTTATTGGTATGGGTTTGGGGTTTTTTGTAGGGGTTTTGTTTGTTCGGGTTTTATTTATTTATTTGTTTGGGTTTGTTTGGGTTTTTATTGGTTTGTTTGTTTGGGGTTTTTTATTGGTATGGGTTTGGGGTTTTAATGGACTTGGACAAAGCTAATTCGGTCGTAACAAAATTTAGTTTCATCCCGTTTTTCTCAAAATAAAAAAAATTGTTTTAGACAAAAAATGTATAGAACATAAAATGTGTATTTTTCTATAATCTACAACTTTTGTAGGAAACATTTTTCTCTAAGATCAATATACAATTTTTTCAAGTTTTGACCTTGAAAATCAAATTTGCGCCAATTTTAATTATTACATTCGTGTTCAGCGCGTCAAAATACATAAGTATACAAAATTTCAAGGAAAAAAGCGGTATGGGCTTTTCGGAACTTTATCCCATTTTAAACCATTTTTTGCGCTATTATTTAAAGATTGGCGATAATCCGCTATCGCCAATCTCAGCTCGGGGATGCAGGCTTTTATTTTGTGGGTTGAGCGCAGCTCGAACATTTTACCTCGGGCTCACAGTTCATTACGACCTTGCCATTCGAAGAAATTGCGCTTCTGTGACAAAAATAAAGGATGCTATGGTTCACATTTCCTGACGAGGGTTCAACATTTACTCTGTAACTTGGTACTCTGCAGCGGTATAAATATAAAACGCCACTTCACGATGACGTCATGAAAACAATTTGTCTATTATATGAAAATCTTTTGGATGACAATTTATTGAAGTGATGTGTCGGTGGAATTACTCAAAATTCTGGCGAGAGCTTACATAACAATATTTGGCAAATAGCTCCCAAAGTCCGCAACAGTGGGGCATCCATTGTGAAAATTGCTGCAAATATTGCCGCATTAACTTTCAACGGAGATGTTATAACGTATTTGCTGATGATCCAGGAATTGAATGTCACCACTAAAAGGAATTGCACTGGATACTGCGAGATCCAAGATTAAAAGCGCATCGATTTAGCCGGAACTCGAAATCAAGCGGCAACGCGCGAGGAAAGAATTGCTCGCAGATAACGACAATCCTCTTTCCATGAAGTTGCACAGTTGCTGCTGAGGGTACATTTTAGGGTCCTGAAATTGGCGACTAGAGTTAAAGTTAAAAATTCTCCACTTAAAAATAGCAGACCCGTAATTCAAACTTCAAACGCGTTTTTCTCACAATACTGTTCTCAAAGCCGGTGGACATCATATCTCGAGAACCACTCGAAGGATTGTTTGAAATTTACACATAAAAACGCTGTAAAACTTTTAGAGGTCGGTAACGATCTCACTTTTTTCAAATCGATCTTAATTTTTTAATAGTTACGTAAAAAGAACGATTTTTTTCACAGTACTTTCATGCTCGAGTTTCAATGCATCGCCATTTTATTTTAAAAATCGGCGGTCGTCAACAATTTGTATTTATTGTTAACTTGAATAACCCGTTTGGTTTTTCGATTGCAGGTGGACCGTTTCGACTGGACAGTGTCCACCACCAAACGCAACCAAAAATATCGTGTCATCCGCCGGCAGTCCTGTTTTTTTTATATACATATTTTTAGGGTTAGCAATGCATGTACCTTTGTGTAAAAAAATAAGTTTTATTCTCACTAATCGTTGCTCAGAAAATAAATTTCGAATTTCGACATTTTTTTCGGCCTTCGAGGTAGATTTAGCCCCTTAATTTTTGTACAGTTTATTTTTTAAACAAACGCGTACAATATTAATTCAAGATTATCTTCGAAATTATTCAGTGATGCAATATCTCGTTTCTGTTACTTATTACCCAGATAATTAGGTTCAACATCGTGATCAAAGGTTTAGAGATCGTAGACGTGGCAAGAATAAAAAAAAGTGGCATCGAAGCCCTCGTTTTTTTTCTTTTTTTTCGAGTCCTACAGTTATATATATAACATATGTGAACATTGTAGCATGAGCTTCAATGAATTTGAAAATTGAGTATAGGGGAGACCGAGGAGGTTTGTGACAGAGGAGAGTTGTGACAAAGTCGATTTCTCGAAGCCTATGATCGTTCGCGAACTAGCAAGTCGCACATTTATTGCTTTTTAGACGCGCTATTTAATGCAGTATGCGCCGACGGCCCACGCGAAACGGTTGCAGCTATACGACATCTGTGTCCAAAAAATTGCCGAAAGTAAGTTTTTGACCAAAATTTTGATATCTTATTTTTCGATACGTATTATGTTCGCCTTATTGTGATATTTTTTCTAATATGCATTGGCTTTTCAAGTTTCATAGTATGCCATTATTTTTTTGTGTTCGCTTCCTGTTTGGCGGTTAAGAGTTATTATTCTGACCGAAGCACGATTTTTGCACCTAGGCGAGTTGTCAGCTTGTCACAACTCTCCTATTTTGTTTTTTTCCTGGCACAAATGTTTTGTGGTGTGACTTCGCATGCTGAATTTTTATTTTATTATTTCAAAATGCCTAACAAATATGTGAAAAAAGACTAAAGACCGAAAAATACTAAAAAGAAAAATAACATCAATGACGAAGAGGACGAAGATCCAGAAAATAATTGTTTCTGCTTGTGTTGCCTCGAGTCCTTTGCCAATAGCCAATCAAAAGAGAAGTGGGTTCAGTGCATCGAATGCAAGAGATGGTCACATGAAGCTTGCACTGGAGTGTTGATTTATGTAACATAATTGCTTGTCGGACTATATTTCGGACGGAACTTGATTTTTTACTTGATTTTAATTCGATTAATCTTACACAAATGCCATATTTTATTATTGTTATAAGATAACTGATACTTCTTACGTTGATAATTAACATTAAATGCTGTTCAAGTTCATAATGATGTGTCAAAAGATGATTAAAGGAGTCTAATTAGTATTAAAATATATAAGTAGTTGTTGGTTATAATTACATACCTAAGATTAAGGCGAAACAAATTTGTAATTATTTATTATTAACTAGCTTCCGCCCGCGGCTTCGCCCGCGTAAAATCTGGCCCATAGAAACTTCATTAGAATTAGAACCCCGCATTAGGGGTTTTTAAAAATCCTGAATTATGCTTTTCATTAATTGTTTTGAAGAATATTTATACCGAGTTCGAAGTTGATACAAGCAAGGAAAGTGTTCATACAAACTTTCCGCCCCATTTCATTCCCTTAAGAGTGAATTTTCCAAAAATCCTTTCTTAGTACACTTCTACACCTTATATTCCAAGCTTCAAGTTGATGCACGCAAGGAGTATAGTTTCCCATACAAACTTTGCCACCCCCTTTCACCCCCTTGGGGTTAAATTTCGAGAAATCCCTTCTTAGACTATGCCTCCAATATAAAATCAACACCTTCCCCAAATTTCAAGTTGCTACCTTTAGCGGTTTAGGCTGGGCGATGATGAGTCAGTCAGTCAGGACTTTGCCTTTTATATGTATATATATAGATTAATAGATCGACAGATAGAATATATAGATAGATAAATGTTTCGTTTATTCACTACAGAAGCGTTTAAATTAAATGTCTATCCCCATAATCACCAAATACATAAGTGTCACAACTTACCTCGACCTTAGTCACAACTGACCTCGGTACTAAGAGAGATGTGACACGAGAAGTTGTTTCGGTTTTTGTCAATTTTTTCAGAAACCTTAATACTTTTATTTTTTAATGTTTGTTTCGAATAGAGTATAGAACTAGCTATGCTAAGTTATGGAGTTCATAGATGTATGACTTTTTTTTATCGAGATATACTAGTTAAAGTAAAAATTGTTACAACCCTCCTCTGTCTCCCCTACCCAGCGAGTAAGCGATCAACCCCGTCATACTTGCATCTTTGTTACGTCTGTTCGCTCTGTTCATTTTACTTCCTCCTTTATTCTTTATCTTCCTCTTGTTCTATTATTCTTTTTACATGGTATTGAAGTTTGCATTGCTTGGATACAACGAAAAATCACTTTTTTTTATCGTTCAATTTTTTCGGCTGTGAAAATCGTCCAAACGTTATTACGTATTCTTAGTAGATATTTACGACCTCAACTTGTAAAGAAACGGCCTTGGATAAGCAAAAAAAATAAAGAGGTGGAAAACCAACACCAAATCGTTCCGTTCTAACGTTGCAAACTTTAACGTCATCTTTTTACATGCTTTAATTAACATGCTTTTTACAAGCCTGCAACAATCTGGGAACACGCGAGCACGCGAGAACTCATTTTTCCTACCTCCAATCGATGCGCGAGCTTTTTCCGACCTCGCGCGGATATATTGCTCACAGGTGAATAACTATACAGATACAGTAATGTCGGTTTTCATTATACGTG
Source organism: Ophion ventricosus (assembly GCA_963932345.1). Lineage (NCBI taxonomy): Eukaryota > Metazoa > Arthropoda > Insecta > Hymenoptera > Ichneumonidae > Ophion > Ophion ventricosus. The sequence continues at coordinate 31,827,827 of OZ010713.1, read as the reverse complement.
CAACTCTTTCGGGTCTAAACAAGAAGCAATGAAAAAAACCTCGGTGAAAAATGAAGAATAAAAAAGGACCCACCCATAAAGTAGATAATCAAGACGCACGGTAGACGTAAAGACAGATCACGTAATCACTGTAGCAAAATGGAATTGTTCATAATAAATCATACCACAAATTATAGATGCTGGGATAGAATGAGATAAAAATCTAAAACAAAAAACGACATATTCTACGATCTCAAAAACAAATGATTAGATCCTCAATTTTCTGAATATCATAAGAAATTATTCTCTTTTCAAATGCACGGAAGAACAAATTTGGAATCTTATTAGGAAAAGCAAAGGGATTTCGAAACAGCTTCTGCGCATTTTTTTCGATAAGTAGAAGAGTTAAAATATCAATTGGCAGATTAAATGGAAATGAAATGAAGTAGAGAAGAGAGGGAGCGAGAGCCAGATTTAATTTCGAACACATATGAGGCCGTGGTAATTTTCGTAGGTGGCCATATACAAAGTGTGTTTCTAAACCCAATCCGTAGTTACTGTTAGGCACTAACTGAATCAAGCAGTGCTGTATGATATCTGCGCAATAGCAAATACTTGCGCCACCCGTCAAATCCTCGGGTCAGAATGGACTCTGCGATTCGAGCGTTTCATCTGAACCGCCCCTCATGTGTTCACTCCTCTCTCTAACTGCTCTCCCTCTTGATCTCTACTGTTCCATCTATCAGTGACTCCCTCATCGCAGCTTTAGTGTCTGCCTGATACATTCTGTATCCAGGGCTGCCTAAAACAGCTATGAGGAATTATGCATGTAGATTGATACCCAGTCCAGTTGTTTCTGCTCCCAGGAAGCTGGGCGTAGGAGATAATCAGGAGATTATCATATCCTTTGCAAGAGGGTGTCCTCGTCTGCTTGAATATTTAAGAGGGACGCGATAAGTTTTGAGGCAATGTGCCATGTCTATTTTACTCGACTGCCTGCAGATAAATTCGTACGCCCGTATACACGCACCCAAAAATACGCACGCACAGTGTATAGAGAAATAGTTACATGAGGTAGATGAAGGACAAATGCAAAAAGAGATAAAATCGGTACAAAAAACTATTGGAAAAAATTGACATATTCCAATCATCTGGGGAGTAGATAAATGACAGTTGTGAGACTTAATGGAATAGGGATTCCGGAAAATATCACGTGAATTACGCGCCAAGTGCATAAATCTCATTGTGCAAGATGCGAAAACGTTTGGGCAGGCCGGAAATGTATCCCTCAGTCGAGCCCAGTGCAGGCACTTTTCTCGTGGGGTTAGTGAAATTCAAAAGGCAAATCGGAATAAATGCGCCATGTCATAGCTACTACATCTTTGTATTTTCCCCCGCGCCTATTCGGCAGTGGACCGTACGATTTGCGACGCGAACAGCTAAACGGGAAAAAAGATGAAAGTTTCAAGTTTTTTTTTATTTGGCATTCATTTTGTAACTACCCAGGGACAACAATTGTTTTTATCGAATCCAAATTCCGAATATATATTTTTTTAACCCAAACATTTCAAAACAATCAAAAGGACACTCTCATCTTTGAACGCCTGTAAGATGTGACCGTATAAAAATTGCAAGGACTGGTTTCGCAGCATGGAAGTCTTGCCATTTAACACCATTGAGTTATTGATTCGATAAATAATAATAATCCACCTATGAATTCCATTTTTCAATTACCTACAAAATAGTACTATCTTACTTCATAGAGCCGTCTAAAAATTTTTATGATTACTAAACTATTTTTTTGCAATCCATCATTCGACGCGCGAAATTTGGCAACGTTGCAAAAGTGATGTGCGCGCAGTGCCAGTGGGTTGGCTGCAATTTCACGATGTTTACGGCGTATTTATGTTATCTTAGAGCATCAATTTTTTTTAAATATGAAATCAGTTCCCAAAAATTGTCTTCGCTGGAAGAAAGTTCGTTAGTGAGGTTGTGTTTAACCAAAAATTGTACGTTTACCCAAAAAATTTGTATATTTCGTTTCTTTGTGGTCCCTACTGTCTAGATAATAATGCACCGAGCAGACAACGCTAGGCACCCCACCGGTCTCGCTGTTTCTATCCTTGTCTCCCCCCTCCCGCCCCTTGCAGTGCTTCCGTGTCAAGCCTTGTGCGCCGACATTCCACGTACTTTGAGAGCTTTTTGTTACGTTCATCAGATATGACTCATGGCAGGCGTGGTCAATCGGGCCCTATTTTTTGCTACACCTCTGTTATAAATGAAGCTATAGCTCATCAAATTTTCAATGAGCCACCATTTTTTCAACTAATTGATATTGAATTGTTTCTTACGTCATAACAGTATTCACCATAAGACCCTATGTAATTCGGAGGTATCTTTACGATTTGTGATCTCAATAAGTAGGGGGTAAATCTTGTTAAAATTTTGCAAGCGCAAATAAAATACCTTCCCACAAGTGCTATTAAAATTTCAAGGCTTCTCTACTTTTTTTAAGCTCGAGCAGAGCTTCCTTAACAGTTTAATGATTGTTGACTGTTTAACACAAAACGAACAGTTTAAAAAATACTGTCTGGTTAAAGCCAAAACATGTCGTACTGTCTGAGTCCGGATTGACTTCTAAACAACTGTATATTTATATTTGACTTCGATTCTTATTAAATTATTCGCTGCGAACTACGAGATATTTCGCAGTGAGCGTATGTACTGCTAGAGCCGCCTGATTTCTCCAGCAACAAATGGATTAAAAAAGATGGTCTCAGAAATCGAAACAAACACTTTCAGCGGAAAAATATCTTTATGTTTTTTTGTCAGTTTCCGCTCTTGGTTTTCAAATTCCTTCTTAAGGCGACTAACTTCGATCGTTGATCCTTCATTACTAAGAATTCTCGCAATATTTCGTCGAGGCTCATCGAAATCGAGTTTTCAATTTGGAACCATTGCTTCGCTTCAATTGTCAACTTATTGCTGATAAGTAATTTTTCTCGAGCATCGTCAAGTTCGTAGGTGTTACACAGGATTCAGTTTTGTTTTTCCCACTTTTCAAATGTACCGATGGTACCATTAAAAATTCCCATTGGTTCTAACATAGTGTCAATGCTTTGTTTTTTTACGTTCATTCGAGTGGCGCTACTGGATCTCAAGGCAATTGATCTGTTTTACGTCTCATCGGTTCCAATTTCCTTTTCAGAAGCTCCCTTTCTTTACGAACGGATTCAAGCTGCATGGTTTTTTCGTATCGCTAATCTGCGGACGTTGATCATTAATTACCGCTGACTTCTATATCTTCGGGTTTATCGTGACCACCTACCACCTCTTTTTTTTAATGTACGTTCTCAATTCATTTTCCGCTAACATCAGCTTCTTTTAATCTCATAATGAAACCCTGCCTACGGCTCTATGTCCGTGAGTCACATCTCTCTGTTCCTACCTTCAGTTCATCACACGCAATTTACATCGGATCCGTAACTCCCAATTAATATGTGCCGCACACATACATACGCAGACCCAACCCTACGGCTGTTAACTGTAAGAGTATTGCAACAATGTGGAGGGAGGTAGATAAAGGACGAATTTCGAAATAACCCACGGTCTTCGCGAAAGAAATAATTATTTTATTTAATACAGTTCAAATTTATTCGACTCGTTTGACTTCCCTTTTTCTTCTATTCTGCATTTCTAATCATCAGGTTATTTGTTCTATTTTTCCTTGTTCACTCATTTCACTCTTTACTCTCTGATACGTTTGTTTCAAATTAATTATGGTTCTCGCATGTCAATAACAAATATTGTTGCGATAAGTATACATTTCAATGCCATCCAGCGAAGCCATATTTTGGTGATATCATGCATATTTTTTTATTCGTCAATTTTTCGTTCAGTGTATTTCACCCATTATCGCGACTATGGCGATTATCGCAAAATGAATATAACCATTCACACTTTATTAACACTAATACCTTGACGTCATTTCACAAGACTAACTTTATTTGTATTGTATCGAAGAGTGGAGATTTTCACCCTCCGGAGTTCCTTATGAATCTAAATACAACATTTTTCTACATCTAAGAAGAGGGACACATTCCGGCTCCCTTAAACAAAATATTCTATTTTCATTGCTAGCGGAGTCACCGTACTCAGAAAGAAGCAGGAGAAAAATACATAAGGAAAAAATCAGCGAATATGCAAAAAAAGGAGGGCTGAGGATTTGTAAAATACGTATATGGCGCTCACGTGGGCAGCAGCCCTCACCCCAAAATGCCGTTTGTTAATCTTTTTTAGTCATAAAAAAAAGGGAAGCGAAATAAAATGTGCACGAAGTCTTAAATTCTCCTGAAGGGAATTTCCCATTTTTTACCTTTTTGACTCATGCCACATGTTAGTAATGAAATAATTGAGATCCCCGCTTCTCCTGCAACGTAAGTAGCTAGGCTGGACCCGACATACCCCGGTAACCAAAAAAAAAGGGCAACGCATACCTTTCGCGTTGCAACAATCCCGATTAGCATCCTATGTTCGAGCGTGACGTTTTAGTATAGGAATCCAATGCGTGACCCATTAGATCCCTATCAGGGAATAGAGACAAGTATGGGAATCCAATTGGATCCCTACGACGATTTCTGCACGAGCATATGATCGTATATTTTTCATTTTTTGTCGCTTGCGTACTTTTTTTGTCCAACGTAAAATCGGAACTATACGGGTTTCACTCAATCTTACACGTTTTTCGAATATTTTCAAATTTATTTCTGTGAAAACATAGGGGAGTAATTAATTTTTCTCTAGACTGCTTAATGTCTATTCTATAGGCATTTCGATATTTGTGCTACACATTAGCACAAATATCGAAGTTCCACCGGTGCGTGCTTTTTTGTTCAGCTCTGTATATTAATGATACTCAGCTGTAGTTCACATAAACGTGTGCATTTACGGAGAACAAAAAATGCACCTCTTCTATCATTACAGTCCTATATATAGCATAATGCCACTTATATCACTACGACAATAAATGCTATAAACTATGGTACAATTATCAAAGTTAAACACAGAACTCATAAATCATGTCATCTTGGTTTTTTGCATCGCTATATAAGTCTTCTTGGAATGCAATATTGCGTCATTCGCCGAAGAACCGTTGTTTATCTAGTTTTACGATCGGATAAAAGAATAAATTAATCGATCTCAAATGACCGACACAGTATTAAATAAGGGAAAAAATAAGTTCCATAAGCCGAGGTTACAGTCGGTGCCTCAATCCGGAAAAAAAGGAATGTCGTGCAATATCGAATATTATCACCCGCAAGGTTTATTCAATACCTATATGAAGTGGATCGACATTTTTCCGCTTTCGGTTTTTCTTTTATTGCAAACTGCGTGTATATATTTAACCATGTCATCGCACTCACATACCCGCGGAATCGCAATGTGAAATGCCAATAAAAAGTAAGTGCCTTCTTGTTTAATTATTGCTCATTCGCTATGGCCGAGACTTTTAAAAGGAAAACAAACGTTTTTTTCGAGCACTTATACGGTATAAAAAGCACTTCAATATGGGTAGGCCGCGACGTGTGTGACGCTAGTATCTGAAGTGCAGGCATCTCGGAAATTCGCTGAAGTTCTTGTAGTATCAGACATAACTCTAAAATTTCTCATGCTCATAATTGACCTAATTCCCAAAAACGGCATTTTAGAAAATGCGATACTAGCAACAGAAAGTTACCATCTCAATGTCGTGAGCATAACATATAATATAAAAAATCTATATGTCTTGCGTTCTTTTACGGTTCTTGATAGTTTATTTAAATTTGTCGTAGCGAATCGTGGCAAGTACGGTCACCACTGTATCAACATCGACCAGCGTTAACTCGAGAAATACCACGGGTATGCCTCCAAGAATCTTGTTTCAGCGGTATTTTTCAAAACACTGTAATAAATATTTTATAAATCGAAGTGCCCTGAACTGGAGGAGGTGACCAGATATATTTTTCCTTTCAACTAAAAACAAAAATGAATGCTGTAGCTATAAGCGTTGTAGAGATATTGTTATTATAATGCCAAGACAATTCGCAAAATTAAAATGATTGTAAGGCTTAAAATATTTATAATCTATTGCGAATGCCAAAAACTTTTAGAATTGAACATATACTTTTTTAAATTAGAAGCAGTATCATTACTTAATAAAATAAATCATTAGTTCGAGATGAAAATTAAATTTTATTGCAGTAAATAAAAAAGTCTATTCAACTCAAAATGTTATTAGATTCGAATATACTGTTTAACATAAAGGCAGTTGTAATGAATCGAGTTATTGAGTTGAACTAAATATATAATTTTATTCAATATCAAACAAAATACAAGTAGGGCAAAGATCAAACAAAGTTTTATTTCATTCGAACAGACTTGCGTCACAAGACTTATAAAAAAAGTGCAGTAGGTACGCGAAGTTAAGGGCATGTATCACACGCCACGAAATTTCGACGCGGGGTCCCATTACGGCGGTAGTGCAGAGCTCGCAGTTTTAGCTACGAGCCTCTGCCGCCAGAGGGAACCGCGCTTAATATCTACACAACGTCTGTATGGGTGACTAATCCCAAAGCCCTCTCCTTATATCAATAAAAAAAAAACGTCTCACTATGGTCCCGTGTATTGGTGTGTATTCTCGCTACGCCGACCGCGTGCAGAAACAAAATAACGTTTTCGCACGCTGTTCGTTCGTAACGAACACACCTTATATATATATGTGTGTGTGTATCGAGCAATGCACACACACACAGGCTTAGTGCCTAAGCTACGCCTCATGGTATGCCCTCGCTCTGCAGAAGAGCGGTGAAACTTTGTTACATTGTATAGGCAAATGAGCTCGAACCGATATCTTTTTTCGACGACAGCCATCGGTGGAAATGTTATGATGGGTGAACCTTCTAGCAAACGGGGTTTGGTAAAGACTCGTCTTGCAGCAGGGAGGCGACATTTTTTCATCATTTTGTAATTCATTTAACGAAATAAGCTCGAGCACGATTTATATACTCGATGCAGCTTATCGTCGATGAATTCGACTTAGGCCAAATTCTCGAACGAATGAAATCGCCCGGGACTCACTCAGCAAAAGAGTGGTAAAATTTTATAGGCAATGTCTGTTATTTAAACAAATGCATTGGGCATTCATTCTCTCTGTCGCGGTTTACCTGTGGCAGGTTTTCCAAGGCTAGAATTTTCTAGCAATGGAAATCGCTAGATACTCTCTTTGCGAGAGAGCGCTACAATTTGACAAACTAATGCCTATTGTTTAAACAAATATGTTCAACATTTTTCTCTCTCCCGGGATATATTTTCGGCAGGTTCTCCGCTCTAGTGGAGATCGCTAGAGTCTCGTTCTACGAAAGAGCGGTAAAATTTTTCCATCGCGAATTGTTTAAACAAATGGGCTCGAATCCATTTCTTTTTTCGACAGCGGCCATCAATGGAAATTTCATTACGGTAAAACTTTCTAGCAAACGGAGTTTGCTACAAACTCGTCTTGTAGGGTAGTGACATTTTCCAATCTATTTTTAATTAATGTAAACAAATAAGCTCGAGTACGATATATGTTTTCGAAGCAGCTTATCATCGGTGCATTTGATTTCGGCCAAATTCTCGAACTAACGAGATCGCCCGGAGGGTCACTAAAAAAAGAGTGGTGACATTTTACAGGCGATGCCTATTGTTTAAACAAATACGTTCAGCATTCAATCTCTCTGCCAAGGCTTACCTTCGGCAGGTTTTCTGAGGAAAATATTTCCAAGTAATGGAGATCGCTAGGGACTCTCTGCGAGAGAGCGCTACAATTGAATAATTAATGCTTATTGTTTAAACAAATATGCTCAACTTGTTTTCTCTGCCGGGATTTATTTTCGGCAGGTTTTCCGCAGATCGAAGTCTCCAGCAATGAAGATCGCTAGAATCTCGGTGGACGGAAGAGCGGTGAAACTTTGCGATCGGGAATTGTTTAAACAAATGGGCTCGAATCGATTGCTTCATTCGACGATGGTCATCGGTGAAAATTTGATTACGGATAAACTTTCTAGGAAACAGTTGGCTATATACTCGACTTGTGGCAGGGTAGTGACATTTTTTCCAACCTTTTAAAATAAATTTCAACAACTAAACTCGAGTACGATTTATATTCTCTATGCAGCTTATCATCGATGCATTCGATTTCGGCTAAAATCTCGAACTAACGAGATCGCCCGGAGACTCACTCAACAAAAGGGACGTGACAAGGGTAGTGAAACAATAGGTCATGCCTATTGTTTAAACAAATACGTTCAGTATCCGATCTCTCTGCCGTTTACCTTCGGCAGGTTTTCCGAGGCAAACATTTTCTTGCAATGAAGATCGCTTGAGACTCTCTCTGAAAGAGAGTGCTACAATTCAACAATGCCTATTGTTTAAACAAATATCTTCAACATTTGTTCTCTCTGCCGGGACTTATTTTCGGCAGGTTATCCGCGGCTTGAAGTCTCAAGCAGTGAAGATCGCTAGAGTCTCGCTTTACGAAAGAGCGGTAAAATTTTGCCATCGCCAATTGTTTTTCCAACCTTTTTAAATTAATTTAAGCAAATAAGCTCGAGTACGATTTATATTCTCGATGCAGCGTATCATCGACGCATTCGACTTCGGTAAAATTCTCGAAGGAACGAGATCGCCCGAAGACTCACTCAACTAAAGAGTGGTGACATTTTACAGGCGAAGTCTATTGTTGAAACAAATACGTTCAGCATTCGATCTCTCTGCCAAGGTTAACCTCAGGCAGTTTTTTCGACGCAAGTATTTATTAGCAATGGAGATTGCTGGAGGCTTTCTCTGCAAGAGAGTGCTACAATTTATCCATTACTGTCTATTGTTTAAACAAATATGTTTAACAATTTTTTCTCTCTGGCGAGATTTATTTTCGGTAGAGAGATCTGCTGATCGAAGTCTCTAGCAATGAAGATCGCTAGAGTCTCCCTCTACGAAAGAGCCGTGGAATTTTACGATCGGTAATTGATTACATAAATGGGCTCGAATCGATTTCTTATTTCGACGACGGTAATCAGTGGAAATTTTATTACTCCTGAACTTTCTAGCAAACGTTTGCTAGAGACTCGTCTTGTGAAAGGGTGGCGACATATTACCATCCTTTTTAAATTAAGTTAAACAAATCCCTCCCCGATCGATGGGGAGGGATTACAAAATGACGAGGACAGATAACTCGAGACTCGAAAGGAAAATGGTATGTAAGATAACCCAATCGATGGGGAGGGATTGAAAAATAACCAGGACATATAACCCGAGACTCGAAATGGAGACGGTAGGTGAGATAACCCGATCGATAAAGAGGGAGTTAAAAATAACAAGGACAGATTACCCGAGACTCGAAAGGGAGACGGTACGTAAAGTAACTCGATCGATGGGGAGAGATTAAAAAATAACGAGGGCAGATAACCCTAGACTCGAAAGGGAGACGGCAGGTGAGATAACCCGATCGATTGAGAAGGATTACAAAATAACGTAGTCAGATAACCCAAGACTCGACAGAGAGACGGTAGGTAAGATAACCCGATCGATGGGGAGGGTTAGAAAAATAACGAGGACAAATAACCCGAGACTCGAAAGGGAGGCGGTAGGTGAAATAATCCGATCGATAGAGAAGGATTACTAAATAACAAGGTCAGATAACCTGAGACTCGAAAGAGGGACGGTAGGTAAGATAACCCGATCGATGAGGGCGGATTTAAAAATAACGAGGACCGATAATCCGAGACTCGAAATGGAGACGGTAGGTGAGATAACCCGATCGATGGGGAAGGATTACAAGTTAACGAGGTCATATAACCCGTGACTCGAAAGGGAGACGGTAGGTGAAATAACCCGATCGATGGAGAAGGATTACTAAATAACAGATAACCCGAGACCCGAAAGGGAGACGGTAGGTAAGATAACCCGATCGATGGGGAGGGATTGAAAAATAACGAGGACAGATAACCCGAGACTCGAAAGGGAGACGGTAGGTGAGATAACCCGATCGATGGAGAATGATTATAAAGTAACAAGGCCAGATAACCCGAGACTCGAAAGAGAGACGGTAGGTGAGATAACCCGATCGATAGGGAGGGATTGAAAATTGACGAGGACAGATAACCCGAGACTCGAAATGAAGACGGCAGGTGAGATAACCCGATCGATGGGGAGGGATTGAAAAATAACGAGGACAGATAACCCGAGACTCGAAAGGAAAACGGTAGGTGAGATAACCCGATCGATGAGGAAGGATTACAAAATAACGAGGTCAGATAACCCGAGACTCGAGAGGGAGACGGTAGGTGAGATAACCCGATCGATGGGAAGGATTACAAAATAACGAGGTCAGATAACCCGAGACTCGAAAAAAAGACGGTAGGTGAGATAACCCGATCGATAGGGAGGGCACAAAAATAACGACAACAGATAGCCCGAGGCTCGAAAGGAAAATGGTAGGTGAGATAACCCGATCGATGAGGAGGAATTACAAAATAACGAGGTTAAATAACCCGAGATTCGAAAGGGAGACGGTAGATGAGATAACTGGATCGATGGGAGGGATTACAAAATAACGAGGTCAGATAACCCGAGACTCAAAAAGAAGACGGTAGGTGAGATAACCCGATCGATGGGGAGGGCACAAAAAATAACGATGACAGATAGCCCGAGACTCAAAAAGGAGACGGTAGGTAAAATAACCGAATCGATGGGGAGGGATTACAAAATAACGAGAACAGATAACCCGAGACTCGAAAGGAAGGCAACAGGTAAGATAACCCGATCGCTGAGAATGGGTTAAAAAATAACGCGGCAGAGATTGAAAAATAACCAGGCACATGATCAGGCAAGGCTTCGCTGCACTCACCGATACGCAAAGCAACCGCCTTCTAAGAATTGCGCTGCTCGACATTTTCCTTCTCGAGCACTTCTTTTCACGATCCAGATAAACATGTATTGCTTTTGTACACTTGGTCATCTGCGCCTTGTACACAAATATTCGGCCGATCACGTGAACTCTTCGCCGATTCGACGCACGTTTCACGACTATACTGGTAAACTTTTCACACATCGCGGATAAACCGACCCGGTCTAGAATTCTTGCGAATGTATGGCGCAGGCAGCAACGTATTTCGGAAAAAAACTGCATGTGAACCGAAAGAATATACAACGTTCCGCGAGGGGTGCCGCTTCCGACTGTCAAACAACAATTTGCTGTCTCGGAAGGATACGAGCGCGGTCGGTAAAAACGGAACGATGCGAGCTGCGCGCTGTCAGTGAGAAAACAGATGAACTAGACTATCGTGTCCGTCGATAATATTTTGAGCTTTGTTGATACAATTTTGCTACTTTTATGTAAAAAATTTCAAAATGAGTTTTCTCCGCCATTTATTCATGAAAACAAGTGAAAGAAAGCTTGAAATGTGTGATTTTTCATGGTCGAGAGCATGGTTCCCTCCAAATTACCGAAAATGCGATGAAATAGTTAATAATTCACAATTTATCCCATGGTAACCACAAACTGTACATTTTTTTTCGAAATTTGGGAAAATGCCGAGAACCATGCTCTCGGAGCACGTGTCCTGCATGCACACAAGAAATTTCATTCCAATTGGTTCTTCCGTTTGGGAGAAAACTCATTTCAAAATTTCGAAGTGCTCGGAGGCGTGTGGTACTGCGCCTTATTAGACTTAAGACGTTGGTAAGCATTGGTATCGGGACAACAGCGAGCATTAGCTGCCGACGATAAGTCAGAAGGTGGGGCCTAAGATTCACAGTAAAACGGAATGTATTGATGCGAATGCATTGATGCCACTCTGTGGCCGATTCGTGGCGCAGGCCCTCGAACCTTCGCCCGCGCAAGCATTACGCATATCAAGCGAGTATATAATCACTCTCGTGACTCATAGGCCAGTCAATAAGCACAAAAGTAAGAACTTTTAGTTACAAATACGCAAAATTGATCTAAAGGTAATTGGATGACGCTGAATCGAATGGCGATAATAATTTTGCAATCAACCCCCGCAAAATTGTTTAAAAATTCAAAAAAAAAAAGTTTAAAAATCATTTAATTCATTAATCATTTTCATTCATTTTAATTCAAAAATCATTTAATTCAATCATTTAATCATTTTATCGAAAAATATGTCAAACAAAAGTTGTTTGGAACATAAAAGTACGTAAAAAAGTATTGAACGTTCATCCTCGTGTCTTCAAAAATAAGGGAGAAAAGAATGAAAAACCATTCAATTGGGGGGCGAAAACCTCGGAGTTTCAAAAAATAAAAAAAACATCAAATTCGTATATATCTCGGGTTTTTTTGTTACATACTGCTTTAGTAAGAGTTAATCTAACTTTCTAGAGATTAAAAAAAATTATTTATTGCATAAGTATTGAAAAATGACGACTAATCATTGACAAATTACTGGTTGAGGATCACTATCAGAAAGAGACGCACTATAATACGGCTATGCCGTCCGTACTCATAGGAGGTTCTTTTTATCGTTCCGCGCATGTGTGTGTGTATTTGTTTACGTTTTTCTGGGACTGTCGAGTTGAAACGTCTACTCGCGATCGGTTTGAGTTATAGGGCTCCCGTTTCACACGGATGTTGATTTGTACATTCTCTTCATTCTCTGCCCATTTTGTTGGAATTACTCAAAAACTACTGATTGTGCGGCATTTAACAATTTTCAGAAGAATGATCGAAATGCTATAATTTTTTCATATTTTAAGATGTGTTGATTTTTTTTCATTTATAGCGCATTATAGTGGTAAAGTTGGTATAAAATGTTGAGAAATCGGTCAAACGCTTTAGATATAACAAAATTTAGATTTTTTCGGAAAATTTCAATAGAATTATTGAATTACTAGTAGTAGTAGTTTTTATTTCTCAGGTATACCCTTTCGGGTTCTACACAGCCCCCCTCCTTTCTCATTTTCCTTATTTTTTCATACACGAATAGATTACCACGCAATATAATTCTTTGTTTTAATTTAGATTTTTTGTTTGACTCGCTCAGCCATTCTAACGTACTAACACAGTTCTTGCACCGGGTTCCCCTTCAATGCACGCTCTATTTTCATTTTTAAGTCCTCCCCTGCACTGCGATTCACCCATACCGTCAGAGAATGATCGAATTACTATAATTCTTTTAAATTTCAAAACGTGCTGATTTTTTGTCAATACAGCATTATAAAGGTAAATTGCTATAAAAATTAGAGGAAATAAGGAATATAAAGTATTTTATAGAAAACAAAATTTCTTTATTTCATTACATCATTTCAAAATCAATTCCCATGTCCATCTCTTCGTAATCGTTGTCCCTCTCTTCATTTTCCCCGTAATCTTCCGAATCATCTGAGTCCAATTCGCGTGCAAGTTGATGAACTCGTTTGTGGGCATATCATCATCATCATCATCATTTGGCCACCACAAGTTTGTACAATCGAGTGCATGGTAGTCCTGTTTTTCTGCATGGACAACAGGCCGTTTTGCAGTCTCCAGTGCACGAACAAAGTACCTGCAACATAGACATTTTCGGAAATTGATGAGTACTCTGAGTTAACAGAAAATGTGTGGAGGCTTTAAGACATAGTTCGTATTGAATTCGGTAAACTTCGGTTGAACAGTTCAGACTTACTGAATTTTGAAATTCGTTGAAAAATTGTCGAATCGCTTTAATTTTTGAAAATTTAAAGATGTTCTAATTTTTTCTAGTTATTTTTTGAATAGAGCATTATAAAGGGAAAGTTGGTAAAAAATGTTGAGAAATATTACATCGCATGTAGGGAATTTAAATGAAGGTGCAAGAATTCCGCTTACAGTTACAAAAATATGTGCTTACAGCAATACATTTTTCAGAACCACGTGTCAACCACATGGAAAATAGAAAAGGAGCATAATAAATCACAAAAAAGAAAAATCGCCTTGTCAGAAACAGATATCGATATTAACGAAATTATAACAAAAAAATGACCAATAAATTGTTCAAGTTCGGACATTTTTTTTAGTGAAATATTTATTTCTCAAAATAACAAATTTATGAAAATTTTATATGAGCCTATTATATCCGAGTTCTTAATGGCATATCAATGTACATATGTACAACTTACCTCAGTATACGTTTTTCTTCTTCAGAAAACACACATTGAAAACGGTTAGGAATAATGCACAAACTATAACGAAACACAACATTTTCACATAGAATGAGATGTAGCGTTAAAACGGATTTTCAGCTGCGGGGCGTCGAATAATTCAATGCAATTAGTCCAGTCATTGTGTCTGAAAAAGGCAAATAAATGCAAATCAACCGAAAAGGCTGATTTTTAGATATTGCGCAGGGGGGGGGGATTACAAAGGCTTAACTTGAAATTGTCGACCAAGATTTCTTATGAGCTTTCTCCGCCATCTTGGAAAAAGAGGTAAATTATGTTTTTTTGCGATAACTCGGCTCTCCGTCATGATACAAAAAATGCGATTTTATACTTTTTGTTGCTTTTTTGACACTCCATAATTTAGGTCATATGAATTTTTCACCTAGTATTGATCGTCGTTGAGATATTGAACAAGAAAGTAAAAAATTGAGAGATTGAAACTTTTTTTTTGCCGTTTTGTCCTTTCCTTCTCCTAAATAAATAAAACAGCAAAATAATGAACATAAATATTAAAAACAAACGTCCATTCATCTTCATCTTCTACAACACAAAAACCTGGATTTGCATAATAAATTTCATAGGTGTGATTCATAATTTTGCTGTTTTATTGATTTACATTGTACTTTAATAATTTTCTCTAGAACCGTAAATCCGTTACAACGTATCTATACAACTGCGCGAGCTATGAAATCGAAACTTCGAGCGGACTTGCTTATTGTACGGCGCTGGAGAATTCGTAATTTTTTGCTAAAAAACAACAAAATTACGTTACAGGTATTAGCATGCTCTACAAGTTTGATAATAGACATTTTTTCAATATGTATCACGAGAAAGGAGAAAACAGCAAAAAATAAGTTTCAATCTTTTCATTTTTCACTTTCTCGTTCGATATCTCAACAACGATGAACGGTAGGTGAAAAATGTATATGACATAAATCGTAGAGCGTAAAAAGAGCAACAAAAAAGTATATAATCGCAATTTTCGTATCATGAAGGAGAGCCCAGTTATTGCACAATACAAAATTTACCCCTTTTTCAAGATGGCGGAGAAAGCTCATAGGAAATCTTGATCAACAATTTCAAGTTAAGCTTTTCTAATCCCCTCCTACACAATATGTAAAAATTAGGCTTTTCGGTTTATCTGCGTTTTAAATGTAAATAATGACTGGACTAAATAGGGAAACCCGAAAATCGTCGGACATCTCCGAAGGGTCCCACAGCGACCCTATCTTTATCTCTCTCACTTTCTCTCCGTCTGTCTGTGCATTGCGCGCGCTGCGTATGCGTGCGAGGCACTCCAACGAATACGAGATAGACATGTCCTTACGTCCTTTACATTCCCAGTGGTGTTTTGGCTACAAAACGATTTAGTCTTGAAAATGAATTTTTATTTGTCTTTTTCTCTCTTATTTTTGCAGATACGAAGATGAACGTTCAATACTTTTATTCCCAGTGGTGCTTCGGCTACAAAACGATTTAGTCTTGAAAATGAATTTTTATTTATCTTTTTCTCTCTTATTTTTGCAGATACGAAGATGAACGTTCAATACTTTTTTACGTACTTTTATGTCCCAAACAACTTTTGTTTGACATATTTTTCGATAAAATTATTAGGTGCCGAATTAAACGGGTTTTAAACATTTTTTACACTTTTAAACAATTCTCGAGGGTTGATTGCAAAATTATTATCGCCATTCGATTCGGCATTATCCAATTACCCTTAAATCAATTTTGCGTATTTGTAACTAAAAGTTCTTACTTTCGTGCTTATTGACTGGCCTATCATGTGGACACACTTTTTTGCACGTTCGAGATCGCAACTCGCGCTTGGCAAAGAGACTTCCCAAAGACTTTGGAATGTTTACCACTTCATGGATCGCAACCGATAATACCTATACCAAGCTCTACGCCGGAATGACGATAGGGATATTCATCCCGTTACATTTCCTCATTCTTTATCGATTCCCTATACGAACGTAAATCTTTAATATTGGGACAAACTTTTCTTTAATGCATATTAATTGCAATATCCTATAGCGTATGAGAATTTTCTTTCCTTGTATAAGAATGATCCCTTAACTAAAACTCGATATGTTTTTGTTAATTCGAGAAATTAATTTCTTATTAGATTTTATTGGGTTTTCACTTTTGTGTTTTATTGTGTTTTCTGTCTCGAATTCGCATTGACGTAACGACAATAAAAGATTATTTTCCAGGATAACAGCGCCTAATGTTATAAATTTACAAAAGGTATTTCCGTCCGCTTTCTTAACGCGCCGACGCCATAAAGATGCACGTAAATTGTCAGATTTTCAGGTATTAAACTTTTGTCATTTATGTATAGTCCAGTTAAAAGTGGCCAAAGTAGAATTTTTTCCCGGCCTCGAAGTGCAGTATGTATTCTTATAGTTTTTGACCAGGGCATTCCGAATTTTTATGAATTTCAACTATTTGAGTTGAAGAAAAGGGTTAAAATCTCGCGAATGAAGAGAAAATCAGAAAAAAGTTTCGAATCAAAGTTGTAGAGCAGGAGATTTTACGTAGAAAATATTTGAAGATTTTTTTTCTAGCTACAATAGTTTAGCCGTAAAGTTAAAGGAAAGATTTCATCACAACAATAGTAACTCGTGAGGCACTCGAAAGTGACGAAACTAAGGAGAACACTGGCTTGCGGAGGGGCCGCGCCTCTCTCGCCGGCGCACTGCATGTGCTCGGCTCGAGCGTCACCGAAGTCGTTCGGATATCTTCGGGAATCCGGTGGTGAAGGACCCGCTACCTGCTATTTTTTGTTTCCTAAATAGATTGGGAGAACGTTTTTCGTGTGACAGCTTTTCGACACCGACTGAACCGGGAAATGAGTGCTGGGAATTTCCGGAATTTTGCTGTATATTAATGATTATAAATATATATATATATATATATATATATATATATATATATATATATTGGAACATCATCCATGGGCTAAAAAAAGCTCTTTTTTCGGAATTGGAGGCGATTTTTTGTTACAATGCGTAACCTGGCCGCATCGATCGACCTTTTGAAGAGATACCGCTTACAACATTAAATCGCGTTGCCGACGGTCCGGTTGCAGTAGTCGGAAATAATAGCGATTCATTTGTACTGCTTATTGCATTGACTGATGAAAAAAGACGTATGTATTTTTATAAATCTCTTCCTTCCTCTAGAAAGAGTACATTATACTCAATATCAGATCACAAACATCTGCAAGAATGTATATTGTTTGTGTATGCTTTCGTTGGATGCAACGCGACAGGTACTCTGTTTGAAAAAGGCGAAAAAAGAATAATCAATTTGTTGAAAGAAAATCCCGAATTGCGGCAGCGTCTTCAACATTTCTACAATGCTGAAAGTTCAAATAACGTATTAGTTGAAGTATTGCAAAAAGTTATTCTTTTGCTATACGGATTCGAAAAAGAAAACACACTTGGGGCTGCTAGATATAAAAAAATACGAGTCGTCGGCGATTTTAAATGCAACAGAAGTTCACCTAGCCTCCCTGCCGCCAACTGTAGCTGCATTGCTGGAGCGTACCAAGCGTGTTTATCTCCAAATCCAAACGTGGTTTGAAAATTTTAGCAGACCGGAAGATTGGGGGTGGACAAGATCATCGACTCTTCTCCTGCCAACGATGTAAACCGAAAACCCAGCGGAATTTTAAACATGGTACGATGATTTTTCTCTACTACTGGGCATTACAGTTGTTTATTTGCAACGATACTTTATTGAAATGAATAATATCGAGAATTTTTTCAAACATATTCATCGTAACATATTATTTACTGCAAAGTACCTGGTTGAGACGACAATTTGCAATCAAAAGTGCATATTATGATATCTTGATCTTGCCTTTTTTCGATGGCTACTGGCTGGCTAATCGATACTATATTGAGGAATGTCGATGTTTTTAAGGGGCCAGGCCACTTTGAAAATTTCAAAAAATCGATTTTTTTACTGTTTTGGAAAGTACATACATTCAGAAATATTGTGTCAAAATTTTATGAAAATCCGAGCTCTCTAAGTATTTTTTTTTACCTGAACGTCAGGACCTCATTTCGTCTACCTGAGCGTATAGCGCGCTCGGACGACCTCAAAGCTAAGGCACTTCAGCAACATTACAAACATCCTCCTGCTCTTTCTGAGGAAGTACAGAAAGTTTTAAAACCTATTTACGAGGATCTCACCAAAACAGAACTGCTCGAAAGGTATTTAGGTGGCCATACGCAAAACAATAATGAAAGTTTTAACAACTGCATATGGAATATGGCACCTAAACACATGTTCAACGGCAAAAAAATCGTTGACATTGCCTGCAAAGTTTCCGCGTGCATCTTTAATAAAGGATTTCGTCTAGTGCTTAAAATAATGGAAATAATGGGCGTCAAACTCGGCCCGATCGCCATCGGATTCGCCAACAATCGCGATGATGAGCGTGTACGCTCTGCAAACCGCCGCAGTTCTGAGTGCTCAAAAGAGACCAGAACCAAACGAAAGCAAGCAAGACTTGAAGAAATCGACGACGATGAGCAATCAGAAGGGATTTTTTACGGTGCAGGAATTGCCGATTGAGTTTAGGTAAGAGTTTTTCATAGTATAAACTTCAAACGCGTTTTTCTCGAAACAACGTTTTCAAAATCTAGCTCCATCGTATCTCTAAAACTAATAAACCGATTCTCTTGAAATTTGAACCACATATTGTAAACATGATTCGCAACAAGATGACACTCGATGGTTTTTAAATTTTGATTTTTAGTTTTTTTTTGCGAAAAACTGCGAAAAAAACGCGTTTTTTTTACTTTTTTCGTTTTTCATCTGCCATTTTTTTATTTTTTGATAAAACTTTATATCCGAGGGTCATTTTATAGCTGGTGTCGTACTGAATCTAATGGACTTTGATTTTTTTGTTTCAGACAAGCCGTTGCCGAGTTGTGATGGAGCTACCTAGCCCACCTATTTTTGAGGCGTTACGTTAAACTATAGTTTTTGTACTTAAAAATGAATAAAAATGAATTAAACATTTTTTTTATGTATTTCAAGACTTTATTTATCAAGCCCAACAACTTTTATATTCATATCTTTTATAAAATCCTCAAAAAAAAATCGCGAAAATAGCCTTTTTTTTCGTGGCTCCAAAGTGGACTGGCCCCTTAGTGTATAGGCGAAGAGAATTATAATTGAAAAATTACCATGCAGTAATCGTAACGGGGCATACCTGGAACTTTTGTGATCATTACAAAGTCAAATACAAATTCTAATGAAAATAAAATAAAATCTCTTATGTGATGTAAGAAATTTTATTAAATTTTCATGAAAATATGTATTTTTCTTCGTTATAAACACAAAAATTCGAGGTTGTTCCCCTTTCTATTACTACACAGTCATTTTTCAATTTTATTTCTCTGCGTGCTACGATACGAAAATTTTATGCTGATTACAATGTCGCGATTTCAATCAAAATTTTTATTTGCATTGTATAATTCTTTTGTTCATGTAGGTATCCTGTGGCTGCACGACGGATTGTGCCACAGCAGCTGCAAGTAATCTCGAATGCCATGGTCCGGATTTTGCAAACATTGCAATGGTGTGCGTTGCAAAAATGTCCACGCTACAAGGCCGAATTTATCAATGGAAGATGACATAGACGGGGAGCTAGACGGGTTCTACATCGGCGAACATGGTGTGCAGAAATGCACCTATGTGAAGCTGGCAACCGACTTTATCAGATATCGTTTTTTTTGCAATCGTTTGTACCCGGTGTGTACCCGTTTCTACCGCCCTTAATTTTGTTTGTACCTTAAGGGGGAGAAAAATATGGGGGTATCGAAAAATGGCCCGCAGCCAACTTGTAGCTAGGGCATTTGTATTAATGCTAATGCGAAGAGAATCGTTTGTACCCGTTTGTACCACAAAAAAAAAATTATTTTTTAAAGATTTTTTTTTCTCTTGAAATCCGCACATTTGGGGGACCAAGTATGAACGATTACACGCTCGAACGAACGGGTACAAACGATATACTGGTCGGTACGAATGGGTACAAACGATTGGTCGGTGGTACAAACGATTGCTCGGTGGTACGAACGGGTACAGAGGATTCCTCGGTGGTACACACGATATACTGGTGGAACAAACGATACACTTGTCGATACAAATGGGTACAAACGATTGAGCGGTGGTACAAACGATATACTTATCGGTACGAATGGGTACAAACGATTGCTCGGTGGTACAAATGATATACTTGTCGATACGAATGGGTACTAACGATTGCGCGGTGGTACAAACGATATACTCGTCCGTACGAATAAGTACGAACGATTGCTCGATGGCACAAATGATTAGTTGTCGGTATGAATGGGTATAAATGATCTCTTGGTGGTACAAACGATATACTCGTCGATACGAATGGGTACAAACGATTGCGCGGTGGTACAAACAATTATACTCGTCCGTACGAATGGGTACAAGCGTATGGTCGGGAGTACAAACGATATACTCGTAGCTATGAATGGGTACAAATGATATACTTGTCGATACGAATGGGTACAAACGATTGCGCGGTGGGACAAACGATATACTTGTCGGTACGAATGGGTAAAAACGATTGCTCGGTGGTACAAACAATTGCTCGGTGGTACAAACGATATACTCGTCGGTACGAATGGGTACAAACGATTGCTCGGTGGTACAAAATATTGCTGGGTGGTACAAACGATATGCTCGTCGATACGAATGGGGACAAACGATTGCTCGGTGGTACAAACGATATACTCATAGGTACGAACGGGTATAAACGATTTCTCGGTGGTACAAACGATATACTCGTCGATACGAATGCGTACAAACGATTGCTCGGTGATACAAACGATATACTCGTCGGTACGAATGGGTACAAACGATTCCTCAGTGGTACAAACAATATACTCGTCAGTACGAATGGGTACAAACGATTCTGGGGTGGTACAAACGATATACTCGTCGGTACGAACGGGTACAGGCGACTACTCGGTGGTACAAACGATATACTCGTCGATACGAATGGGTACAAACGATTGCTCGGTGGTATAAACGATTGCTGGGTGGTACAAACGATATACTCGTCGGTACGAATGGGTACAAACGATTCATCGGTGGTACAAACCATATACTTGTCGGTACGAATGGGTACAAACGATTGCGCGGTGGTACAAACAATATACTCGTCGGTACGAATGGGTACAAGCGTTTCCTCGGTGGTACAAACGATATGCTCGTCGGTACGAATGGGTACAAACGATTCCTCGGTTGTACAAACGATATACTCGTCGGTACGAATGGGTACAAACGATTCCTCGGTGGTACAAACGATATACTCGTCGGTACGAATGGGTACAAACGATTGCTGGGTGGTACAAACGATATACTCGTCGATAGCTCGGTGGTACAAACGATTGCTCGGTGGTACAAACGATTTCTCGGTGGTGCAAACGATTACTCGGTGGTACAAACGGTTGCTGGGTGGTACAAACGATATACTCGTCGGTACGAATGGGTACAAATGATTCCTCAGTGGTACAAACGATTGCTGGGTGGTAAAAACGATATACTCGTCGATACGAATGGGTACAAACGATTGCTCGGTGGTACAAACGATATACTCATAGGTACGAACGGGTACGAACGGATACAAACGATTGCTCGGTGGTACAAACGATACACTCGTGGGTACGAATGGATACAAATGATAGCTCGGTGGTACAAATGATATACTCGTCGATACGAATGGGTACAAACGATTCCACGGTGGTACAAACGATATACTCGTCGGTACGAATGGGTACAAACGATTGCTGGGTGATACAAAGAATTTCTGGGTGGTACAAACGATATACTCGTCGGTACGAATGGGTACAAACGATTCCTCGGTGCTACAAACGATATACTCATCGGTACGAATGGGTACAAACGATTCCTCGGTGGTACAAACGATATATTCGTCGGTACGAATGGGTACAAACGATTGCTCGATGGTACAAACAATTACTGGGTGGTACAAACGAAATACTCGTCGATACGCATGGGTACAAACGATTGCTCGGTGGTACAAACGATATACTCGTCGGTACGAATGGGTACAAACGATTGCGTGGTGGTACAAACGATATAATCGTTGGTACGAATGGGTACAAACGTTTGCGCGGTGGTACAAACGATATACTCGTCGGTACGAATGGGTACAAACGATTGCGCGGTGGCACGAATGGGTACAAACGAGTGCTCGGTGGTACAAACGATATACTCGACGGTAGGAATGGGTACAAACGATTGTTCAGTGCTACAAACGATATACGCGTCGGTACGAATGGGTACAAACGATTGCTTGAAGGTACACACGATATACTCGTCAATACGAATGGGTACAGACGATATACACGTCGGTACGAATGGGTACAAACGATTGCACGGTGGTACAAACGATATACTCATCGGTACGAACGGGTACAAACGATTGCTCGGTGGTACAAACGATATACTAGTGGTACTAACGATATACTGGTGGTACAAACGATATACTAGTGGTACTAACGATATACTGGTGGTACAAACGATATACTCGTCGGTACGAACGGGTACAAACGATTGCTCGGTGTTACAAATGATATACGCATCGATACGGATGGGTACAAACGATTGCGCGGTGGTACAAACGATATACTCATCGGTTCGAATGGGTACAAACGATTGCACGGTGGTACAAACGATATACTCATCAGTACGATCGGGTACAAACGATTGCTCGGTGGTACAAATGATATACTCATCGGTACGAACGGGTACGAACGATTGCTCGGTACAAACGATATATTCGTCGGTGGGAATGGGTACAAACGATTGCTCGGTGGTACAAACGATATACTTGTCGGTACGAATAGGTACTAACGATTGCGTAGTGGTATGAATAGATACAGACGATTGCGCAGTGGTACAGACGATATACTCATCGGTACGAATGAGTACAAACGATTGCTCGGTGGTACATACGTAATACTCGTCGGTACGAATGGGTACAAACGATTGCTCGGTGGTACAAACGATATACTCGTCGGTACAAATGGGTACAAACGATTGCTCGGTGGTACAAATTATGTACTCGTCGGTACGAATGGGTACAAACGATTGCGTGGTGGTACGAATAGGTACAAACGATTGCGCGGTTGTACAAACGATATACTCATCGGTACGAATGGGTACAAACGATTGCTCGGTGGTACAAACGATATAATCGTCGGTACGAATGGGTACAAACGTTTGCGCGGTGGTACAAACGATATACTCGTCGGTACGAATAGGTACAAATGATTGCGTGGTGGTACGAATGGGTACAAACGACCACCGAGCAATCGTTTGTACCCATTCCTACCGGCGAGTATATCGTTTGTACCACCGAGCAATCGTTTGTACCTATTCGTACCGAAGAGTATATCGTTTGTACCACCGCGCAATCGTTTGTACCTATTCGTACCACCACGCAATCGTTTGTACCCATTCGTACCGACGAGTATATCGTTTGCACCACCGTGCAATCGTTTGTACCCAGTCGTACCACCACGCAATCGTTTGTACCCATTCGTACCGACGCGTATATCGTTTCTACCACCGAGCAATCGTTTGTACCCGTTCGTACCGACGAGTATATCGTTTGTACCACCAGTATATCGTTTGTACCACCGAGCAATCGTTTGTACCCGTTCGTACCAGCCTGTGTTCGTTTATACCCGCTCGTACCAGCGTGTAATCGTTCGTACTTTGTCCCCCGAAGGTGTGAATTTCGAACGAAAAAAATAAAATAAAAATATATAAAAAAATAAAATAAAAAAATGCAGCAGTACAAACGGGTACAAACGATTCTCTTCGCAATAGCATTAATAAAAATGCCCTAGCTGGAAGTCGGCTGCGGGCCATTTTTTGATACCCTCATATTTTTCTCGCCCTTAAGGTACAAACGAAATTAAGGGCGGTACAAACGGGTACAAACGATTGCAAAAAAAAAATTAGATCTGATAAAGTCGGTTGCCAACTTCACATAGGTCAGAAATACGCACAGGAAAAAACATGACTGGAGGAAGACGAAAATGACTTCGAAACAGACAATTACGAGCGGACGTTAACTGATCTCCAGTAGGATAAATTTGAATTATAGTACCACCGCAGAACCTTAGATGAGCGGAATACAGCAGTTGATTGATAAAAGTGCCTCCACGGTACCCATCGTAGCTACAAGATTTCAAGATTTTATATCCGGAATAGAAGCAAACAAATGTTTAAAGCATATGAAACTGAAAGTTTGTCAGTAAAAAGAAGTCGATTTTGCCAGTTAAAAAACAAATTTAAAGACTCTAACGGTCGTCGTTTTTAAAAAAATCTGATTTTACTTTCAAATCAGCTACGGAATTTTTTTTTACGTCCTCAAAAATGTTCGGCTTATCTTTTTTAATTAAAAAATGTTGAAGCTACCATGTTTACCACAGAGACACTTTTACCAAAAAGAACCTACATTTTAACTTGAAAAGAATTTTTTTTCTTTTTAAATAAAAAACCTTTTTTACGCAAAAAAGTTCATCAACCTTCGCCCTGTCGTGTATGTAGCAGTTTCATTTTTTCCTCAAAAATCACAAAGTAATTACTAATAAATTGAAATTATTATTAACAATTTATATATATATACATATTTATAAAAATAATTAATATACAGAAAAATTCCGAAAATTCCCAGCACTCATTTCCCGGTCTAGTCGGTGACAGAAAGCTGTCACATGAAAAACATTCTCCCGATCTATTTCGTAGGAAACAAAAAAGTAGCAGGTAGCGGGGTCTTCACCACCCGATTGCCGAATAAGATATCCGATCGGCTTTGGGGATGCTCGAGCCAAGCACGTGCAGTGCGCCGGCGCGAGAGGGGTGCTCTCCTCAGTTTCGTCACTTTCGAGTGCCTCGCGCGTTACTATCTTTATTAGGAAATCTTTCGTTCTACTTTCCGGCTGAACTATTGTAGATAGAAAAAAATCTTCGCACATTTTCTACGTAAAATCTCCTGCTCTACAACTTTTATCCAAAACTTTTTTCCAATTTCCTCTTCGTTCGCGAGATATCTGTCTCGAAAACTTATATTCGCAATTTTAACCCTTTTCTTCAACTCAAATAGTTAAAATTCATAAAAATTCGGAATACCCGCGTCGAAAACTATAAGAATATATACTTTACTTCGAGGCCGGCAAAAATTTTCGACTTTGGCCACTTTTAATTGGACTAGTACAGGAGTTTTGAAGAACCGCACAAAAAAGACATAATCCGCACAATGAAGACAATGACCCGTGATAGCTATACATAAATGTGATGCCATGTGCCTTTTTTGACGCACACGACCAAGGGCAGTGGCGAGATGGGAAGGTGCGGCGAAGATGCAGCGGTTGCGAAAGTCTTAATAATGGCATTTTGTATAAAAATTCAGCCTAGTTCGATGTTTACACTTTTTGAAGGGTTTATCCAAAAAGTCGATACAAGTGCATCCTCGTAGGTCGTGTATCCCATCCTGACAAATAGGTAAGAATCATTCATAGTACATAATCCCCATCTCAGATTACTTTGCTTAGCGTGTTAAAATTTCATGATGTAAAAATACAATCGCTATAGCGGTTGTTTGAAAATTTATAAACAAAAAAGAAACCTAATTTAATAAGTGTAAATTAACGATCATGGGTCATAGGAAAGATGCTTTTAAAGCACGATATTCAGGATTTCCTTAATAATCCGCCTTCATACCTTCACGTATAATTATAAATAATTATTCTAAGCTAAAAAGACGTTCTATAGTGGCAATCTATGGTAGTAATTTGAATACTGAACTGTATTGAAGTTATAAATTGTTGATGAGATCTAACTGTACAAGCTTGTAAAGAGTTCTGACCTCTACTAGCCTTCCCTTGATAATAAGAAATAGTTATTTCGAACCAACATCTATATGAAGGCGAAATGCTGTATTACTTGTGCGCGGTCAAGGCGTCATGAAAGTTCTGAATGCTATTTGATATTTCTCTACACACGCTCGTAATAATCCGGAGCTCACTCCGGCTTTTTGTTCTTTTCATTCATTATAAACTATTATTTTAAGAATAGATTTATACAATAGGTTTATGTACGGTGCGGAAGTGCAAGTTCTGGGCTCTATGGAGGGTGTAAATGATTATTGGATTTTATGTAGAAAAGCTAGTGAAGAGTTTCAGCCTCTGACTCTTTGTCAATGATCATAAATACTTATGTCACAAAGAAATTACTGTATCAGTTGCGATTAATGGGCCGGTGCGTTGTAGTGAAGCTGCCCAGTCGTAATTTTTCCACAAATATCAGAATAAGGGCCACTTTCAACTGATGTACGACGAGCTTTTGAATCTCTAAACCACACTCTAGTCTGTGTATAATGTATATATTCATCGCCATGCACTTTACGAACCATATAGATAGTTTCCGAAGACGAGTGGCCACGATTTCGGTAAAATTTAATGCGCGCTCTTTGTTCGATGCATTTACTCGTGAAATGTGATAAACTCGAAGTTTGACGTTTACCGAATTCAACTTAAATGTTGAACACGATTTATTGATAATAGCACACCTAGATACAACTTTGGAGCACAAGGTCGGATACTTTCCGGACAGATCTCGTACAGCTTCTGAATGATAAGGGGGGTCTCCTTATCTAAGCGCATCAAGAGTTCCCGCTTGGGGGCCGGTCAGAGGCTGGAAATTTTCCCGAGCTTGTGTGCAAGCTCGGGAAAATTTCCTTGCAGGGATTCCAAAGATCACGTAGAACCTCGATAGAGACCTAGGCTCGAAACACCACTGCAGCACCCGATAATCGTACAGATTATTTCAATATTCAGCTTCCCATTTATCGTTTAGAACTTTTGTAAAGCTTCAAACTGGCACTAATACTACATCATATCAGTATCAAGATTTGTCGTTTAAAATAATTATTTATAAGTATTCGAGAAGGGGAGGGGACGAAATGATGATGTGTCTTTCTAGCAAAATTGCGAAGCCCAATTGATATGTCCATAACATCCTGATCTCATGCCAGCACTGCAGCATCCCAATATCATATGGTTCTTTTATTAGAATAATCATTTATTATTATTGAGGAAGGCTATGGTAAGAATTCTCGACGAATTTGTGAAGGAAGTATTATCGTTCAATGTTATTAAATTAAGATTAAGTATTAATCTTGACATTATTCACGAGAACGCCTATTTTTTAAATTAAATAGTCTTATAGCTCACGATGCACGTAGTGCGCCTTTAATAATGCTAATGTCGCACTCATTGTAGCTAACCATCGTTAGCTACAATGAGTGCGATCGTGTCGGGGGATATCCGAAGTGTGATCGGATATCGGGGGATATCCGAAGAAGAGGGGGCTCTTCTTCGGATATCCCCCGCACTGTCATATATAGGGTGAGGCACATAAAGTGTTACAGAGCAATAGCACTCAAACTATTGATCATATCCAAAAAAAATTCAGACAAAAGTTTCGGTGTTCGAGAAGGCCGTCATACTGGACCACCCTATTTTTTTATCAGTGGAGGCGTTGAAGCTACGTCGAGGTCAACTCCACTTTTTTAAATGGAACCATGTATTTTTTTTCAATGACATTATTACCGATTTTAAGACGAATTCAGCGACCTACAACACAAGGTCATTCTAGTCACGCAAAGTATGAAAATAGTCGAAAAACCGAAAAATATCGGAATAATCACTTTTAAAGGATCCACTAACCTTGGTTTGGGTCTACCTACAGAAGATGCTCGAAGTGATGGCCCTTGACTTGTAAACACTTGTTTGATCGCTGTTTTCATTTCTTACGATACCAATGTTTCTCATCGGCAGCAAGTACGCATTTTCTGTTGACATATCAGTTAGCCACGCATTACCTTCTAATGTGAGTACATCGGATCGCGAAAATGAACGATTTTCAAGAATCTTTTGATATGTTGATGGTGCGAGGGGAATGCCGTAAACGCACATGGCTTTTAAGCGATTAGCTGACCGTTTCTGTCGCTTCGGTACAGTGAAACAAACACGAGTCAAACGTCGACCGATTGTTAATGAAAATAATGCGGCTGCTATCTTAGCTTTTGCTGTACTAAATACACATGCGAGCAGCAGGCAAATGAAAAGAGAGAGTGGAATCAGTCAGCGATCTGTATTAAGAATCTTACATCAACACAACTTCCATCCCTATCGTATGTCATTACATCAGGATTTGTACGGCAATGATTTCCTAAATCGCGTCAATTTCTGTAACTGGATTCGTAGAAAAATGCGCACAGATGTCTCATTTTTGAGTCATGTGCTTTTTTCTGACGAATCTAACTTCACAAATACCGGAAATGTGAATAGGCATAACATGCATTATTGGGCAAATGAGAATCCTCGATGGATGAGAACTGTACCATTTCAACATCCGTGGTCCGTTAATTGTTGGTGCGGCATTGTCGGCGATCACGTCATGGGTCCATATTTTTTTGAAGGTCGCTTGACTGGGCAAGTTTACGCAAACTTTCTGCAAAACGTACTGCCTCAATTACTGGAAGACGTGCCCTTGCATGTTCGCATAAGCATGTGGATGCAACACGACGGTGCACCACCCCATTATGCTCTGTGTTCAAGACAAGTGATGAATGAGATTTTTGGTGAAAAGTGGATAGGACGAGGCGGCCCTGTAGCTTGGCCACCTCGTTCGCCAGATCTAACATCACCAGATTACTTTTTATGGGGTTTTGTCAAAGAACGCGTAATGGCGGTAGCACATACCACGCCTGACGACATGAAAGAAAGAATACGCCGAGCATGTACCGAAATTACACCACAAAGTTGGCTGAAGTTAGACGGTCTTTTCATCAGCGAATTAACAAGAGCTTACAAGACGAGGGTCATCACTTCGAGCATCTTCTGAAGGTAGACCCAAACCAAGGTTAGTGGATCCTTCGAAAGTGATTATTCCGATATTTTTCGATTTTTCGACTATTTCCATACTTTGCGTGACTAGAATGACCCTGTGTTGTAGGTCGCTGAATTCGTCTTAAAATCGGTAATAATGTCATCGAAAAAAAAATACATGGTTCCATTTAAAAAAGTGGAGTTGACCTTGACGTAGCTTCAGCGCCTCCACCGATAAAAAAATAGGGTGATCCAGTATGACGGCCTTCTCGAACACTGAAACTTTTGTCTGAAACATTTTTGGATATGATCAATAGTTTGAGTGCTAATGCTCTGTAATACTTTATGCGCCTCACCCTGTATATATGTAGTCATGGAGTTCATTGCAACGTGATTTATTTCATTTTCCAAGCGTTTCAACGATCCGCGAGATGCGTAAAGTTTTCTACACGTCTCTTCGATCTTTCAATCCCCGCATGGACATGACTGTTTTCTCCAGTCCGGGGGAGTTCACCGCATTGATGTAAGCTACGTGCGGATACATAAATAAGCCGAGTTTATTTCAAACTCGGCTGGCACAAACGCATATATGGCTATCAAAAAAAATCGCTTCGCGTTATAAGATACACGCGTCGGCGTACATTTACCTTATTGAAATGCATACAAATATTTAGATAATGTATATTATAAATAAAAAGATGAACAGCGATTTTACATTGAGAATAATGAAATTGCCATAATTCGTTGCTGTGAGAGGGTAAGTTTATTGAAAATATGTGGAACATATTGTATTAAAAAAACAAATGACATAAGTGCTAGGTATGTGGCTAAACTCCATACGTGAACCATTAAATGCACGAAATTGAGGGACAAAAAGTATCGCGGACCATTTGTCGCGAGTAGTATATCGACAATGGAACTTTGAGGTTAGAGAAAAACGAGGGAGCACCGCGTACAAGAGTTCGATCTTGTAAAATGTCGATATCAGCGACATATCGAAATGAGTTCTCTGCTAGATTTTTTTTCCGATGAATCAAGGCTACTTGAGCACAAACGACAAAAGCACGAGGTGGAAAAAATTTAAAACGCGATTAAATACGTATCGAGCCATGCATTAGAGTAGCGTTCGAATTAAGTAAGCACGTAACTGTAATTTCGCGTTGAAACTCCACTCCTACAAATAACTCACTAAAAACTTGTAAATTAATGTCCTTTCAATTCGAGAACAAATGAATTACTTTAAAACTTCTGATAATTATCAGTATTTGAGCAAACAAAAAGATATTTTAAGTATAAAAATAAAGAGCAAATAAAAAGATATTGAAAATTATGTTTTAACAGCCGCAATAACTTTGCTTGAAAGTAATCACTAAATGCCTGGGCAGACCTTGCAAAATTTTAAGAGTTATCAATGGCTCCGGTTCCCACAAAAACTGAACAAAAATGAAAACGAACATAAGGCAAAAGTGTCAAACAGAAAATAATCTCAGATAAACATTTTACGGCAATGGGGTGACAACAGCAGGCCACATAGTAGCACGATGCACCTGTACATATTACATTTTTTGCTTCTGCATTAAACTGCATTTTAACGAGACCTAATTGCGTTGAATGCCGGTACAACAGCGGTAGTATTGTCCCACGTTTTTACAGAATACTGATGGCAAATATTGAGACGAGCGCATAGTAACAGTATATTAATAGCGCAATTACTGCATAATCACGACACTCTGTCGCGTCGTATTGTGGGTAGAATTGAGATATTTCATTGTAACAACGAAGCAGCCATGGCTACAATTGTTAGCTAACATGATCATTAGCGAGGAAACAGAAAATCGCAAATTTCAATTCTGGATAGGTAGTAGGTAGCTAAGTATATAACTTGAGAAAATATCCGCTAATATTTTCATTCAATACTCCTGTACATTTACATATACATATACTACCCTTTATCGCACTACATACATTATAATTTCATCCATAATATATAGCATCAATTAAATAATTTAATTATGCCTCAATTATATTCAAAGTTTACGCTGTGTGTCGAACGACAATACTAGACTGAAAGGCGTGCTTGCTAGTATTCTTCATTATACTGTCAACATCACATGTTGTGCGATTCTAACAATGTTCCATTAAATGTCTTAAAGAGTTTCAGTACCAACATCGAAATGGTGGTAGGCGATTGAAATTTATATCATTGAGAGGTTAATGCATTGACCGTCCAAGATTAGGATGCATTGGCTGTCCAAAAATCAATCAGATTTACAACATAGTTTCGGAGATGTTTAATATTTAAGTCGAACTTGTATCCACTTAGTAATACATACGAGACCTCGTAAACACCAGTTATGGGGCTGTAGGCCCAAAAATAATAGTGATAAGCCGATAGGAAAACTAAGCAAACCGTAATTATAGTGTTAGGAATGACGTGCTGAATAATCAAGTGGTTTCTCTGCTTCGTTCGACATAATATTCGAAAAAAGATATGAATTTTGAGCTCGTACAGTTTGTTTTCGGACATTAAAGAAACTTGTAGGTTAAACGTGGCAACATCTCATTAACGGGCTGTGTCTAGTGAGCCACTCCAGTCAAGAATTAAATGGCGGAAATTGTAAAATCAACGAGTGTTTGAAATGTACAGTTCGAATGCGTACTTTATAAAGTTCACATTCGAACTTTATAAAGAGATGTATTTATTTATTCTATCTGTAACATTAATATAATTATCATATCCATTTGGCATAGTTTTCATAACGAAAAAACGGTTGGTTTTAGGTTTCAAACACTCGCCGATTTTAAAATTCTCACCAGTTAATGCTTGACTGGAGTGGCTCACAAGAAGAGCCCATTAATGTGGTGTTGCCATAGTTAACCTACAAGCGGCGTTAATGTCCGAAAACAAACCATTTGAGCTAAAAATTCACATCTTTTTTCGAATATTATTAATGAATGAAGTAGAGAAACCACTTGATTACTTAGCACGATATTTATAACACTATAATCACGGTTTGCTTAGTTTTTTTATTGGCTTATTACTATTAGTGTTTGGACCTACAGCCTTATAACCGGTGTTTACGAAGTGTCGTATGTATTGCTAAATGGATAAAGGTTCAACTTGGACATTAAAAATCTTCGAAAATATGTTGTAAAACTGATTAATTTGACAAACACAGATATACACTACCGGTGAAAAGTTTCCAGACAAAAATTCAAAAAAGTTCCGGAACAATTTTTTATGCCATTTCGCCGATAGTTGACATGAATGAATTTACTAAACGGCATTTTGAAGGGGAGGAATTCACTTCGTTCCGTTTTTTTAAATTTTTTTACTATTTTTTTTACAACTAGTGCCCTTTTTCGAAAACCACCATTTTTCGCCTTTTTTGTTCCTTTTCTGGTGGACACCGTTTACAGACAAAAAATTGTTATGCATTTCTTTGACCGGAATCATAAAGGGGGAAGCTCAAGCTTCAATTTTGTTTTTTTTAAAGCTTCGTATGATTTTTTTTCGAAAGATATTTTGATTTTTTTGAAAAAAGAGATAATGTCAAAAATAACGTGTAACGCGAAAATGACAAGAATTCAAGGAAAACCTCAAGATGGTAAAAGTTGAATCAGTTTTCGTTGAGACCGCGAGAATTTTTTCAGATTTTTTTTTAAATTATTTTCTTCACTAATTTTCGGTAAAAAATCAGATGATTTAATTACCGTAACCTCGAGAACTAAGGGGTTTGTGGTAAAATTTGAAGAGAGGAAAAATTTTTATTTTCTATTTTCAACGCAATATAAGTATTTCTCATTTTTTTTCGACATTTCTTTCTCCACTTACGGTAATTAAATCATGTGATTTATTACCGAAAATAGGTGAAAAAAATTCGAAAAAAATGTGAAAAAATTCTCGCGAACTCAACGAAAACCGATTCAACTTTTTACTATCTTGAGGTTTTCCTTGAATCCTTGTCGTTTTCGCGTTACCCGTTATTTTGCGAACTGTCTTTCTTTTTCAAAAAAATCAAAATATCTTTAGAAAAAAAATCGTACGAAGCTTAAGGCCTTATATAGGCGATTTCGCCGATTTTCGAAGGTACTTTTCTAGACGCGGTTAAAAAAAAATGACGCATACATTGACAACATTTTTTTTACACATCATTTATGCACATGGTTGAGTATATGTAAAAAAAATCAGAAATATTAACAAATAGAGGAGATATAACATAATAAAGCAATGTATTTTTTTTGCGTGCGCGTTGATGGTGAAAGTTTTCGGCATCGATGTGGGTGTCTGAAAAAAACAAACATATTTATAATTGCGTAATGCATGTATCTTCAGTGTGAACCAACAATATTATTTTTAAAAAATATTATTATGAAAATTCGAAACTTAAAATGTTTTTACTCAATTTTCTGTCGGTATTTTATTTTTTATATTTTTTTGTGTCATTGAAATTTTTGTTTCTGTGGTTCACTCGATAGGTGATGATACTAAGAATATGTTGTAAAAATTTCAAAGCGATCTGAACCTTCTTTCAAGAGTTAGAACTTTCACAAGGTTCAAAAAAGTGAATCATGGAAAAACGGCATTGAAGTTGGCGGTCGGGCGCGCCGCGCGGTATGTATTATAAATGCAATCTTACCTTATTTAATAGCATCCTGCGCTATATGTGGGGCCTTCCTCGGCATCTAAAACGTCTCCAGCATGTTTTTTATCGTTTCTGGCGGCAATCCTTGCTTCCTTTGTTGCCTTTTCAGATTGAATTCCAGTGGCAGTAAGGCGTAATCAGCATTTAGAGCGTAAAGTTTTTACGCTGTAAATGCTGTAACTTTAACAATTTTTAGAATTGTTCAATTCTGTCAGTTAGGAATATTTTAATCAAGCTTAAAATATTCCTAACCGTTGAGACTAATGGAATCAAAAATTAAAAAAAAAAGAAAAATTCTGAAATTTTTCGCGTACATAAGGCCTTAAGTGTGAATTGTGTTATTTTAAAAGCGAATTGCATAAGTTTTTGCTGCATCATATCGTGAAATAACATAAACATGACGTACGTATGAAAAACGTCACGTGGCTCGGAAACATCCCGACGCCGAGATTGGAAGTGAAACGACGATCGCAGTCGACAAAACGAGGATTTTACGTTTGAGGAAAAAGGTGAGTAAATAGAAAATTATAATTTCTATAAAGTCATATGAGTACTATATCTGCATAATAGTGTACGATCTGAGTTTAAGTTTTCCCCACCCATTTTGAAGTGATGAATAGAATATGTTAATGGTTATAGGGCCAAATATACCACCATGTGACCGTCTGGAATGATGTAGTGCTCAATTTCTTATCCGCATCCGGAAAAACTGCAAATTTCGCCAGACAACCATCGACAGTAACATCGATGTAGTGTACGCAGCTTATGGCAGAACTTTTCAACAATTATAATGGTAATATTCTTCTATCTGGTAGTGTATTCTTTGCGTAGACTGGTTACGCCATAATAATTATCTGCGTATACTGGTTACACTAGAAGAATTCTTTGCATAGACTGGTTACACCAGATCAATTATTTGCGTAGACTGGTTACGCTAGAAGAATTTCTTGCGTAGACTGCTTACGCTGGAAGATTTTCTTGCGAAGACTACTTACGCTAGAAGAATTCCTTGCGTAGACTGGTTACGCTAGAAGAATTACTTGCGAAGACTGTGTACGCTAGAAGTTACATATAAATTGTATTTAATTAACTGTACAACGACCTTAGATTTCTTAAATAAAAATCGGGAAACTGAGTATAAATGTGTGATAATAATTTCTCAAATTACTATTGTGCCAAATTCAATTTCAAAATTCAAATTCAAATCAAATTTATTAAACATTTAAAAAGTTGTGCGTCCCAAACTTTTATTTATAGTCACATATAGGTGACTTGATAGGAAAAAATATTTTCTACTTTTCAGTACATTAAATAAAACCTTGTTTTTGAAAAATTATTTTTTTACATATAAATTATTTTCTACTTTTTAGTCTGTAATTTTTTAAAGTCGAATCATGCAGTGTTACCTCTTGGAGGCATGTTTGCAAAATTTCAGAGTTCTAAGTAGTCGGGAAGTGGGTGAAATATCAATTTTCCGTTTTGCATCTCAGAGAAAGTGGTTATTTTTTACAAGCTTTTATTTACCTTCACCTGTTGTGAGATGCAAAACGGAAAATCGATATTTCACCCACTTCCCGACTATTTATAGCTCTGAAATTTTGCCAACATACATCTAAGAGGTGACAATGCATGATTCAACTTAAAAAAATAAAAAATAAAAAAAATAACGACTTTCTGTGAGATGCAAAACTGAAAATCGATATTTCACCCACTTCACGACTACTTAGAGCGCTGACATTTTGCAAGCATGTATCTAAGAGGTGACAATGCACGATTCAACTTTAAAAAAATAAAAAATAAAAACAAATAACGACTTTCTATGAGATGCAAAACGGAAAAATCGATATTTCACCCACTTCCCGACGACTTCGAACTCTGAAATTTTGCAAACATCCCTCCAACAGGTGACACTGCATGATTCGACTTAAAAAAATTAAATACTAAAAAGTACAAAAGAATTTATATATAAAAAAATAATTTTTTTTAAACAAGCTTTTCTTTAATGTACTGAAAAGTAGAAAATAATTTTTCTTACCAAGTCATCTATATGTGATTATAAATAAAAGCTTGGGGCGCTTAAAATTTAGACATATAATCTTTAATTTACATAAATCCGTTAACATATAAACTGTATTTAATTTACTATAAAACAACCTTAGATTTCTTAAACAAAAATCGGTAAACTGAGTGTAAATATGTGATAATAATTTCTCAAATTACTATTGTGCCAAAGGCAATTTCAAATTTTGAATTCAAATCAAATTTATTAAACTTTTAAAAAGTTGAGCGCTCCAAGCTTTTATTTATAGTCACTATATAGGTAAGAAATATTATTTTCTACATTTCAGTACATTATATAAAAGCTTGTTTAGAAAAAAAAATTATTTTTTATTTTTTTAAAGTTGAATCATGCATTGCCACCTCTTAGATGCATGTTTGCAAAATTTCAGAGCTCTAAGTAGTCGGGAAATGGGTGAAATATCTAGTTTCCGTTTTGCATCTCACAGAAAGTCGTTATTTTTATTTTATTTTTCTTTATTATTTTTTTAAAGTTAAATTATGCATTGTCACCCCTTAGATGCATGTTTGCAAAATTTCAAAGCTCTAAGTAGTCAGGAAGTGGGTAAAATATCGATTTTCAGTTTTGCATCTCCCAAAAAGTCGTTATTTTTATTTATTTATGATTTTTTTAAAAGTTGAATCATGCATTATCACCTCTTAGATGCATGTTTGTAAAATTTCAGAGCTATAAGTAGTTAGGAAGTGAGTGAAATATCGATTTTCCGTTTTGCATCTCACAACTAGTGAAGTTAAATAAAAGCTTGTAAAAAAGAAAGTTATCGTTGTGCCTTTTATTAACAGGCGCGACTATTTATGCATAGAAATACTAACCCTTTTCCTCATCTGCAGAATGTTACAACAGTCTTCTAATGAAAACAAAGCCATGAGATTGCTAAGAGACTGAATCGTGTACTATTTATCCATCTGTCTCTTTTGTCTTATACTACCAGGTGGAACCAAATCACAGATTTATTAGGAATAAATGAAATATTTAGTTGTTAGACGATATTGAATAGATCTTGATTTGTATAAAAAAATAATTTTAATAATGGAATGCAATAGGAAAAAAATTGATTTAACGAAAAATCCTTTGTCATATACTGAACATCCCCTCAAATGTTAAATCGACCATTTCTATAAAATTTACAATTGAAGAAACACTTTTTAAAATACAGCATTTACCATTAAGACGCTGATGACGAATTTCTCATAATGTACTGAGTGATTTGACAGTTTTTCATAACACTTTCAGCATTTTTCACACTATTTCGTGCGTAAAACTGCCATTCAGCGATACGTGTAGGTAGTTAAAATATCGCCTTATGTTCAAAAGGGTTCTTTTCATTCTAAATTTTATAGGAACGGTGTAGATGATCGATTCAAAATTTGGAAGGCGCATTCAGTATATGAGAGAGAATTTGTATATTGAAAGAACTGTATAAATTTGAATCAAATGGTAACACTTCACTAATTGTCCCGAAACTCCTTAATCAGTGTTCTGAGATACAAAAAAACATACTAGTATGAAACAATTTTTACAACCCGTACCTTGATTTTTTCCACTGTAAAATTCTGGGACAGTGCTATGTATGCATGTATACTTAACTGTGATTACATATCTCTTATTAATACGAACATGTCTGTTATCTGCTAACTTAAAACGGCAAAACTTTGATGTTACAAACTTGCATTAAACAAAAATTCTAAACGAAAAATAAAAAATTTGAGTTGGCTCATTACTTCGTTACTACCAATCAAATTTTCAATTGGAAAACCAAACATTATCGTAATAGACATATTGCTATTGAAGAAACATCGTGAATTATGCACCAATTGCCATTTTCAAATGCTAAAGAGTTATAGGTACATACTGTATTTCACTTCTACGTTATTCTCATACGTCATACTTGCTGTACCCCTTAAAAACGCATAACTGAAATTTTAGTGTAGTTCGTCCTCAGGCATTTATATCAAAAGATATAAACATACTGATCTCTTGCAATATAGGAAAAACATACATTTTCGGGCACGGCGAATTAGAAATTGGAAGACAATAAGAAGCGTAATATTTGTTCAGTGACCTTAAGTAGCGTCGGCGAAATAATCCAAATGCAAATGAAAATATATACCACACTAACAACTAGAGTGAGCACATGATGCTGCAACCACGTTAAGTTTATAACTATAGAAAATGAAGTATTTCCCTTTCAAAAAGATAAGAAATCCCCCTAAAAAACTTTAACAAGTAAAAAAAAACGCCAAGTAATAAAAAATGCCCGCGAAAAAATTATCGGTTGTTTCACTATCTACAAGATTCTAATTAACATCGAAATATTGGTGATTTTTTTCAAACAATAGTTTTATTTAGATTTTAATTTTTCAATTCAAACGTACAAAAGAAGTGAAATAACTTTTTATGAAAAAGCCAAGCAAATTTACTAGAAACGTACAGAAAATTACCAAACTTTAGTAATACCATTTTTCTTAATATTTTATTTTCAAAAACCATTTTACTATTATAATAAAAGTACGAGTCACGATTATATAAAAGTACAACGTATGCATCACACACGTACTCTATGTATGTATCACTGGAAATGCTGGGCAACGACTTGGAGTGCATGGTTAAGAAAAAAAGCTCGGGAAGATACACGATTTTCTTACTGAAACGTCCCTACCGCTTGCAAAAGTAACTTTTGCAACAATTTATCTACATAGATTATTTCAAATAGTAACATCGCATCAGGCATACAGGATTGTTAGAAATGAGATGTTCGACTGTACTTAGACAGATTATCAGAAATGGAGCGATAGGTGTCGAGAGTAATATCGATATTCTTTTTCCCGCAAGTGGTGCGGACCGTAATTCAAAACCTTCAGCCTGCCAAAACTATGTCCATTACACCAAAATTTATATGACGCAACAGATTTCATGAGATGTATGGTGGTTCTGCAATAGAGTAGAAAGTGAATACTTCCACATAACTTTTCAAATTATGCAAATAAAGTGAGATTTCAAGAGCCGTGTGGTCTAGGGGTTCATCACTGATTTTTTAATTTATACTTTGCGGAATCAGAACCTTAGTTTGCAGTTACATAATAAATTGCGTCAATTTATGTTTCTCTTAAACTAATAGTCAGGTTGTTGAGAAAACGTCATCCTTCGCCGAGCTTTTTTTCTTAACCATGCACGCCAAGTCGTTACCCAGCATTTCCGGTGATACATACATACAGTTCTTGTATGATGCGCACGTTGTACTTTTATATAATCGTGATGCGTACTTTTATTATAATAGTAAAATGGTTTTTGAAAATAAAATATTGAGAAAAATGGTATTACTAGAGTTTGGTAATTTTCTGTACGTTTCTAGTAAATTTGCTTGGATTTTTCATAAAAAGTTATTTCACTTCTTTTGTACATTTGAATTGAAAAATTAAAATCTAAATAAAACTATTGTTTGAAAAAAATCACAAATATTTCGATGTTAATTAGAATCTTGTAGATAGTGAAACAACTGATAATTTTTTCGAGGGCATTTTTTATTACTTGGCGTTTTTTTTACTTGTTAAAGTTTTTTAGGGGGTTCTTTTTACGCCCACGTAGACGCGTACCGATTCCTTTCTGAACATGACCAACGCATTCTTTTTTCGTT
Organism: Ophion ventricosus; assembly: GCA_963932345.1. Classification (NCBI taxonomy): domain Eukaryota; kingdom Metazoa; phylum Arthropoda; class Insecta; order Hymenoptera; family Ichneumonidae; genus Ophion; species Ophion ventricosus. The sequence goes on along the minus strand of OZ010713.1, from coordinate 31,788,290 downwards.
ACAACAGTTTTTCCATAAGGAGCAGCTTTTAGTATGCCAGAATAAGTTGTATATCTTCATGAATAATGCTCCGATTTATCTGAAATTTTCAGAGAATACTTTTGAAATGCTGTACTTTGGGAAAATGCAAAAAAAACGATTTTTTGAAAATGGTGACTAGCCCTCACCCCTTAACGTAAATCGCACAAAAGAATTTCTCTCGTTTAAACGGAAATTTCAGAGCCACCGATTCACCATACGGTTAACTGACAAATAAATGATTTGTATGGGCGCGCAAAAAGACAGAAAGGAAGGAAAGGAAAATAGGAACACCGACGCCGATCGAAACAAATAAAAAGTAACGGGAGGAGCTCAAGCGTTGGACGAGTTTCGCCAGAATACACATCTAATTTCCGCATGCAACACAGCAAAAGAGAGAGGGATGAAGGAAGAGGGGAGGTGGAGCGAGCGAGACAGAGAAAACGGATAAAAGAGAAAAGAAGAATAAAAAAGTAATTCAGCAACATTCGAATGGCTTCTTTGACGTGGTAAAAAGGGAGGAAGCAGGAAGGAATAAAGAAACGAAAAGGGCGAAAAGACTCCAAGAATATATGTGTTGATGCAGGGTATGTGGAAATGTGCGGAAGAAGCCATTATACGGCGCACACGGAAGCCGCGGGTGTAAATACCATTAATATAACTTTGCCGGATGATTCACGTGAGCACCAAAGTCTGGAAAAAGCTTGAGCAACGACTGCAACAAGGTGTGCTCAGCAATTGCCGACCGAATCATTTCGATGTTTGTACACCCACATACATATATTGTAACGCTTTCTCCCATCGACGCGACTCCTCCGGCAGCCTGAACACTGATCACGTCACTATCATGCTACGGTCTGGAATGCCGTAATAATGTCTGCCTGATCCGTGCCGGATGTCCATTGGATCAGTGGAACCGTAATACAGGAGTTAGAAGGCTACCTTACTGCGGCCTGATCAGGGTGTCCTTTTTACTCTCATATTATGCCTGGCATATTAAGTTGTATCATTAACTTTAGGATAGAAATAGAAAAATAAAATAGAAAAATACACCCACTCACGCAACACACACACACTCGCGGTCAAAAATTATATCGATAACGGGGAAGATTTATACGCATCAATGTGCCCCGTGGGTTGTTGTATCAATGCGCTTTCAACCGTCTTCTTATTTAAAAACATCGCCACCTTCAACTATTATAGAACTTATAAAAATTACACCCTGTATCAAATTGTGAAAGATATGTACTTAACATTTATCGTAAAATACAGCTCATACACGAATTTCAAAAGAGTAAAAATCTCGTTAGCAGGTGAGGATGAAATTTTTGTCACGCGTGTGCGAAACCTGTTAGCTATTGTCAAGCGCGAAGCGATGACTGTTTTCTGTCGAGATTCTGCTGTACGGTTGGTTGAACCGACATGTACCTATGTGTGTATCGGCGAGCTTTGGCTGCTTTTAGTTTTCATTTTATGACGACTGTATTTATGTGTCCCTTGTATCAATGTCCCCCAACTCCCCCTGCAGCGTTCATCTACACTACACGTCCATTTACTGGTGCTCAAGTGTTCAACTACTGGTAATTTCGTCCATTTACTGACGATTTACTCGTTTCGCTACTTATTTATCAATTTCTCCAATATTATTTGCTGCAATTACTTTGAATATTTTTCTACTATCAAAATAATATATTTTGTTGGCTATAGCAGTAACGAAATTTGTTTTTATAATATTCTCTCTTTACAGTTTATCTGAACCCTACAGTATCGTTATTCGTCCATTCTCTGGTCGGTTTACCCTACGCACAGTGGGAGATTTCGGCCGAAGTACGGCCAAAATTCGAAAATGTGATTTTTTTTAAATGTATGACTGGTGGGGATTGGCTCAGGAATATCCCCTGTATTCAAAATCGTTAAACCCAACCCCCGATGACTTGTGGTTGCCGAGATATTTCAGTGTAAAGTTGACCCTCTGCAACGGCACATGCTCGACGCGCGCGTCTACGAAATTCATTACAAAGTTCGAAGTAATATTTACGCGAAGTTACAATCACAAAAAAATATTGAAAATATGGCTGAGGTTCCTGGAGGTATGTAGAATATTATGGGTATTTTACTTTTTCTAAAAAACTGTCGCGCTGTTTGTTTATTACATATAACAATACATCGAAAAAGTGACTATTTATTTGAAAGAAAACTGACGATACACAGACGAAAAGTACCAAATCCCGCGGAATCCGCGATCATTCGTCGATTAATTTGAAGTGTAAACTATTAGTAAATGATTCTGAAAGAGCTAGCGACCAGTTTTGACCCGGTTGGATGTAACGTATTTTATTAGATCAGCGTGTGCGCTCAGCAAAGGCCTCTGGCTCGGGCGCCGCGTGCATTGTGCGTCGATGCTACCTGCCTACCTGCTCGGGCGCGCAGCTGCAGGTCAGGTAGAACCTACATTGTGTCTCTTGTCGGAACGGATTACTGGGGGGTGAGGGACAGTTCGTATAATTTTAGCATTTGAATAACAAAAGACTGTCCTTTTCTCCAAAATGTGTTTATGTGAAATTTTCTCGCAAGGGCACGTTCGAAAATTCAAAAGCATATTAAAATATAAAGAATATTTTATACACCTTATTTTCATCTCTAATCAAATCTTGATTAAAAAACTATATATGCTGTAGTGTGCAAACAGAGCTCCATAGTAGATGTTATTTTAACATCGCAAATAACTGTAATTATATATGTATCCGTTTTTTTTTTCAAAGGATCTCAGGATCAGGTCGTCGATTGGACGCGGAAAAAAATATTTTCGATACTGCGTAACTGCATGTCATCCGAGTTCAATTCTCAATTGAAAAGTTTGGAGCATGAACTGTCGACAGAAGCTGATTGTCCTGTGCAAATATAATTGACCGCAAGATCGCAGTTATCGAAATTGTTCTTCAAAATGCGAACCAAGTGGAAGGAGGCGAGAGGCAATGACAAATTTTTTGACGAAAAAAATGAAAATTGGCTAAACGTTGATTTCTCATTCCCCGTTCGCACAATAGACCAATCAGAAGATTACGGAGCCGAAGACTCATCTTCAAAAGACTGTTCTTCAAATGAATCTCGAACCACACCTGGTCGCAGTCGTGGTTGGCCATCGTTGGACTTCGCTACATCAAGTGATCGTTCAAAGCGTCGAAAAACGGAAGAGCTTCGAAAAAAATGTACGCCTGCACAATTATTACAAGCAACAACAATGAATTTTCGGTCTTCTGGAAACTTGGATTCTGCTAAAGTTATACAAGATGTTACTGCTTCACCAATGAGAGCGACACGGTACAGAGCAGCGTTTGCGAAAACTTCTAATGCACAGCAAACGATTTCTGTGGATGAAGCACTATCAGATATAGTTGAAGGAAAACTGACAAGACATCAGTACAACGTCATCAGAAAGAGATTGAAGACAGTAAATTGCAAAGTTTATCCGAGCTACGACTCCGTGCAAGTAGCCAAGAAGCTCTGTTATCCGCCTCCATCCAGCATCACCGTCACCGAAACTAGTGCGGACATAAAATTACAAGGCTTACTAGATCACACTAGTGAACGTCTCTTGCTCTCGAGGAGAAATTTTTTGAAATCACTCAATACCCAGCGTATCACAGCTGAATTGATATGTAAGTGGGGATGCCGCGGAAGTTCAGGCCAGAGTGAATATAAGCAATCATTCAGCGATGACTTTGCTTCGGACGCACATATATTTCTTACGTCGTTCGTTCCTCTTCGACTCGCCTTCTCTAATAGCGAATCTGACAAAAGCACCAACGAAGTCATATGGGAAAATCCAAGGCCCTCATCACCTCGATTCTGCCGACCAATTAGACTGCAGTTCGTTCGTGAAACTACTGAAGTGACTGTAAATGAAAAAAAATACATCGATGATCAAATAGCTTTGCTGGAACCATTCACAATGGTTGCAGATGCCTCTGTAATCACGATAAATTACAAAATGCTGTTCACGATGATAGATGGTAAAGTGTGCAACGCTGTGACATCGACAACTTCAGCGTTAAGGTGTAACTTGTGTAGTGCCACATCAAAGGACTTCAATGATATCGGCAAAATTCTGAAACTGCCATTAATCGAGTCGAATTTGCGTTACGGTATGTCAACACTACACGCGTGGATCCGTATGTTCGAGTGTTTACTACATATTTCTTACAAATTACACCTCAAAAAATGGCAAGCCCGTACGGAGAATGAAAAGGCATCAGTTAAGCAACGAAAATCTGATATCCAAAACGGGTTGAGATCGAGCTTGGGACTTGTGGTATATCGACCAAAACCGGGTTATGGTAGCAGTAACGATGGTAATACAGCCAGGCGTTTTTTCGAAAATTCACCCAAAGTTTCACTGATAACTGCAGTAAATGAACGGTTGATGGAGAAATTTCACGCGATTCTACAGGTGATATCCAGTGGAAGAAATATCGATGTGGAAAAGTACAAGGAATACGCATTGGAAACAGCAAGGACGTATGTAGCTGAATACCCGTGGTATAATATGCCAACAGCAGTGCATAAGCTGTTGATGCACGGTTCACAAATAATAGCTTCTGCATCTTTGCCAATCGGGCAGCTATCGGAGGAGGCCCAGAAAGCCCGGAATAAAAATATAAAAAAATATCGAGAGGGATTCTCTCGCAAATGCTCCCGAGAAAGGACGATGCACGATGTCCTGAACTGGTTGCTGGTATCCTCAGATCCATATATCTCAAGTTTAAGGGAACTTCCAGCGAAGAAGCACAAAAAACTATCGACTGATGCTCTGCGGCTGATATCCTGTAGCGACGCGGAAGATGATTCAACCGGGGAATTGTCCATATCCGAGAGCGAGGAGTATGACTCCAATTGAGTTTTAATACAATTTTTTTGAATAAAAGTAATTATCATAATCAATCGTCACCAAAATGTCTCGAATTTTTTCATAGTCAACCCAAAAACTCCTTCAGTATTTTTCAACCATTTCCAACCAGTATTTCTAAGACCGAACGACGATATCTCGGCCGCCATTTTGTTTTTGGAAATTACATCATCAAATTCGTATTCAGCGACCCCAAAAACGTATCCTAGCCAACTTTCAGCCATTTCCAACCAGTATTTCTAAGATCGAACGACGATATCTCGGCCGCCATTTTATTTTTGAATATTTCGATACCAAATTCGTAATCAGCGACCCCAAAAACGTATCTTAGCCAACTTTCAGCCATTTCCAACCAGTATTTCTAAGACCGAACGACGATATCTCGGCCGCCATTTTGTTTTTGAAAATTTCGAGACCAAATTCGTACTCAGCGACCCCAAAAACCACGGAATAACAAATTTGGTACAGTTCTAATCTTTCCCTGAATTATGGGCGCGATTCAGCCGAAATCCCCCACAGTGCTACGTGCCGAGATAAATAGTGATTTCTATTATATTTAAATAAATCTATACATACGTTTGTATTTCGGCCTACCAGGCTCGTATTTGATCGTTGAAGACGCGGAATTTTGGTCAGTATATAAAGAAGGTAAGTGTATTTAGAATGTCGGTACAGTCCATTAACTCATTTATGTTTGATCTAAATGAACTCCCTGATATGCTTCTTATTGCTCTTATGGAACCCAAGTACTACAATTCTGTTTGAATAACATAAAGTGTTTGATTGGAATTAGAGTTCGAAGGGGACTTTATTTCACGAACGTCAAGCCTGCATCGGATATAATTGTTGAATCTAACAAACATTTAAAAACAAATGGCCACTAAATAGATAACTTTAAAGGATAAGTCCAATGAACCACACGTAAGTGGTTAAATCAAGTCCACCACTACGTGGACTTGATTTAAAAAGCTGTTCCGTGTGAATAACTCATTATGAAAAAACAGTGTAGAAGTAACCGAGTAAAGATTCCGATGAACTATGGATACATTTAACCAGCGCTGTTATTTCGCGGGTGTAATACAATAGAAAGTTATAGCGTGTAATTGCAGGAAATCAAAATAAGACTACCGTGTCAATGTACTCAATGAATTAACGGGGAGACGACACACTTTCGGAATTGGCCCTATGTCATGTGCCATTTATTTTGAGTTAAAGTCGTCGATTTCAAGTACTACACGGTCAAGGCGTATCCAGCATCTACGAGATAAAATCAGGAATACCACAAGGTAGCGTCCTCGATCCGGTACTGTACACTTTACATACAGCCGACCTACCAGTACGACAAGGGATCATTGCAGCAACATTTGCCGACATGGCGCTACTGGTTTCTAACAAGGATCCGACTGCGGCTTTGAACGCCCTACAAGAAGAACTGACAGACATACGGGAATGGCTTAAAAAATGGAGAATCGAGACAAGCGAAAACAAATCCATATATGTCACATTTGCTATGCGAAGAGGAAACTGCCTACCGGTCAACCTCTCCCACAGCAAACCAGCGTAAAATACCTGGGAATGCACCTCGAGCGAAGGTGGACATGGAAACAACACGTAATGACAAAAAAAAAGAAATGATCATCAAACTCCGTAGTATGTACTGGCTACTTGGAAAAAAATCGCAGCTATCACTTAACAACAAAATATTACTATACGAAGCAATAATAAAACCCATATGGACATAAGGGATACAGCTATGGCGATCAGCAAGCGATAGTAAACTCAACGTCATTCAATGCGCCCAATCTAAGACGCTTCGAATTATTCTAAACGTCCCATAGCTTGTCTCTAATGGAACCATCCACAACAACCTTCAAATAAGCACAGTCCGCCCAGAAATCCAATGATCGGGCACAAAATACCTGGAAAGAATCCACGTCCACCCCAACAACGTCGCCACGTAACTACTCAAACAGAAAGCGCCTTGTACAGAAACAAGGCGCTTAAAGCGCCACATACCCCTGGATCTCCCACGTCACTTTTAACAGGATTTAAATTAAAATAACAAAACATAAAATAAAACAACGATAAATAAAAACTTGTAAATACACCCCAATTACTTATTGCCAGGCGCATAATTGACAGATTGTAATTTAACAAATTTAATTTTTAAAATAAAAATAAAATATTTCGTTTTAATCCGTACGCAGTAATGATCTTCAGGCGTTAGTCCACTGTAGAGGCCAAAAAAGGGCATATTTTGTGATTTTTTTTTCAGCGAAATCATGAAATAAATCGGAATTGCAAAATAGGGGTTTTATTATACACGTAATTGACTATACAAAATTATTTTTTCACAGTGATACATATCAAAATGGCGACTGTGCAGCATTTTCCCGATGACGCCTTTATTTCTGGAAGGTCAACGGCCGGACCAATAGCTCCTATAATTTTTGAGTTATGATGAGACACTAAAGTTTTTTCGATTATATATAAGAATAGCTATAGAAGTACGTAGGATTTTTTTGATATATTGTTTTTTGTCAAAATGGCGAATTTCTAAAACAAAAAGTATAAAATACCTTGAGACAATTGTCAAAAAATTCTTTATAAAAAAATATAATAAAAAATCCTACGTAGTGCCTCAGAAAATGTAATTCTAAATATACAGTTAAAATTTCAAGTCAATCGGTTGAAATTTGTTTGACATATGAGTCCGGCCGACTTGAAAAATGTAGTTTTGAGATAAACGCGTTCAAAGTTAGTAGAAAGTCACGACATGAATCGAGAGGGGTTGCCCTAGAATTCGAAAATCGAGTACTTAGAGATTGTTCACACCCATAATCATTTGGAATATAATTTTATAGGTACTAAGGTACATTTTGACAAAAAAAATCGATTTTTGGAAAATCCTAGCGTGGCCTAAGGCCTTAAACATTTTCATATATGCGACAAGAGAGAAAAATACGTGTTCTTCGTCACATTCATAGCGCAGTTCCAATAGAAAATAATTCGGATATACAGTATCAGACAAAATTAAGTATGCACCGGGAACAGAGCGACTCTACTTCCCAACAGGACAACGACCGAAAAAATATTGCTCATAAAACGGCTGCATTCTTCCATGCTCGGCAGATTACGTGAGGAACAAGTAGAAGACGAAAGTACAACCAAATTTCGATTATTTTTTTGGAAACAAAATGTTTTACATTTATAAAACTTTAGGTACAATTTATTAAATAATTAAACGGTTTGAATTGATTTTTTCATTGAAAAATATTGCAAAATGGTGGGGTTATGGTGTGGTTTCCAGAAAGATTTTGCGGCAGTCATTCGTTTATGGGAAATCCAGAGACTTCAATATGGGTCCGAAAAATATGAACCAAGATTTTTTTTGTATTTTGACATCCGAATACTGAACTTATACCTAAGAAACATTGAAAAAGTAGAACATTGAAAACATGGTTCAAGGCAAAGGAAAAGCTCAAAGGAAAGCTTCAAGGAAAAAATTGAAATTTTACACAACATTTTTGTTCCTTTTTGCAATAAAAAAGTACTTTGCAAAAGTGATTTTCATAAACGAGTAAGTATAAGTTCAAGGTAATTTTATTATTGAGTTGTGTGTACAATTTTAGCGCGATCGGACAACTCGTTTTAAAGTTATGTTTCCCACAACCTTAAAAAAATGTAGTTTTGAGAAAATCGTGTTTAAAGTTTCGAACTATGAGAACTCAATGATTTCAGTGACTTACCGGCTGATTACTTGCTCTACCATTATATTATTGAGATGTTTAACTAGCATTTCACGTAACAAAAATCGATTTTTTTCTGCCGCTACATTTTTTCTTCCGTTGTACTGGATTAGCTAGCGCTGAATGATGGATTAGCTAGCGCAATCGCCAGATCTGAATCATGTTGAAAACCTGTGGTCAGTTCTAGACGAGAATCTTGAAAAAAGCGACAAAATTGTTGAAAACCCTGGAAAAGGCAAGAGACTCTATCGACCACCAGGCTCTCTAATATTGTGTTGAGAATATGCCTCGAAGACTCAGCCATAAAAGCAAAAAAGGCCACATGGAATTCTCGAGCGATTTTTGTTTTTTACTTCATCTCTACAATTATCATACTTTAGTTCTCGAAAGTATATACGATGAAAAATGTAATACCTAACATGTTCTAATATTTTTAACGTGTCTCCAATTTTTCCAGTGGCTCCTTCAAAGTGGATTAGAAAATGTTGTTTTGCTCTGAATAAATGATTAATTTATCTGCCAGTCGTACCTGTTATTCGTACTAATTTGACAATATTCATATTGCGTACTCTATTTTGTCCGGTACTCGCTGTGGGTGTGTTGTGTGTGGATACTTTATGCAGCAGAGTTTTTGCAATCAAAGACAGTAGTAAAGATAGAGGGAGAGAAGCTAAAAGTTGCTGTTCCAAGACTTTCGTGTAATAAGTAATCTCATTATTTGAGAATACCTCTGCACCGTTCAGCAATTTATATTTTTATTAATTCACCGCAAACTGAAGCATCGAGTAACGATCTTGAAAAAAATAAGTTTGAAAATAACCTTGAAACTGTCGAGTTTTCCATGTGGAGAACTTGGCGGACAATAATCATTAGAATTTACGGTGATCGAACAGATTGGATTTAACCTTAGAATCTAAGGTATAAAACATTTCAGTCGATTAAAATAAAACATTTGGAACCAAAAAAAAACCTTTTGTAATTGAACAAATAAAATGTCCGGATCCAAAACCATCCTTATGTCATTGACCAAAACAAGGAGAAAAATTTTGCGAAGCAAAATACCGCCTAATCGAGATAAAAATGGCAGACCGTATTTCATGGACAGAACGAGGGAGCGAAAAAACAAGAGTTAAATCAAGATTCGAGTTCTGTTCAGACCTGAAACATATCTATATATGGATGCCAAATGTCAAAAGAGGCAAGAAGAAAAACAAGGGTTTTTGATGAATAGGAGGCGCGATATACGGGCTCAACGTACGCTGGATTTGATGGACCCGTATCGAAAATTGTCAGAGCATCTTCAACGAAGTGCAAGATTTCTATGAGAGAAGAACGTGGTCGCTTTATAGGTATGGCTACAATTCGCTGAACTAGGCACGGATAGAGACATATCAACTATGGGTGGGTAAATTGAAAAATTGTGTACGGAAAGGAATTGCAAACCTAGTCCTCGATTTTTAAGGTATTCTATTGGGGGTACAAATAAGTCTCCGCCCTTTTTTTTTATAAAAAATTGTGCATTTATTGTGAAAGAACGGTACTTTATGTTTTATTCAAATATTGTCCATCGCTAGCCACTACTTTTTGCCATCTTTCTGGCAGCATATGGATACCGCGTCGGAAGAACGTTTTATCTTCTGAGGTGCTATCCACAAATCGATCTAATTTTTGTTATCTTCATATGATGTGAAGTGCTGCTCAGACAGGCCGTGCGTCATCGATCGAAATAAATGATAGTCAGAGGGAGCAATGTCTGGTGAATACGGCGGGTGGAGTAAAACTTCCCAATTGAGTGTTTCTAAGTAGGTTTTGACCAGCGCCGCAACATGTGAACGAACATTATCATGCAGGAGAATAATTTTGTCGTGTCTAGAGTAGTAGTGGGCGCGTTTTTCCTTGAGTGCTCGGCTCAATCTCATCAATTGTGTTCGGTAGAGAGCCCCAGTAATGGTTTCGTTCGGTTTGACCAACTCATAATACACGACACCAAGCTGATCCCACCAAATACAGAACATGAGTTTTTTTTCCATGAATATTCGGCTTGGCTGTCGATGTTGAAGCATGGCCAGGTGGTCCGCATGATTTCCTCTTCTTTGGGTTATCATAGTGGATCGAATTTTTCATCATCAGTGACTTTCGCTTATGCCTGGCAAGCAGCATGTCACAAGTGCAAAATCGACGTTCAACGTTTCTCAGCTTCAGTTCATATGGAACCCAATTTCCTTGCTTTTGAATCATTCTTCTTGCGTTTGGCACGAATTTCCCTCCAATAATGCTTCCAATTCCACGTCTTCGTACACTTTCGGCCTTCTGCTACGTTCTTTGTCTTCGACGTCAAATTCACCATTCTTAAACTTTTGAAACCACTCACGACAACTACTCTCACTTATAGCAGCTTCACTTCTACAAGCAATCGATGTGCCTCAGGTGCAGATTTCTTCAAATTAAAGAAGTAAATCAAAAGTTCCCGCAAATGACGCTTATTCGGCTCAAAACTCGACATTTTCGCAGGAAAAAAATTATGTGATGCTGATACTAAATCGCTAATATTTCAAGGTTATGGTCTTGTCAGATGTCTAACCTTACCATATGACGTTTTACATCTGACAATTTCAACCATAACCTCCTGGTGGGGCCATCTTTTGTCAAACGGCGGAGACTTATTTGTACGCCCAATAACTAAAAAATGCCAATTTTCGGATATCACGAATTCTTTTAATTGAGCATGAACAAGGGATCTCTGTCTCGTATGATACATATTTTGCAGTTTTCACAGTCACTGAATCGGAATTCGATATCATATGTCCCAGTTTCCCAATGGTGGATAAAAAGTCACAAGGTAAAGATTTATATGTAGTTTGACCCGGCATGTTGAATTTTCGAAGATAACATCGAATTAAGCTTCAGTATCCTAACAAAAATTGGGGTCTTACATTACACTGTTTATTTTCGTGAAATATATAGATTTTTCACCGAAGTAATAGAAATTGTATTGGATTTGCCATCTTGAATTTTGGAAACCTGACTACTCGTCTTCAGCAACTGCGAAAACTGCAGAATAGCGGTTTTGATTCAAAGCTAAATATATTTTTTATCTTCAACAACTAATCGACCTTAAATGCTAAAACTATCTTGACCCAATATACCGCTCGCATTTATAAAACTAATTGCACAAAGTCGACTTGCCGGTTTAAATCAAACAAAATTCAAATATGAAAAGTATAAATATAAACTGGATGACCGTCAAATCTGCCGAGCCTGCAACAGGCATAAGCCCAATACGCTTGAACACATGGTTCTAAAATGCCCAATATATGATCTACTTCGAATCCAATATCTCGAGTCAGAGCAATTTCGAAAAGACACAAAAATTAGCATCCTATATATTGACATCCTGCAAGCTCAGAGCCTTCTTGATATCCTATTAAGTTAAGTAATTAAGATAAGGAATGTTACTCAGTGCATTTATCATAATAAGAGTTAATATTAAGTTTTCATACAAGCATTAAAAACCGATAATGGTGGAAGTGCGGTCGGGGTTCGGCTCCAGCGATACTTCGAGTTAAGCAGCGTTGCGCATGGCCAATACTCGGAGCGGTAACCGCTTAGCCGTGCACCAGCTGGCCCATCAACCAGTGAGCGAAAGGCCAATCCTTCTAAAACTTTGGTGTAGATACTTGAGTAAAAGTATTGTGCACCAGAGAATCAGAAGAATATGGGGCCGTCTAGACCACTGCGGGTTTGCCACAGTATCCCCGTACGATATGCGAATATAGCTCTCAATGCAAACAAAACGTAATCAATCCGATAATGGTATTTGAATTCGTTAATCCAGCCATTTCTTAGTAACGCAACTTTTTGCATGTGTAGACGATACGAAATTAATAAATTAACTTGTAAGTAGAACTGGCTCACCGGACAATGTCGTGGATTTATCATCAACAGGTACCGGGGTCGAGACCACCTCACACATAAGCGTTTTTCTGGTATAATTTCAAATTAATAAATTAATATATTTGCAGCGCAAATATCGTAACCAACATTTAGCAGTTGAGGAAGAACATCGGAAAATTAAGCCGCGATATAAATAATATGAAAAAAATGTTTGCACATTATTTGGAGAATATATATTATACAGCTGCGAGATATTTTTTTTTACTAGTCACCACCTAATTTTCATGGGTCTGAAGTTTCCATCGTTGGATTCCAACGAAAAGTTTTAATTTTTTTAAATTATTTTTTTTCGAGTACATTTCGTCGCTATACTATCCGTGGAGGCCCTATGAACCGTTAAAAAATTGGAGGGCCAATATCCACCCTTATCGAGGTGTTAAAAGTGAAAAAAAAATGATATCTCGGGCAGTACAGACATTCTCATTTTTTTTCTTTGCGTTATGAATTCTAAGTACCTACGAAAAGCCACGAAAAAATTAGCGACGATTTTTAACTTCCGGAACCTACCCTTATCGGGAGGTGAAAGTTGGAAAAAATCGTATCGCCGGCGTTAAAGACATGTCTTTAGCGCCAGAGATACGGATTTTTCCAACTTTCACCTTTCGAAAAGGGTGGGTTCCGGAAGTTGAAAATCGTTGCCAATTTTTTTGGGGCTATCCTTAGGCACTGTGAACATTCGGCGGAAATAAAAAAAATGAGAATGTCTTTAGCGCCAGAGATACGAATTTTTTCAACTTTCACCCCCCGATAAGGGTGGGTTCCGGAAGTTAAAAATCGTTGCTAATTTTTTCGTGGATTTTCGTAGGTACTTTGAATTCATAACGCAAAGAAAAAAATGAGAATGTGTACCGCCAGATATATCATTTTTTTCACTCTTAACCCCTCAATAAGGGTGGATACTGGCCCCCCATTTTTTTTAACGGTTCATAGGGCCTCCACGCATAGAATAGCGACGAAATATACTCGAAAAGAAATAATAAAAAATTAAAAAAAAAAATTCGTTGGAATCCAACGATGGAAACTTCAGACCCATTAATTTTCTGTATACAGTCACTAGACGACGAAAGCGTTCCAAGGCTGGACAGTTACTAGATAACTGGGCCAGTATCTACCGAAGCAGCAAGAAGCGGAGATGTCTCATTTTTTGTAGCGCATTTTCGATCGCAGCGGAGCTGCCTGCGAACGTAAGCTCGCACACAACTCTGCTCAGCTGCAGGTCGCATCTCCGCTCTGCTTTTGTGGAAAGACACTGCTCGCTACGTCGTTCTTTGCCGCTTTGGTGGATACTGGCAGATCAAATGCGGCTCAGGGCAAAAAAAATATATCTTAAGTGAATAACGACTTAACTTGTCTGAATTTTTAAATACTATCATCGTTACCGTAACGAAACGTCTTCTTCCGCGAAAAACCAAAACAAAGGATCATTTATTTTTAATAATTTCATAATAAGGCTAAAATATGGATCCCTCAAGGATCTTGATTACCAAAGTCTGACCGCTCTTAGGAGTCCGCATGGAACTTTCAAGCTAGGGCGCCAATTCCATTAGGGAAGTTAACGAAAGCCCTAACTCAATTTCCGTACGAAGACATTTACCTACCTATTCAAAATAATAATCATGCGATAACATTTAGCAGACAGTCCATTCCCTTATTCTCAATAAATATTTCACGTCAAAACGAAAAAAAGAAAACTCTCCAATAAATATTCCACATCAAAACGCAAAAAAATAATAAGAAAAAAACCACGGACAAACGCTCGCCGAACAGAAGAATCCACAAAATCGAGAACGTTCATCCATTTGGGTCGGAAATGCATAGAATACAAAAACGCCTCAATTCACGTAAATTAATTCACGAAAATACGTAGGTATATCGTTATATATTCACTGCTTTGATCTACCCTTATGGAAAACCGTTGCCCTCGAAGCGACATGTACGGTCGATGGACTGGTTACTCTTCCAGGCGCGCTTCGGTCCTTTTTCTCTTGTTCTCATGTTCACCTCGAAATATATGTACACAGACAATCAAACACAAGCACACATATGTGCGTGTAAATATGTGCACACATGTATGCACCCGGCCAATATTTCCTATCGTTCGAATTTTTTTTCGCTAATCGTTCATTGCTCGATTGGAAAATCGTGGCCACAGCAGGGATTCCGTTGGAAACCCTACAGCTGGATATATATCCACAAGTTATATATGGTATTTGAGGTACTTTCTGATCGCTGGCTTTGCATCGGTGCCGTGTGATGAGCCTATTCTCATAAAACCAACTTCTTTTAAATTTATTTCCAAACTACCTAACTCTCGGTAAAACGAAGGTTAGGCCATCGTCACGGAACGATACAGTCGTTGATAGCCCAATTTTGTCGCACTCTTTTCGAAGTGCGTTTTTCAGTTGCTTTGTATTTCTTAACGCCTATTTCTTTATTCGCCTACCTAATTCATCCCATAAATGTTCAATTGGATCCAAATCTGGCGATTGCGGAGGTGTATGAAGTTGGTTAGGCGCATTGCACGGTAACTACTCCTTAAGGCCATGTATCACACACCGCCGACCACTTCGAAATTTTGAAATGCAATTTCTCCCAAACGGAACAACCAATTGGAATGAAATTTCTTTTGGGTATGCAGGACGCCAGCTTCGAGAGCATGATTCTCGCCATTTTCCCAAATTTCCAAAAAAAATGTACAGTTTGTGGTTACCATGGGATAAATTGTGAATTATTAACTATTTCATCGCGTTTTCGGTAATTTGGAGGGAACCATGCTCTCGACCATGAAAAATCACACATTTCAAGCTTTGTTTCACTTGTTTTCATAAATAAATGGCGGAGAAAACTCATTTTGAAATTTTTTACATAAAAGTAGCAAAATTGTACCATCAAAGCTCAAAATATTATCGACGTACACCATAGTCTAGTTCATCTGTTTTCTCACTGATAGCGCGTAGCTCGCATCGTTCCGTTTTTACCGACCGCGCTCGTATCCTTCCGAGACAGCAAATTGTTTTTTGACAGTCGGAAGCGGCACCCCTCGCGGAACGTTGTATATTCGTTCGGTTCACATGCAGTTTTTTTTTCGAAATACGTTGCTGCGTGCGCCATACATTCGCAAGAATTCTAGAACGGGTCGGTTTATCCACGATGTGTGAAAAAGGGTTTACCAGTATAGTCGTGAAACGTGCGTCGAATCGGCGAAAAGTTCACGTGATCGGCCGAATATTTGTGTACAGTGCGCAGATGACCAAGTGTGCCATTCCGAAACTGGGTCGCGAAAAGAAGTGCTCGAGAAGGAAAATGTCGAGCAGCGCAATTCCTAGAAGGCGGTTGCTTTGCGTATCGGTGAGTGCAGCGAAGCCTTGCCTGATCATGTGCCTGGTTATTTTTCAATCCCTGCCTCGTTATTGTTTAACCCATTCCCAGCGATCGGGTTATCTTACCTGTTGCCTTCCTTTCGTGTCTCGGGTTATCTGTTCTCGTTATTTTGTAATCCCTCCCCATCGATTCGGTTATTTTACCTACCGTTTCCTTTTTGAGTCTCGGGCTATCTGTCATCGTTATTTTTTGTGCCCTCCCCATCGATCGGGTTATCTCACCTACCGTCTTCTTTTCGAGTCTCGGGTTATCTGATCTCGTTATTTTGTAATCCCTCCCCATCGATCCGGTTATCTCACCTACCGTCTCCCTTTCGAGTCTCGGGTTATCTAACCTCGTTATTTTGTAATCCCTCCTCATCGATCGAGTTATCTCACCTACCATTTTCCTTTCGAGTCTCGGGCTATCTGTCATCATTACTTTCTGTGCCCTCCCCATCGATCGGGTTATCTCACCTACCGTCTTCTTTTCGAGTCTCGGGTTATCTGACCTCGTTATTTTGTAATCCTTCCCCATCGATCGGGTTATCTCACCTACCGTCTCCCTTTCGAGTCTCGGGTTATCTGACCTCGTTATTTTGTAATCCCTCCTCATCGATCGGGTTATCTCATCTGCCGTCTTCATTTCGAGTCTCGGGTTATCTATCCTCGTCATTTTTCAATCCCTCCCTATCGATCGGGTTATCTTACCTACCGTCTCTCTTTCGAGTCTCGGGTTATCGTACCTTGTTATTTAGTAATCCTTCTCCATCGATCGGGTTATTTCACCTACTGTCTCCATTTCGAGTCTCGGGTTATATGTCCTCGTTATTTTTCAATCCCTCCCCATCGATTGGGTTAACTTACATACCATTTCCCTTTCGAGTCTCGAGTTATCTGTCCTCGTAATTTTGTAATCCCTCCCCATCAATCGGGGAGGGATTTGTTTAACTTAATTTAAAAAGGTTGGAAATATGTCGCCACCCTTTCACAAGACGAGTCTCTAGCAAACATTTGCTAGAAAGTTCAGCAGTAATAAAATTTCCACTGATTACCGTCGTCGAAATAAGAAATCGATTCGAGCCCATTTATTTAATCAATTACCGATCGTAAAATTCCACCGCTCTTCCGTCGAGCGAGACTCTAGCGATCTTCATTGCTGGAGACTTCGATCCGCGGAAAACCTGCCGAAAATAAATCCCGGCAGAGAAAACAAGTTGAACATATTTGTTTAAACAATAAGCATTAATTATTCAATTGTAGCGCTCTCTCGCAGAGAGTCCCTAGCGATCTCCATTACTTGGAAATATTTTCCTCAGAAAACCTGCCGAAGGTAAGCCTTGGCAGAGAGATCGAATGCTGAACGTATTTGTTTAAACAATGATATCGCCTGTAAAATGTCACCACTCTTTTTGAGTGAGCCTCCGGGCGATCTCGTTAGTTCGAGAATTTGGCCGAAATCAAATGCACCGATGATAAGCTGCTTCGAAAACATATATCGTACTCGAGCTTATTTGTTTAAATTAATTAAAAATAGGTTGGAAAATGTCACTACCCTACTACAAGACGAGTTTGTAGCAAACTCCGTTTGCTGGAAAGTTTTACCGTAATGAAATTTCCACTGATGACCGCTGTCGAAAAAAGAAATGGATTCGAGCCCATTTGTTTAAACAATTCGCGATGGAAAAATTTTACCGCTCTTTCGTAGAACGAGACTAGCGATCTTCACTGGAGCGGAGAACCTGCCGAAAATATATCCCGGCAGAGAGAAAAATGTTGAACATATTTGTTTAAACAATAGGCATTAGTTTGTCAAATTGTAGCACTCTCTCGCAAAGAGAGTGCCTAGCGATTTCCATTGCTAGAAAATTCTAGCCTTGGAAAACCTGCCGCAGGTAAACCGCGACAGAGAGAATGAATGCCCAATGCATTTGTTTAAATAATAGACATTGCCTATAATATTTTACCACTCTTTTGCTGAGTGAGTCTCGGGCGATTTCATTCGTTCGAGAATTTGGCCTAAGTCGAATTCATCGACGATAAGCTGCATCGAGTATATAAATCGTGCTCGAGCTTATTTCGTTAAATGAATTACAAAATGATGAAAAAATGTCGCCCCCCTTCTGCAAGACGAGTTTTTACCAAACCCCGTTTGCTAGGAGGTTCACCCATCATAACATTTCCACCGATGGCTGTCGTCGAAAAAAGATATCGGTTCGAGCTCATTTGCCTATACAATGTAACAAAGTTTCACCGCTCTTCTGCAGAGCGAGGGCATACAATGAGGCGTAGCATAGGCACTAAGCCTGTGTGTGTGTGCATCGCTCGATACACACACACACATATATATAAGGTGTGTTCGTTACGACCGAACAGCGTGCGAAAACGTTATTTTGTTTCTGCACGCGGTCGGCGTAGCGAGAATACACACCCATACACGGGACCATAGTGAGACGTGTTTTTTTTTATTTTTATTTTTCATTGATATAAGGAGAGGGCTTTGGGATTAGTCACCCATACAGCCTGTAGTGAGACGATGTGTAGATGTTGAGCGCGGTTCCCTCTGGCGGCAGAGTTTTGTAGCTAAAACTGCGAGCTCTGCACTACCGCCGTAATGGGACCCCGCGTCGAAATTTCGTGGCGTGTGATACATGCCCTTAATTTTCTTCGCCGTATGGTTCGGGTCGTTGTCTTGTTGAAAAATCAATGCCTCACCCAAATTAAATTTTTTTGCACTTTCTTCTAAATTATCTTTCAAAATGTTCAGATAAACGTATTGAACCATAATGGAGTCAATAAATGTTAATTTCCCTACTTCGGTTCCGCTCATACAGCCCCACACAAGATTTACCACCAACGCCATATTTCACTGTCGGACCCAAATGTTTAGTATGCATCTGCGTATTCTGTTTTCTTCATACTATAACACGACCATCTGAACCGAAAATGTTGAATGTACTCTCATCACTGAATATAACGGTATCCCAGGAATTAATTGGTTTATCAGCATGTTCTTTTGCGAAATCCATACGTTTCTTCTTATTCACGTTACTGATATACGATTTTTTTTCGCTACGCGGCTGTTATACCTGGCTTTCCTAATAAAAAGTTCCTAATAACGTTCCGTTATCCAAAGACAGTTCCTAATTACGTACCGTTATTAGGAACTGTCTTAGGCCACTATACTTACATTGTAATAGCTCCAAATTTGGAGCTATAGTTCTTGGATCTGTTCCAATTTGTCTCAACGAGTTTCGGGACAATTGGTGAAGTGTTACCATTTGATTTAAATGGTAACACTTGCAGGTAACAATGCAGCTTCCAAATTTTGAATTGATCATCCACACCGTTGCTATAAAATTTACAATTAAAAAATCCTCAACATAAGGAGATATATTAACTGCCTACGCTCATCGCTGATAGTAGTTTTACGCACGACATAGTGTGAAAAAAATGTTTAAAAGGTTATGAAAAACTGTTAAATCACTCCGTACATTATGGCAAGTTCGTCATCAGTGTCATAATGTGAATTCAGTGTTAAATACTCTATGTTAAAAATTGTTTCTTCAATTGTACATTTTATTGAAACGGTGTAGACGATCGCTTTAAAATTTGGAGGGTACATTCAGTAAATGACAAAGAATTTACTGTATAACTTTGAATCAAATCGTAGCCTTTCGTTAAGTGTCCCGAAATTTCTTAAAATTCCACGTTTTTTATACGGTTCTAGCTTCGGTGTGAGGCCGCTACATTTTCGATCGACGCAACTTTTTGTTTTTCCATGCCAGTTAACAATGTACTGGACCGTAGAATACGACAACTTTAGCTTGTCTGCTATTTTTTTAAGAGACTGTCCCTCTTTTCTTAATTTTATGACCAACTCACGAATCGCGATCGGAATTTCCATTTTTGTGTATAACGCACTGACTGGTTTTTTAAATACTAAGAAAGGACAATTATTTCGTCCACACAAAAGTAAGAGGATTGTTTACATTTACTTATACAATACGCCAATGAATATCAGAAGAACTATGTACAATATTTTTTAGTACAACTATGTACGACAAAAACTTTTTTGACCATTAAAACTTCTCCGTGTACGTTTTCTGTATGTACGCCGATGACGCACCAATACTTTCGTGTTTTCTGTATGTATAATATAAAATGGTTACTAGGCACCGGTGAATGAAAATAATAATGTAAATACATATCACAGCTAAGATTTTTGTTAAAATCGTTTAGTATTAAGTTCGTTTAATTGTGCGTGGCCGATATTTTTTTTTCATATTTTTGGTATGTTTGCGGAGTGTTCAATCTAGTGCTTTCTGGTTCTTCTTCTTTTTTTTTATTACGCCGGGAGCGGAAAAATGAAAAACCGAGTGTTAGGAATATTGCACGCAGTTCGATAGTCATTTCAGTGATAGTCACGAACTATACGAGCTAATTAGCGAATTTCGTCGACAGGGTCGTCATGGGGTGCGCTTCATCCGAGACTATATCATCATTGGGTCATGCGAAAGACCGATGCTCGGAAGCTATCCCACAGTGGTTGCCGAATATATATTTAAGAGACAAGACAGAATATCATCTCACAGTGTGTATGAGGGTGAGGCAGCGAGAAGAGACAGATATACATCGAAATGAAACCTCCTACCTTGAGGCGCTGCGTGCCCGAAACTCCCATATATATATTTATTTTCTTGCTTTCGGAAATTATTTAAGCAAGGTTCAAGAATATATCAATGTTTCCTCATGTGATGGAACAAAGAAACGCGCTTGCCAGAATATGCTCGACTCGCATACCTCTTAATGCTTATCAACATATGAAATCATCCTGGCAAGTTACGTGTATCTATCTACGTAGTCCGAGCTTATTTTTTGGCAAACACAGAACATCTCCTGTTTAAAATGTGTTGAGATTAATCTTAATGCAGGTTGATATAAAATAGATGATAATAATATACATAAAAAAATGGACGTTGCTAATTGAAAACCGTAAAAGCACCCGCTTGGGGAAAATCATCAGTCCAGCCACAATAGAATTTGATCTCTAAGGAATTAAGGAAAACAAGCTTTATGATTTATTGTATTTTACACACTTTCTACTAGTATTTTTTGAACCTTAGGGGGACGATTTGCTTATTCTAATATTCTCGCCGCATAGCAGTCATCGGGGTTACAATATTTCCGCACGAAGGTTTCATAATATCAGGACCGTGGTACTCATCCAATATATATGATGTTTCGGAAGCACAAATTCCACGTAAGCTCTTTCCTCGAACCCGGGACGTATTGACGTGTTTGATTGTAGCGCCCCTTCGATTGATTATAATTATTCGGTCGGCTAGGCGGAATAATTCCAGGGGAGCAGCACAGGATGAGGCTCTTCTTAATATGCTGAGAGAGAGAGAGCTCGGATGATACCTGGCGATATTCAATGTTCGATGGTCCCGGGGCAAAAGAGACAGAGTCTGTCACCATCGGTGGGAAGGAACCCAAACAAACCCTCTTCCCGATCGCAGTACGCATGACAAATATTCTTACACCACATTCCACTTATCTTTAGTTGACCGCTCCCCGATAACGTAGAGCGCGAAATTGTAAACGAATTGTGAGGGTTCACAGAAGATTCCATACCGTTCCTTGGCTGGGGTGGGAATGAAAATGAGATTTCGGCAGGCTGCCAACTTCTTGCGAATGAAATGTCATGTTAAAACAAATAATTATTGGGCAATTTTCAACCCATAATATTGTTGAATAATATTTCCAAGCCAAGAAAATGGCCGAAAATAAACCGTTCGAGCTCAAAACTAACATCTTTTTTCGAGTTCTATTGATGAACGAAGAAGAGAAACCATTTGTTTATTTAGCACCATATTCCTAACACTACAAGCACAGTTTTCTCTGTTTTTTTTGTTTATCTAATTATCCATATTATTTTTGTCCCGACAGCCCTATAAGTGGTGTTTACGAGATGTCATATATATTACCAAATGGAAAAAGGTTCAACTTGAACATTAAAAATCTCCGAAATCTCTGTTTTGTCCCTGCAGCCCTATAACTGGTGTTTACGAGGTGTCATGTGTATTACCAAATGGAAAAAGGTTCAACTTGAACATTAAAAATCTCCGAAACTACCAAGGGGACCTTACAGGCTGTCACTCACAGATTTTAATAAGTCTCAGATATGTTGTAGAGGGACCTACCCTGAGTACCTGAGTAAAGGGATTTTATACAACGCTCTTTAGTTTTCGAGAAAAAACGTTCGAAAGTTTCGCTCGTAGCTATCATACCGGTACGGTTGCACCTTTGTCGAACCAGCGGGCGTGGCCCAGTGGGCAAGGTTCCCGGCTCTGACGCTCGAGGTCCAGGGTTCGACTCCCGTGATGGCGTTTTTTTTTTTCACAAAATATAAATAAATTCGATGGATGATGCAAAACCGTCTAATTATTTATTATTATTTAATTTTTTTATTAATTTTTTAAATTTTTTACTTTCCATTTTTTTAAACTTATTTATTATTATTTTATTTTTCACGCAGAAAAAAAAGAGAGGAAGAAATTATAACATCTTTCACAAGAAACTGCAGTTTATTATTTTTCATTACAATATACAGGTTTTTCTTACTCGCTATCACTGTGGTCGCTTGTTACATCAGAACAATATTGCGGGTGGTATTTCGTAAAAGCAAGCAAAACACAAGACCAAAGAGCAACGCGCACATTGTATAAAAGCTATGTCCTTGCAGGCGCACGGAGTTTTGAGCAGCGTTATTGGAAAGCATACTTGATTGACATTTAAAAACAGCGGTCTTTCCTCAATTAACTTCGATGTAAACCACGCATATTTAATCATCGGCGCGAAAGCAGGTGTGCTTAATTGATGAAGAATCAAAGAATGAATTTGTATGGAATCTTCCCTTGACGCAATTTCTCTGTTATTTTTTAACAAATCGGGAGCATTTTGTATTTTTTTTGTGAAAATTTTCACTTGCCGGTAAAAATATACATCGCACGGTTGGCAAATCGGCGTGCACTTGGGCGGTATAACTTTAATACTCCATGTACATGCCTTCTTCTCGTCTACAAAGATGTGATCGTAAAGCGTTTGATCAGTTTGCCCTCTCCACGAATCGATAATGATTAGAATTTTTTTTTGTTTCACGTAGGGAAGAATAAAAGATTTCAAGAACTCTTCATACAATTATTTTGTAAACTTTCCTGATTTTGTGCAGGTCACAATAACATTTTTGAATTTATCAGTTAACGCGTCGACCTTTTTTTTCACAATCGGACCAAATCTTCCTGATGGCTCCTGCACGCATAAAAATACGACAGGAAGTATCTTTCCTGACGCAGTTAATGCGTACTGTGCCGTGAAGGAATAACTAATTTTGTTTAAATCACACCCGCAATATTGTTCTGATGTAACAAGCGACCACAGTGATAGCGAGTAAGAAAAACCTGTATATTGTAATGAAAAATAATAAACTGCAGTTTCTTGTGAAAGATGTTATAATTTCTTCCTCTCTTTTTTTTCTGCGTGAAAAATAAAATAATAATAAATAATTTTAAAAAAATGGAAAGTAAAAAATTTAAAAAATGAATAAAAATTTTTTAAAAATAATTAAATAAATAAAATAATAATAAATAATTAGACGGTTTTGCATCATCCATCGAATTTATTTATATTTTGTGAAAAAAAAAAACGCCATCACGGGACTCGAACCCTGGACCTCGAGCGTCAGAGCCGGGAACCTTGCCCACTGGGCCACGCCCGCTGGTTCGACAAAGGTGTAACCGTACCGGTATGATAGCTACGAGCTAAACTTTCGAACGTTTTTTCTCGAAAACTAAAGAGCGTTGTATAAAATCCCTTTACTCAGGTACTCAGGGTAGGTCCTTCTACAACATATCTGAGACTTATCAAAATCCGTGAGTGACAGCCTGTAAGGTCCTCTTGTATGTTGTGAAACTGATTGATTTGTCGACAGTTAATGCCTCCGAAATTCATCTCTCGGTGATATAAATTGCAGTCGTCTATAAGCATTTCGATTTTAGTGCTGGGACTTCTTAAACGTGGCTACCCGAATAGAGAACGCCACAATATTGCCCACATTCATAAAAAAATCTATTTGCTTTAATTAGTATGTATTCAATTAAAGTACATTTTTTTCTTTGTCTCACAGCTTACAATGACTCCATCTATTTTGGATATTTTTTAAATTGGTATCAAGTATTCCTTGATATGGTACAATTGCGTAAGGACATATTTTATGTAAATACACTCTGATTTAAATGTATGAAAACTATATTTTAATGAGAAATATCTTCATTGACATACAGTGAATATGTCTGTAATTCAAATGTATTTTCATGTCGAACGTATAAATAATGTATTTGAATCAATTGTACTTTCATTGACGAATAAAAAAATTTATCATATTTCTTTACACCTGCCCGAATTTATTCGAACATGTTAACCCCACTTTACCGCTGCAAGCGACTTCGCCCTCTTTACAGCATTCACCACGATATTTTTTTCCATGGCCATCGGGAAATTCCAATTTTCTTGACATTCGGCATGTTTGTAGAGTGGGTCAAGATACTCGACATATATATTTTTTGTAACGGCGGAATATTATTTTTAAGGGTTTAAACGCCCCTTAGAAATCTAGTTTTTTTTTCGTTTTTTTGACAATAACTTTACGGCACAAACGGAATATACGAAAAAGTTTGAAAGGACTAACATGTATTATTTTTCAAGTACTATACATCTGTTGTAGAAACGTTGTAAATAACATCTGTTTGTTTGCAGCAACATACTGTTTGTTGCAAGAATTCAATTTTTAAATGCTTATTTACGAAATATTTTATTCGATTGAAATGGAAATGATCGCATGTGCAGAAGATATATGTTTTTTGCGACATCTTTTAAATGCGGGTTGAAATCATTTTTCGATTTTTTTTCTACTATCTGCCCATAAATGGCTAACATTTTGCGGTATCTGGTTAAATTCGGGTCCTTGTAAACTCGTTCCATTACTCGTTTAAATATTTGTTAAAAACAATATTTCTCCTCAACTTTCCTCAGCCTGAATAGGCGGGGGAGGGACGGGGAATTGTACCCCCTGTCATCTTTAAAGATTAGAGCATTTGCGGAAAAAGTACTGTATTGTATTTTCGAATACTATGTCTTTATAATGTGATAATTAATATTAATTTGAGGTTCAGACATTCTGTTTACTTTTTTGAATGCATATCTTAACGATATAAAATATTCAAAACATGGAAACGTCTTCACCTCTTCTCTTAAGGTTTTCTCTCAATAACTCCAGTATCCTGTGGCAACAATACAGGTGGAAACATATACAAGACATTCATTATATAATATCCTACTTCTGTTTCTATTATTCGAAGTAGTAGGCGCGCAAACTGCAGATTAAAACAAAATTAATTATACATTTGCCAGATTCACATAAAAACTGTAAAAAAACGAGTAATTATGACAGGCTCGCCACAACTATCGCATATTAACGCATTTGGTGAAAAATGGAATTGTACGGGATTCTTGAATTCTGGTGGTTTTGTTTCTATATAACCGCTACTGTAGTACGCATATGTAAAGATTTGTAAACGGCCGTTTACAAATTTGTAGACCTCCGATTTTATCACAATCGGAGGGAAAACCTTGCCCGGTTTCTTGTCAGTCTCAGAGCTACGTCGCGTTTTATCGAGATATAAATCACGGCGTATAGGGACGAGGCGGCCATTTATCGGAAATTGTGTTCCACACATAACCTCTATGTTTGTACCTTATATTAAAATAATAATATTCATACTTTTCAAATAAATGTTACGTTTTATTAATCAATTTAAGTGTAAGGTCATTTTGAGACACTCTTTACATTCCCAATAATGGTTAAAAAATCTGTAGGGTTCGTGACTTTCAGACATACCGGTCTATGCGCGTGCCACCCCTATTTAACTGGAGCTCATGTCGGGATTCATTTTTCCCAAGACTGCGAACCTGGTATGTGAACCCGAAACCTCCTAATGTTTTAGTGACAAGCACGCTTATCACTAGACTAGCACACTGGTTCACGAAACTAGTTTTTATATATACTTAGTACATTGTAGTCGTTAACAAATCTCGATCGTGATAAATTCTAAAAAACATATATTGCATTACCATAATTTCGGTGTAGATGATATTTTATGCATAAGCATGAAGAGTTGTGCAATTCCCAAGTCTTTCGAAAAGCACTTGAGCAACCACGAGAGAGAATTTGTAAAATTCATAGTATGTCGTCACGGCTTGTGGATGTGGTTATGTACTCGCTGGGAGAACATATTGTTTGCGGGAGAATCCTTAAGGTCCTACGCCACACGTCGGCCAAGGAGCGTACTACCCCTGCGTTGGGCAGTAGCTGCACAGCTAGTACGCTTGGTGGCCGACTTATGGCCCTGGATTTCGAGCCTCATGGAAAAATGTTTTGCACTCTAATCGATCATATAGCCGCGACCGCGACTATATGAGCTATGGCATTGCAACATTTCATCTCGCACTTCGTGAACCGTAGTGTATGGTCTTCCCAAGGACTTGAAAATCTCACACGAATCATAAATATCACAGAAAGTTATTACTAAATTATGTTAAACGGAGGTGGATCTGGAAAAGAAAGTGGGTTGAAATAAAGGCGCAATAGTCGTACAATTGAAAAGATCTACATTCGTGCCTACGAAAATTCTAGCTCATTGACAAAAAAATTAAACAGACTCATGTAATGTAAACGACTAAACGTTGTTTTGACTAAATACGATGAAACACCAAAATTATAAGATACGAATAAAAATGTTATAATACAACGATTATATTAGGTGTATGACTTAATTTTTACAGATTTTTTCTTCGAGCTTAAAATTATATTTGAAATAGAACTATTTTCGCGGTTCTTGTGGTTTTCAAAGGATCGGACGCAAGGTTTCAGAACACCGAACGACAAGTTTACGTGAGTTACATAACCTCTCAGAATAGCAGAGATTACGATGGCAACTGATAAACAGCACATTCGGCGCTGCATTTTATACGAATTCCAACAAGGAAAAAATGCTTCTAAAGCACGGGAATCAATTCGTAGTATTCTTGGTGCCGACGTTGTGTCTTATGAAACGTGTAATTATTGGTACAGACGTTTGAGAAGTCGTGATTTCGATCTTAGTGACCAAGAAGGTTCTCCTGTGTATCTGGTGGACATGAAGGATGTGCTTTATAACGGACTCCTGGAAACTGGTCAGACGGTGACTGCGGAACGCTACAGCCGGCAATTGAACAAACTGAACGAAGAGCTTGATCAGAAAAAGCTATTTACTGGGCAAGGAAGCAGGCAAGTCATACTGCTGCATGACAACGCTCGACCTCACGTTGCTCGCGCGACTCAGAAAACCCTCTTGAACTTGGTATGGGAAGTTCTCCCGCACGCGGCATATTCACCAGACTTGGCCCCATCCGACTACCATTTGTTCCAGTCAATGAAGCACGCCTTAGTGGATAAACAGTTCAAAACGCTAGACGATGTGCGTAATTTCGTCGATGACTTTATCGCCTCGAAACCTGCAAGTTTCTTTCGCGACGGCGTTCGTATATTACCTGAGAGATGGCGCAAGGTCATAGAAAACGATGGACAATATTTCCAAGATTAAGTTCGTTGTTCTCTATTTTTTTGTAATAAATACATTTGCTGAAAAATCTGTAAAAATTAAGTCATACACCCAATAAATACATCTCGATTTAAACAACTAAATATATGTGACATAAACCCGATGCATTGGTCTAGTGGTTAACGTACTGGCCAACGGATCGGGAGATCGCGGGTTCGAATCCCAGTCGCCTCATTTTCGTCGCGAAATGTTTTTCTTCGAAATTTCTCGGCGAAAGAAGACTAGTTCCGGGACTGGGAGGCAAATTTTGGACCGGCTGTATTGGTATAGGTTTTCCGCAGTTTCCGTATACCCATGGCAGCCATGTCATGGTGAATACGGTACAGAGGGGGAAGTCGGCTGCGGCCGCAAGGTGGGGGTGTGTGGAATGGGTGGAAGATGGGGGAATCGTGGATTGGAAGATAGGGGGCATATGGAAATTGAGGTGGGTTGGGGCACGTAAAAAAGGGGAAGATCCTGTACGGCTGGAACAAACCAATAACAAAAAATATATATATGTGACATAAATATTTGCAATAGTACAATCAAATAAAGAATTTGGATGTTACGAATATTTTAGATAATCCAAATAACAAAGAATCGAATATACAGATCTAGTTGTATTGAATACCCCTAAAAAACTTTAACAAGTAAAAAAAAACGCCAAGTAATAAAAAATGCCCTCAAAAAAATTATCGGTTGTTTCACTATCTACAAGATTCTAATTAACATCGAAATATTTGTGATTTTTTTCGAACAATAGTTTTATTTAGATTTAAATTTTTCAATTCAAACGTACAAAATAAGTGAAGTAACTTTTTATGAAAAAACCAAGCAAATTTACTAGAAACGTTCAGAAAATTACCAAACTCTAGTAATACCATTTTTCTCAATATTTTATTTTCAAAAACCATTTTACTATTATAATAAAAGTACGAATCACGATTATATAAAAGTACAAAGTATGCATCACACAAGTACTGTATGTATGTATCACTGGAAATGCTGGGCAACGACTTGGCGTGCATGGTTAAGAAAAAAAGGTCGGCGAAGGATGACGTTTTCTCAACAACTTCACCATTAGGTTAAGAAAGACATAAATTGACGCAATTTATTATGTAACTGCAAACCAAGTTTCTGATTCCGCAAAGTATAAATTGAAAAATCAGTGATGTATCCCTAGACCATACGGCTCTTGAAATCTCACTTTATTTACATAATTTGAAAAGTTATGTGGAAGTATTCACTTTCTACTCTATTGCAGAACCACCATACATCTGAAGAAATCTATTGCGCCATATAAATTTTGCTGTAATGTACATAGTTTTGCACGCTGAAGGTTTGAATTACGGTCCGCACCACCCGCGGGAAAAGGAATATCGATATTACTCTCGACACCTATCGCCCCATTTCCGATAATCTGTCTAAGTACAGTCGAACATCTCATTTCTAATAATCCTGTATGCCTGATGCGATCTTACTATTTGAAATAATCTATGTAGATAAATTGTTGCTAAAGTTACTTTTGCAAGCGGTAGGGACGTTTCTGTAAGAAAATCGTGTATCTTACCGAACTTGTTTTCTTCACCATGCACGCCAAGTCGTTGCCCAGCATTTCCAGTGATACATACATACAGTACCTGTGTGATGCATACGTTGTACTTTTATATAATCGTGATTCGTACTTTTATTATAATAGTAAAATGGTTTTTGAAAATAATATATTGAGAAAAATGGTATTACTAGAGTTTGGTAATTTTCTGTACGTTTCTAGAAAATGTGCTTGGTTTTTTCATAAAAAGTTATTTCACTTCTTTTGTACGTTTGAATTGAAAAATTCAAATCTAAATAAACCTATTGTTTGTAAAAAATCACAAATATTTCGATGTTAATTAGAATCTTGTAGATAGTGAAACAACCGATAATTTTTTCGAGGGCATTTTTTATTACTTGGTGTTTTTTTTTACTTGTTAAAGTTTTTTAGAGGGATTTCGTATCTTTTTGAAAGGGAAATACTTCATTTTCTATAGTTATAAACTTAACGTGGTTGCAGCGTCATTTTCTCACTCTAGTTGTTAGTGTGGTATATATTTTTATTTGCATAACCATACGTTAAATTTATTAGGATGGTGGATTATTTCGCCGACGCTACTTAAGGTCACTGAATAAATATTCCGCTTCTTATTGTCTTCGAATTTCCAATTCGCCGTGCCCGAAAATGTATGTTTTTCCTATATTGAAAGAGATCAGTATGTTTATATCTTTTCATATAAATGCCTGAGGACGAACTACACTAAAATTTCAGTTATGCGTTTTTTAAGGGGTACAGCAAGTATGACGTATGAGAATAACGTAGAAGTGAAATACAGTATGTACCTGTAACTCTTTAGCATTTGAAAATGGCAATTGGTGCATAATTCACGATATTTCTTCAATAGCAATATGTCTATTACGATAATGTTTGGTTTTCCAATTGAAAATTTGATTGGTAGTAACGAAGTAATGAGCCAACTCAAATTTTTTATTTTTCGTTGAGAATTTTTGTTTAATGCAAGTTTGTAACATCAAAGCTTTGCCGTTTTAAGTTAGCAGATAACAGACATGTTCGTATTAATAAGAGATATGTAATCACAGTTGAGTACATGCATACATAGCACTGTCCCAGAATTTTACAGTGGAAAAAATCAAGGTACGGGTTGTAAAAATTGTTTCATACTAGTATGTTTTTTTGTATCTCAGAACACTGATTAAGGAGTTTCGGGACAATTAGTGAAGTGTTACCATTTGATTCAAATGTATACAGTTCTTTCAGTAAATTTATACAAATTCTCTCTCATATACTGAATGCACCTTCCAAATTTTGAATCGATCGTCTACACCGTCCTATAAAATTTACAATTCAAAGAACCCTTTTGAACATAAGGCGATATTTTAACTACCTACACGTACCGCTGAATGGCAGTTTTACGCACTAAATAGTGTGAAAAATGCTTAAAGTGTTATGAAAAACTGTCAAATCACTCAGTACATTATGAGAAATTCGTCATCAGTCTCGTAATGTTAAATGCTCTATTTTAAAAAGTATTTCTTCAATTGTAAATTTTATAGAAATGGTCGATTTAACATTTGGAGGGGATATGTAGTATATGACAAAGGATTTACTGTAGAAATTTGAATTTCTTTTATTTGAACTGACTAGATTTTTCGTTAAATCAAATTTTTTCCTATTGCATTCCATTATTAAAATATTTTTTTATACAAATCAAGATCTATTCAATATCGTCTAACAATTAAATATTTCATTTATTCCTAATAAATCTGTGATTTGGTTCCACCTGGTAGTATAAGACAAAAGAGACAGACGGATAAATAGTACACGATTCAGTCTCTTAGCAATCTCATAGCTTTGTTTTCATTAGAAGACTGTTGTAACATTCTGCAGATGAGGAAAAGGGTTAGTATTTCTATGCATAAATAGTCGCGCCTGTTAATAAAAGGCACAACGATAACTCTCTTTTTTACAAGCTTTTATTTAACTTCACTAGTTGTGAGATGCAAAACGGAAAATCGATATTTCATTCACTTCCTAACTACTTATAGGTCTTAAATTTTGCAAACATGCATCTAAGAGGTGACAATGCATGATTTAACTTTTAAAAAAATCATAAATAAATAAAAATAACGACTTTCTGGGAGATGCAAAACTGAAAATCGATATTTCACCTACTTCCCGACTACTTAGAGCTTTGAAATTTTGCAAACATGCATCTAAGAGGTGGCAATGCATGATTCAACTTTAAAAAAATAAAAAATAATTTTTTTTTTAAACAAGCTTTTATATAATGTACTGAAAAGTAGAAAATAATATTTCTTACCAAGCCATCTATATGTGACTATAAATAAAAGCTTGGAGCGCTCAACTTTTTAAAAGTTTAATAAATTTGATTTGAATTCGAAATTTGAAATTGAGTTTGGCACAATAGTAATTTGAAAAATTATTATCACACATTTATACTCAGTTTCCCGATTTTTATTTAAGAAATCTAAGGTCGTTGTACAGTTAATTAAATACGATTTATATGTAACTTCTAGCGTACACAGTCTTCGCAAGGAATTCTTCTAGCGTAACCAGTCTATGCAAGGAATTCTTCTAGCGGAAGCAGTATTCGCAAGAAATTCTTCTAGCGTAAACAGTCTACGCAAGGAATTTTTCTAGCGTAAGCAGTCTACGCAAATAATTGATCTGGTGTAACCAGTCTACGCAAAGAATTCTTCTAGTGTGATTACATTTGAAAACTGCAAGTTTCGCCAGACAACCATCGACATTAACATCGATGCGGTGTACACAGCTTATGGCAGAACTTTTCAACAATTATAATGGTAATATTCTTCTATCTGGTAGTGTATTCTTTGCATAGACTGGTTACGCCATAATAATTATCTGCGTAGACTAATCAGTCTAAGTTCTGCCATAAGCTGTGTACACCGCATCGATGTTGCTGTCGATGGTTGTCTGGCGAAACTTGCAGTTTTTCCAGATGCGAATAAGAAATTGAGCACTACATCATTCCAGACGGTCACGTGGTGGTATATTTGACCCTATAAACATTAACATATTCTATTCATCACTTCAGAATGGGTGGGGAAAACTCAAACTCAGATCGTACACTATTATGCAGATATAGTACTCATATGACTTTATAAAAATTATAATTTTATATTTACTCACCTTTTTCCTCAAACGTAAAATCCTCGTTTTGTCGACTGCGATCGTCGATTCACTTCCAATCTCGGCATCGGGATGTTTCCGAGCCACG
Source organism: Ophion ventricosus (assembly GCA_963932345.1). Lineage (NCBI taxonomy): Eukaryota > Metazoa > Arthropoda > Insecta > Hymenoptera > Ichneumonidae > Ophion > Ophion ventricosus. Next base: position 31,755,788 of record OZ010713.1, on the reverse strand, counting down.
TGACGTTTTTCATACGTACGTCATGTTTATGTCACGATATGATGCAGCAAAAACTTATGCAATTCGCTTTTAAAATAACACAATTCCCAATTAAACTCTTTCGCACGTCCATTCATTATGAAGTGAGGCTATGAAATCGCCTTATTGTCATATCAACTTGACGCGTATTGTTTGTGGATCCGCGGCGAGAATCTGCGAGCATGTATAACCAAAATCGATGGAATTTTTCATTATAATATTATGACGTATACGGGGGTTGTTTGTTTATAAATAAATTATGTAACCGTAATTAGGGCTGTTTTTTTATGAACTTATATCCACTTTCGCTACTTTTACACTTTCACGGCTTTTCCACTTTCGCGCTCTAACTCTACTTGGAGGTTAAAGCCGACAGAGGCCATACATTCGAAGAACCCGACTTTGGACGTTTCTAGCGCGCCATCGTTTGTTTATAGTAGCTTTGCCCTGAAGTGCGCAAACGGTGCACTTCAGGCTGCAACGCTGAGCATTCCCCATGCTAACGCTTTCCCCAAAAGGACGTATGTAGTATATCTTACGTTGCGACCGAATAACTTTATTCCTCCAAGAAAACCGACGAGTCTGGAACGTTCTAAAGTGTTGCAGAATTTTTGTGGTAAAAAAGACGCTCGGAAATTCAACCAAATATTACGAGATCTCAAGTTTGAGTAGGCGGATCGAAAACTGACCCAAACAAAATCGATAGGAAAAAATAACATTTCATTGGTAAAATGTCATTAGATTTTCGATTCGTCTCCGCATTTTCGCGTAATATCGATTATAAGTTAAAAAGTCGTCCGCTAAAGCCCATCTTGGTGTATAAAGAGTGTGTGGCGTGTCGTTGTCCTGACAGTCGTTTTTTTTATTACTTGGCGTCGAGACGCTGCCGCGTCTCTTGATATCCTTTTTATGAGCGAGGTCCCGATTCGGGAACATCAGGCTAACTTGAAGACCTAGTCGGACATTATTACGATACCGCGACTAAGAATTGTAAACATCTGGACATTACATGTTTAGATTCTCTCTCTCTCTCTCTCTCTCTCTCGCTCTTCCAGTTTTTCTTCATTTTTTTCCTTGTTTAGGCATTTTTTAGGACATTACTAAATCAACAGATATCCGCTTTCTCTAATATAAATATTTATAACAAGCAATTCATTGCCCATACAAATTCTACAATGTACTTCTTCTGATGGACGGATGAGAGGGAAAGTGGGAGAAATAGATTGAGCGAATCAGAAAGTAGAACATGCAAAATCCTCGGAGCACACACATACGAGCCCAATTGATCACTATCAATATTCATTATAATACTTGTGCATGTGTTTTCTTCGATACCTGCAATAATATTTAAGCATAAATACTTTTCTAAATTAAAAAAAATGCGGAACTTGTAGATGTTGCTGGCAAAACCCATGTCCAATGAGGAAAAATTATTGCTTTATATTACCTTTATAGGAATTTGATTCGGAAAAAAATACTGCCCCTTATCTGCCTTGTCTAGATTATATCAGGCGATGGTTAGACTATCCAACGTGGATTAGGTTCGCCATGTAACCGGTCTTAGGCCACGCCCTGCTCTGCCGTTCCCTTTTACGGAAACTGATCAGGAACTAACGACGAATGGGGTCGGAAGATCACTGCGAAGTGACGAGAAAGGTGATAGTGCGTTGACAGAGCCATGAGAAATAAACCGACGGACGAATAGAGTAATGTTTGGGTACTGCAAAAGGGCTTTTGGCGATATACCCCAGTCAAATAAGTAGTATCAGGTCGTACTGATCCTTATTGTTTCACAGGTATCACAAGATCATAAGCGAATATGCATGCTGTGAGCATAGCACTTCTGTTCGTGATATAACAATGGGACGAAGTTTTATTATTGTAGGGCGGCCGCGTGGTTGAGCAAAGGGCTTCGCTTTATTAATATCACATTAATATAAGGATATGTAACAAAGAAAATCAAATAGCAGCTTTTCGACTGATTATTAATTAAATCCGAGTGAAGAATCAGTTTTCACTGGTTCAGATACCCCAAAAACAAACAAAAAATTTAAGATAGCTCCAGTAGTTGCTGAGATAATCGAATGTGAAGATTCATAACTTGCGCACAGCGCGCGTCTATTACTATATATACGCGCTCCCCGCGTCTGCCGTTTTACCCCCACTACTCGACCGCTTTCACGCGCTCGTCCGTTTCAGTCATGTTTGCAAGTATTTCTCACCTGTTTCGCAGCATTTCAACGCAAAATGAGAATAGTACATTTTGTAGTAATATACTTCTACTTTCAAAATCTGTTTGAAAATTTGAAATCGGACCATTCATGTCCGAACGCATGACGTTACTACTTTCGTCCAGCACTCTGGCAAAAGCTGAATTCTTTGTATTTCAAGAGCTTATAAAGTATTACCCCCTCCATATCCCACCGAATAAATAGCATGGCTTTGTAACCATGGCTTTTCGGCATCGATGTTGATGCTTGGTCAGGATTAATCCACGGTTTCCTACGTTTAGGGTTCTCGCAATAAGTCCATTTTCCATTACAATCTAATTATTAACATCTCCAATCAGAATGCTCCACGGAATATTTCTTTCGCTGCGCCTGTCGAGCAAAGAAATGGTTATGTTTAGTCGATTCGCAATGCCACGTCGGGATACTGTCAACTTTTCAATATTGAGCTGTTCTGCCAATTTATAAAGGTTTTGAGTAGATTTTTCATCCATCAAACTTTGCAATTCGGCATTTCCAAATGTTGTCTACTGACCTAGTCGCTGCTCGTTATACGAGTCACAATCACCCCTTCCAAACCGTCGAAACCAATATCTACATATAGTTTCGGATGGTGCGGAGTCATCATAGGTCTGTGTGAGATTCACCTGCACATTTTTCGAACCGAAGTAGTGCAAAGTATAGATTAGAAAAATAACTTGTAATGATCCAATCTTCACTTACTCGTTCGAGGTACGTGTCTCAAATAAATATGGGGTCTTTTGACAAGATGTTAGTGGCAGGGTACATCTACAGCCGAACAGCGAGTTTCAATGCTATCACCTAATAATACTATAATAAGTAATAATCTATTATTACTAACTATCATTAGAGAAACTTTTTTATTATGTGTCTCTTTAACGCTAAATTATATAATGGTGAACGATATGTCCAGGACACGGAATCTGGAATATCAGGTCAAATATCTTTTTGTATTCGACCACAATATATAGCACTAAATCGAACGTTCGTTAAGGGATCAGGCCACTCTACAATTTTGAAAAACTGAAGAAAAAAAACGTCTGGCTTAAAAAGAGCCTAGGGGTCTCAAAAATGATATACCAACATAATAGGGGCAGTCAAAATCTCCAAGTACCCCAAACAGCTATAGTCTGAGCCAGGAGGTGGACATGCAGCGCATGAAGCTTTCCAAACAATCGGTGCCTGAAGCTGCAAAAGAGGTACACATCAGCTTCAGGGCGCTCAGAAAGGAAGCAGCGGAGCAGAGCATCAATATGGAAGGCCAATTGTATGGTGCAGGCATCGCGGATTAGGGGTATATACAATATTTCTATGATTTTAAATATTGAAAACTGTTTTACGCGTTTTACTGCAACGCCTTTTTCTCGAAAGCACGTTTATTGAAATGGGCGGAAACATAACTCGAACAAATCTTCACCAATCGATTTGAACATTTAACTGTACATTTAAAACTAGATTCTGTACAGAAATACGTAGGATTTTTTCGTTATATTGCAGTTTTCCAGTTATAAATAATTATCTGATAATATTTTCCTGAAATGTCTAATCTTCTTTTCTAAAATGCGCCATATTGGCAAAAATCAATATATCGAAGAAATCCTACGTACTTATGTATCCAGATAGACAGTCATGATTATCACAGCGTGCATACAATTGATGAAGCAAATTTTACAGCATATTAACTACATGTTGTGATGCAAAGCCATGAACTCATTTAGTATCATGCATTTACAAAACATTTTGATCTTAATATGTCGTTTACAAATGTATCGTGCGTTTAGAGCACGTCGAACTCATATCGCTGTGCTCAAGTGTCCGCAATTAATATCCGCAAATTTTACGTCATATTGAAGTCATGTGTAGACATTTTGGTGTGTACTCACCATGGTAACATCAATTGTTCTCATGAATTGTACTCTACATGAACGCAATTTCGTTTACGTTGGTGAATACATTTCATGAGCTCATTCAGTACCTCGGATTTGAGATACATCGTGACTTAAATTTGTCGTTTCGAAATGCATCATCCATTGACTACAAGGTGAACTCATAACAGAACAAATTTAAATTCTGCAATGAATATTTGCAGATAGACGTCAAATGGTAGTGATCCAATGATTTTTGTTGGTGTATTCACTGGGTTAGCACTGGTAGTAGACATGCCATGCAAGAAATATGACGGCTATATGCATATTTCTCAGTGGTACATTCGATCAGCACAATATGACGGCAATATGCATATTTCTCCGTGACACATCCCATGAGCGCAATATGACGGCGTTATGCGTGTTTCTCAGTGATACATTGTATGACGGCGATATGCATGTTTCTCAGTGATACATTCGATGAGCGCAATATGACGGCGATATGCATGTTTCTCAGTGATACATTCGATGAGCGCAATATGACGGCGATATGCATGTTTTTCAGTAATACTTCCTATGTGCGATATACAACGGCGGTAGTAAGTACGATATAATGAAATAAAATTTCAATAACAATTAATTTCTAAGAATTTGGTGTTTTTTTTTATTCAAATGGATGTATTGTACCTTCTTCAAAAATTGAACATTTTTTCATCATTCCTTTTAATGCATCTGGATGGCGTTCTTACATCACTAAAATATTTAGCAAGGACAACAAGGTATTCATTTTATATGATACATGTAATAATAAATGAAGTTATTCGTTTATTTGTATCATCATCAAAAGCCTTGAAGTCGTAAAACTATAGAAAGAATACGTAAAAACGTGTGTTATTTTTACTGCCTAAATAGGCAAAAAAATTCAGTAGTCAAAAAGAATTAATTTTCGTTGCATTGCAACAATGCAAACTTCAACGTTTTCCCACTTATTGACATTTTTTTAAATGATAAAAGTAAGGAGCGAAAAATAGGAAATTTACACAAGTGATAGGATGGTTAGGTAGGTAGCGCGCGTAGCTCTAGAAGTAGAAGACGTAGGTTCGAAACCGAGGCTAGACAAAAACTTTAGTGAGGCAGAGAACACGTTTTAATCCAATTATCCTATATGCAGCAATATAAGTAAAGCATATGGAAACGAAAAATACTACCAGAATTTTTTTTTATTCATAATTTGTAGACTTATGATTTTTTTCATTTCAGGCACAGATCCGACCGCCTGTACAGTGTCGTAGTACGGGTTACGCCCTCTAGCGTCCATATAAGCACAACACTTGTATCATGTCATGACGCCAATATGAGCTTCATATGAGCACTACAATTTTTTCACGCCGTGACACCCATATGAGCTCCAAATGAGCACAACGTAGTTGCGTCACGCCGTGACGCCTATATGAGCTCCATATGAGCACTAAAATTTCTTCACGCCGTGACGCTCATATGAGCTCCATATGAATACAATATTTACGTCATGCTGTGACACCAATATGAACCCCATATGCACTCCCTTATTGTTGGATATTCGTGATCCGATTTTGATAGTGCTGATGAATTCATTGTATGCATACTCGCGTGAGAGCAACTTTGCTTCAATTGGATGTATTATCATGAATCGTCATGTGATGCAAATATGACCTGAAGGTGAGCACTCATAAGCGACACATGGCTGTGTTAATTTCTATGGATCATAGATAATGCCCATATGATGCCAATATGAGCTAAATGTGTCTATCTGGGTAACGGTTCTTGTATATAATTTTAAAAAAAATGTTATTTTCTGCTCCAGGTAAAAAATGCCATGCACTACGTTTCCGCGCGTGGACCGTTCCTAAAAAAGGCGTCAACGGAGAAATTCCGTGGTGCCGTCACTTTGTTAATAATCACTACGAAAAAGTTATTTTGTATAGTTCATTAGTAATATAATGAAGACCTGTGCATGGAATTTTGATTTATTTTATTATTTCACTAAAAAAATGTCCAAAATTAGCATATTTTTTCTTGCTTTAGAGTGGCCCAACTAATTCAAGCATGTAACGTCTGTTCGACACACTCATATAAGCGAAAATGGTTTACGATGTAGGTGGCCACCAATTAGATACGATCTGTCGCTTATATCCTAGAAGCGATTTTGAGTTTATGGACCTGCATTACACCGGAAGTGTGTATGATTTATGGGGACATGCAGGCAGCCCATCGGTTATGCCTGTATGGTGTACATGCTTCCCCCACATATAAACATGTACACGTATTATCTGCGCCCAACCCCTGAAAGGACGTAACTTACAACAGCTTACCATATTATTTTTTATTTGTGTGGTGCTCTCTAGATTGCTGGAAACTCATCGCATGCACTTGCCTATACTTGCCATCTGTAGGTAAAAAAAGGAAACGTCAATAGGAAAAGAGTGACTCGTAAATCAGGCACAAAATGCCTTCTTATCTACCGAATATTGTGCGCGGCGATATTACGGTGGCAAAGGAAAGACCACGGGCATATGACAACGTCATACTTATACCGGGCTACGGAAAACATAACATTTAGGTAGTTTTATAATCCTTCGGAGAATGCTCTACGGTACGATATTTTAGTTCCGTATTTTTCGTGTTTACGTTTAAGCCACTCTACAGTTTTGTAAAACTCGAAAAAAACATTTTTTTAGTTAGACGGTGCCTACGGTTCTCAAAAATGATATACCAAATTATTCTGGGCGGTCAAATTCTTTAAGTACCTCAACCAGCTATAATCTGTGCCTGGAGGAGAACGTGCAGCGCATCAAGCTTTCCGAAAATTCACTACCTGAAGCTGCAAAAGAGATACGGATCAGCTTCAGAGTGCTTAGAAAGAAAACAGAGGCGCACGATATCAATGTGGAAGGCCAATTGTATGATGCTGGCATCGCAGATTGGAGGGATATAAGAATTTTCTGTGATTTTATAACACTGAAAAACCGTTTTAGGCGTTTTGAACTGGGCGGAAACAACTCGAACAAATCTTCACCGAATGATTTGAAAATTTAATTCTACATGCAAAACTAGATCCTCTACAGAAGTACGTAGGATTTTTTCATTATATTGTATAGTTTTTTTGTTAGAAGCAATTATCTGATGATTTTTTCCTGAAATGTATAATCTTTTTTTCTAAAACTCACCAATCTGGCAAAAAACAATATATCGAAAAAATCCTACGCACTTCTGTATCTATTCTTATATATAATCGACGCAATTTTGTTTTTTTGTTCTAGGTCAAAAATCGTATAAGGTAGGTTTCCGCACGTGGATCCTTCCAAAAAAAAGCGTCAATGGAGAAATGCTGTGCAATTGCCATTTTGTTATTAATCACTACGAAGAAATTATTCTGTATAATGTTTTCATTAGTAATATAATAAAGATCTGTGCACGAAATTTCGATTAATTTTATTATTTCACCAAAAGAAATTCCCAAAATATGCCTATTTTTCCTTGTTCTGGAGTGACCTAACTCCTTAAGGTATTTAGCCATTGCAAAAGATTAAAACCTACTTTTTCACCATATTTGCCTAATTTTTAATTATTCGAGTCTGTTCTACGTATTATTCTGCTACATAATGAAAACTGATAGAGAAGCAGCAAATCGTTGTTTTGGAATTTTGTCCTTTTTGCTATTCCGGGAAAGTGTAGGTTTGTACAAAACCAATTTCAAAACAAATGAAGTTCATCGGTGCGCGGAACGGGGAAGAGGCCTACGACATATGGGATTCACCGATGAGACAGGAGAAAACTCGGCACTGAAGCACGGCCAACCCGGTGAACTCGAAGATACAGCAAGCGCAAGCTGGGCCACAAGAATCGATACGCCGCTACACCTAGCTTCCACGACCTTGAACCATTTACTAGGCAGCCAGCGTGGCCGCATTGCAGACATCTGAGTCAGCCCGTTTTACACAGTTTCGACAAATGTCGTGGTCCTCGTATAGATTTTCCGCCAGAGCTCTCCAGTTTCATTCGTTTTGCTGAAGGGTGATTGGGTTTTGCTGAGAACGAAAGTGAAACTGATACGACTATAACAGGTGGCACGCGTGCTTAGAAAAACTGGAACACATCCTTAACCCTGGTCCAAGACATTGAGGCCAATCCGGGTAGAGCTTCATTCTACCCCGAAAAAAAATCCGAAAAGCTGTCGGGTATGGACGATATTTAAAAAAATCAAGATCAATGCGCATCAACTGCAGCAGAGAGTAAAATATAATTGTTCTAAAAATATGCACCAGCGATTTGACCTATCCATGAATTACTAAATCAATTATTCATTACATACACATACATCGAGGGCGGAACTGCATCAACGAAGAACGCAATAATGTTATTCGAAATGAATTCCGAAGAGAAGCTAGACTATACCCACGCAAAATATCCATTTGTAAATAATTTATGAAAACGTCTGGCCCCCAATACAGGGTGCCTCAAAATGACCTGACATTTCAAATTGCGCGCCATTTTCTTTTTATGGCGTACATAGAGTACTAATCTTTGACAACTGGCATCTGGAACTAAATGATCGAGCAACGCATAGAAATTGTGAAAATTCCCTACAAAAATGGTGAAAATTTCAGACGAAGTTTCATGGTCGTAGTATTTCGCACCTCGGCGATGTGAATTGTCTTCTTTCTTTACGGTTTTCTGAAAGGAAAAGTATATGCTAATAATCCACAGACCATTCCGGAGCTCAAGGAAGCAATTGGACGCCCCATTAATGAAATTAGTCCGCAATTATGGCAAAATGTTATTGAAAATTTCGTCAAAAGAGTGAACGTTGGCAAACAGGGACGAGGCGAACATTTATCGGATATTGTATTCCACACATAACCTCCTTGCTTGTATCTTATATAAAAATAAAAATATTTGTACTTTTAAATAAATAATACGTTTCACTAATAAATTTAAATGTCACGTAATTTTGAGGCACCCTTCAGAAGACTTTTTTCGCTTAATTCCTATACTTTTCTAAGGCTACAAATGTGTTAAGAGGTATTCCGAAAAAAAAATTCAATTTCGATTTTATGGCCAATTCAGATTCTATACAAGTTTGTATTGCTCGAATGTAATGAACATATACTTTTTTAATTAGCGCTTTTTTCGACGGATTTAGGGCACGGAAATGAATCAAACGTTTTTCCAGGTTTCTTATTAAAGATCTTCAATAAAAATCTATAAAAATTATTTTAGTCAATAAGAAAAATAAAACAAAAGGTTTACGTTGCATTTCGCAACAATACAAACTTCAACACTATTAACCCATCAACGACCAAGAATCGTAATTTTTTCTATCATTTTCAAGTCAAATTCTCATCATTACACAATAAGAATTTTCAAATAAAAAATATAGCCCCTAGTACTTTCGAGTGTGCTCTTTCAGAATCCGGGGTTAAAATTGAGTTTTGTCCACTAGAAAAAAAAAATATGGCCGCTTTTAAACAAAAAAAACACAAAAAATCGAAGACATTTTTTTTTCAATATTTTTTTTCTCGTAGAAGACGCTCAAAGACCCCCCTTTTTTTCAACCATGAGTGCATAAAATGGTTGTAGGTAAACGACGTATTTTTTAATTTGTCGTAATCAACATTTTGATTGTCGTAATCAACATTTCACCCCCAAAATGGCGTTTTTCACCCCTTGAGCGGCGAGAAAAATTTTACGCTTCGCGTAAAAAAGAAAACAAAATCGGACCTTCACAAAAATTGGTATCCCGGTGTTTTCGAGGTCGCTGATTACAATTCTGCCCTCAAAATTCAAAAAATCAAAATGGCGGATCCAATATGGCCCACCAAAAATGCAAAAACTTATTTGAATCGGATGAAATGTGGCACACAGGGGTTTTCGAGGTCGCTGATTACGATTCTGTCCTCGAAATTAAAAAATTCAAAATGGCGGATCCAATATGGCCGACCAAAAATGCAAAAACTTATATGAATCGAATGAAATGTGGCACTCGGGGTTTTTCGAGATCGCTGATCACGATTCTGCCCTCAAAATTTAAAAATTCAAAATGGCGAATCCAATATAGCCGACAAAAAATGCAAAAACTTATTTGAATCGGATGAAATTTGGCACTCGGGGGTTTTCGAGGTCGCTGATCACGATTCTGTGCTCAAAATAAAAAAATTCAAAATGGCGGATCCAATATGGCCGACCAAAAATGCAAAAACTTATTTGAATCGGATGAAATGTGGCACTCGGGGGTTTTCGAGGTCGCTGATCACGATTCTGCCCTCAAAATTCAAAAATTCAAAATGGCGGATCCAATATGGCCGACCAAAAATGCAAAAACTTATTTGAATCGGATAAAATGTGGCACCCGGGGGTTTTCGAGGTCGCTGATCACGATTCTGCCCTTAGAATTAATTTTTTTGACAAAATATGAAGAAATAAGGTTTTATTCCGATCATTTTCCAATGAGAAACTACAAGTTTGAAGCAGCAGAAATATGCACTTTTCCTCAACTGTTTATCGATTTTTGGATTTTTATGGACGAGTTGAGAATTTATAACGTATGACATTTCTATTCTGTAGTGATTTCTTGTCGAATTTATTAAATTTTTGTTAGCGAATTCAATATAATAGCGTTAGAGTCAAAATATATGTTCCATCCAAACTCTTCTAAAATTTTCGGATATTGAATCATCAATAAAACAGTACTCTTTGAACTACGTTACTAAAACTTGATCATATCGGCGAAATGAGATCGGTGTATATTATGTGCGAAAATCGTTTCACACGTTGAAGAATTTCTTCCATGAAATAATCTTAGGAATATATCGCTCAAACACTTTTAGGCTCTTTATACATTTGTAATATATGTTATCTATACTTTGTTAGGGCGGTATTACGCAAAATCTTCTGTATCAGATCAATCTTGACGCGAATTTCTTTGAATCATATAAATCAACTAAGTTATATCAAATCTCGACTTTTTGTTACATTTACCTACGCAATGTCACAAAAACGACCGAGACGTGCTGTTTCTCCTGATTCTGCTGATGAAACATATACCTCAGAAGATGATGAAACTGCTCTAATACCGAATCCAGATGATTCTGGTCCTTCAGGAGATTCTTATTCTGACCGTGACGAAAAATTACCGACTGTCACTTTTAGGAGAGCTTCAAAAAGTTACCAAGTAGATCAAGCTAAGCTGGAAAAGGATCATGAATTTCATTGAGTAAATGGTGAAAAAAAAGTATTCTGATAAGATTGAAAATGAAATACTATTGTCTACGTCTGAAAAGCGTAAAATTCGAAAAAGCGAGCCAGTAGAACTGTTTGAGACTTTTTTTTCAATTGAAATGAAAGAATACATTACCGATGCATGCAAGGAAAATGGTTTTGATTTACCATTGGTCGATTTAGATACATTTATTGGAATCATCATAATGAGTTCATTCAATAAAAGAAAGTCTCAGAGAGATTATTGGTCAACCGATCCCTTTCTATCTTGCGAAGTAGTTGCTTCAGCAATGACTCGTACTAAGTTTCAGCAAATCAAGTCCAAATTGAAATACTCGAAGTCTAAAGACAATGATAATAACGATAAAGGGTAGCGGGTTCGAGCATTGATGAAACTATTCCAACAAAATATTCTGAAGTTTGGCATCTGGGGAACTGCTCTGTCGGTAGATGAAACGATGGCTAAATCGTATGCTAAAACTTCATTGAAACAGTTCATACGTGGGAAACCTACACGTTTTGGAATTAAATTTTGGGGCCTCTGCACTGCTGATGGGTATTTGCTGAATCTCGACATATATTGTGGAAAAAAGTCTGCAGTTGGAGACAAACTGACTAAATGCGCATTAGGTTCTCGCGTGGTAATGAATTTATTGAAATCATTTTTTGAAATGACAGCTGCTGGAAAAGTTTCTCAGTATCATCTTTATTTTGATAACTTTTTCACAAATTTAGATCTTGTTGTACATTTGAAGAGATTGAAATTAAAATGCACCGGAACTGTTAGAGAGAATCGAGTACCTGAAAAAAATGTCATCGATAAGAAGTCTCCACGAGGAACATATGCAGTGAAGCATGATCAAAACAGTGGAATCAATTACATCACTGTAATGGATTGAAAAATAGTGTCGATCTTATCTACAGCTACAGGGGTTACTCCATTATTGCCATCAAAGAGGTACATTTCGAATGAAAAAGCCAAAATCGAGACATCGTTTCCCCAAGCGTTTCACCTTTACAATCGGTTCATGGGTGGGGTTGATGTTCACGATGGACACTGTAACAACGTGCTGCCAAGTATTCGATGGAAAAAAAATGGACATGGGTAGTTTTTATGAGGCTCATCCAGGCTGCCATAGTAAATTCTGTGGTAATATTCAACGCAGCTGGGGAAGATAAGAAAAAAGTTGGAACTAAAGAATTTACAATGTCGATAGCTAAAAGTTATAAATATTCATCGTGGTAAAAAAAACGGGAAAAACATAAAACGATTTCACAAAATAAACAACAACGCTGCTCCAATTGTCCAATAAGAACAAATCTTTTCTGTGAAAACTGTAATTTATATTTTTGCAGTCCATGTTTGAAAAGAAATCACGAGAATATCTGAGTGACTGTGAGAGGCAAGGGGACTCACTATAATCAAACACCCCAAATAGTGAGAGGCAAGGGGACTCACTATAAACAAGCACCCCGAATAGTGAGAGGCAAGGGGACTCACTGTAAACAAGCACCCCGAATAGTGAGAGGCAAGGAGACTCACTATAAACAAGCACCCCAAAGGAGACATAATGTTACCACGTCCACGCCGTTGTTTCTGGGTTGCGCTAAGGGTAAAATCATAATGTGAACTTGGAAGTAAACAAATTTTATCCACCATTTTTTATTTCATCCGATTCAAATCAGTTTTTGCATTTGGGTCGGCCATATTGGATCCGCCATTTTGAATTTCTATATTTTGAGGGCAGAATCGTGATCAGCGACCTCGGAAACCCCCGAGTGCCACATTTCATCCGATTCAAATAAGTTTTTGCATTTTTGGTCAGCCATATTGGATCCGCTATTTTGAATTTTTGAATTTTGCGGGCAGAATCGTGATCAACGACCTCGAAAACCCCCGAGTGCCACATTTCATCCGATTCAAATAAGTGTTTGCATTTTTGCAAAAAATGCAAAAATGAAAAATGTCTTCGATTTTTTGTGTTTTTTTTTGTTGGTTTAAAAGCGGCCATATTTTTTTTCTAGTGGACAAAACTCAATTTTAACCCCGGATTCTGAAAGAGCACACTCGAAAGTACTAGGGACTATATTTTTCATTTGAAAATTCTTATTGTTTAATTATGAGAATTTGACTTGAAAATGATAGAAAACATTACGATTCCTGGTCGTTAATGGGTTAATTCAGTGCGTTTACTTCGTCCACGAAACAATTGATAATCGATAATGAGATTAGTTTAATCGATTGATATTTCTCAGCCTCTAAACTACGGTTTCCCGACTTTATTATTTCCTATCTTACAGTCTACTCGACAAATACGAAACTACGGTCGTTTTTCTCTGATAAATATAATCCCCAATCGTTTGCTGTGCATCACGAGATTTCAGGGTTATGTTACTTTTTTTTGTAAGTTCCTACTAAAAAATCTCCAGCATCCAATTAAAAATTAAAAGCTGTGTAAAGAGATTATCTGTCACCTTAAGATAATATAAAGCAAACAGATGATCGCCCATGCGACACTTCATATACTCGAAACCAGTGATTCGTCAATTCGGTAGCCTGTTTAGCAGATGTGTAGAAATACTGCAATACCAATAATGTACAGGGCAAATTATAAGGTTGAACCGCATGTTTAAGAGGCACCACTAGTGTGACACTAAAAAAATTGCTTTTTGAAAGAGTCAGCTTTTTGAAAACTTTGCTTTTTTCGATAGTCTATACCTGCAAGAATAAAATACTAAAATTTAAAGTGCGGATATCAAATAGTTTTTGAACTACAGCCTTCTAAAGAGCAGCTGCTTGTCGGTCAAAAAGGTGCGTCACCTAAGAGGCCGTATCGTTTCAACGCGTTTTTCTCAAAAGGATATTTTTCAAATTTGCTGCAGTTCTAACTCGAATACAAATCATCCACCCGACTAGAAATTGACGTTGGGTTTTTGTACAGTTCATTGCTGGGTCAACCCAATTCCTTGTTGGGTCATTATCGGGCTTCCCTATCAGGTTCTTATAGGGTGTGTAACGATCTTCTAGGGTTTTCTTTGGGTTCTGTCAGGTTTTGCCTCGGGTAAGCCCAATTTTTTGTTGGGTTCTTATCGGGCTACCCTAACCGGTCCTACCATTAACCCACTGAAATCAGTAGCGTTGCATGGATTTGGGTTGGGAATTTTTTAGAACGTTATAAAAATTTGTTGCATGTAAAGTCGTGTTCACGCCCTTTATAAGATATTCTCTAATGCCAAAATATACAAATTCACCCCTTCCGTCGACGCCGAGTTGTTCGATGACGCGGTTCGTTTTATTCGTACCTAGGAATGTTTTTACACTCTTCGGTAAATTCGGATAGTCCTGTGTTCTTAAAATATTGAGCAACAGTTGTAAGCGTGAGTGGGGGATTGCTGGGGTTCGCAGAGCCCATTTTTTGATATTTTCGAGTGTATCGAATTCTCCATTTTCACTCGCTGCTTCTTCATCTTTATCATCTTCATAATGCCCGACATTATCATCGTCGAAAAAGTTATCTTCATCACTGTTTTCCACTACTACACGATTAAATTCCTCTCTTGGCTGTTCTTCGGTTTGTTCATTGTCACTGTGCCTAACCTCAAAATCACTGTCACTATGCCTAACCTCAAAATCATTGTCACTGTGCCTAGCCCCAAAATCTTCCGGTCTTTCATCATTCGACTGTTCTTCAGTCTCCCAATTAGACGTTTCAATTGATAAGCGATTGTTTTTTGCTGATAAACCGCGAAGGGCACGATGCTTTCTTACTCGTAATCCAGTTAATTCTTTGCTTTGCCTGGCTCTCAACATTTTATGCGTACACCGATTCTCTCTCTTCCTCTATATATATGCCGTTTCAAGTTTTCATCCCCAACTCATCCAATCCACAGATAGGTAAGATAAAATTTTAAGGTATTGTTTATTTTTAAAACAAAATACCGCACAACAAAATAAAATGAAAAATTAAGTTCCGAATAACAATGAAAAAAATTCCGAATAAAAAAATAAGGCAAGTTCTACAATGAAAAAAAATCTCATAAGATCCACTTATTATTGCAGTATCTATCAAAAATGTATTTGTATATCTATTTATTATTGCGAAGTATAAGGTTTATATGTTCACCTATGACTCATATGGTTACCCCTAAATAAACATTGTTGGGACCTTACATCATTACCGTATCCAAACCCTAGATGGGATAACCCTGTTAAAACGTTATAAGGACGTTATCGGTACTTCCCATCGCAGGGTTGTCCCAATACTATCTTTATCAGGACCTTGAGAGGCATTCCCTATTTAGGGTTCACCTGAAAAGGTCTTTATGCCGTATAGGGTTGTCCCTATGAAAATTTCTAGTCGGGGCAATCGACTTGAATCTTGGTTTAGCGTATTTAGTATTTGTTTGTTCATACAATGACCCTTGAGTTTTTCGATTAGATAAAAAATGTCAATGGGCCATGCAAAAAACCATCAGATTTAAGCGTTATTTTGATTTTTTTTTCAAAACTGTGCCATTTTATTGGATTTTCATTTTTTTTCACAATTCCTTAGCTTAGACCCCCGTCTGTTCATAGATTGAGACCCGAGCAATTCTGGTGAAGCACTCTAACTACTCTATAGCGAGTGGATCTTCGAGCTGCCCCATCGAAACTTTATATTCCTTTAATATGAAGCTCTATCGTACAACCGTTGCCGACAGTAAAGTGCGTGTGGCACTTTGTTACAGTATTGATACATAACAATAAAGTGTACACACACACACACACACACACACACACAGGAGCACGCGAACCCACGAGCACCCACGCACAAACATACACATACAAACATCTGAACATTGTCTGACCAATCTGTAGAAGAACCTTAGGGCAAAGGGTAGCCAGTCGATTTGGCTGTAATATCCTGCATCTCTCTCTCCCTGTTCCCCCCTCTCATTTCCTCCTCTTGCTGTCTCTGACCTCAAGTGATCGTTATATAGTATGCACGTATAGGCCAGTCAATAAGCACGAAAGTAAAAACTTTTAGTTACAAATACGCAAAATTGATCTAAGGGTAATTGGATGACGCTGAATCGAATGGCGATAATAATGTTGCAATCAACCCCCGAGAAATTGTTTAAAAATGCAAAAAAAAAGTTTAAAAACTGTTTAATTCGGAACCTAATAATTTTATCGAAAAATATGTCAAACAAAAGTTATTTGGAACATAAAAGTACGTACAAAAGTATTTAACGTTTATCCTCGTATCTTCAAAAATAAGGAAGAAAAAAACGAAAAACCATTCAATTGGGGGGCGAAAACCTCGAAGTTTCAAAAAATAAAAAACATCAAATTCTTATATATCTCGGGTTTTTTTTGTTACATACTGCTTTAGTAAGAGTTAATCTAACTTTCTAAAGATTAAAAAAAAATGTATTTATTATATAAGTATTGAAAAATGAAGACTGAATATTGACAAATTACTGGTTGAGGATCACTGTCAGAGAGAGACGCACTATAATATGGTTATGCCGTCCGTACGCATAGCAGGTTCTTTCTATCGTTCCGCGCATGCGTCGATATTCTATTAGCGCGAAGACACGAGTTCGTGAGTCGCGTGCGTTCTTGCACGTGTGTGTGTGTGTGTGTTTTCCATACACGATTAGATTACACGCAATATAATTCCTAATTTCAATTTAGATTTTTTGTTTGACTGGCTCAGCCATTCTAACGTACTAACACAGTTCTTGCACCGGCTCTCCCTTCAATGCACGCGCTATTTTCATTTTTAAGTTCTCCCCTGCACTGCGATTCACCCATACCGTCAGAGAATGATCGAATTACTATAATTCTTTTAAATTTCAAATTGTGCTGTTTTTTTTTCATTACAGCATTATAAAGGTAAATTGGTATAAAAATTAGAGGAAAAAAGGAATATAAAGTATTTTATAGAAAACAAAATTTCTTTACTTCATTACATCATTTCAAAATCAATTCCCATGTCCATCTCTTCGTAATCGTTGTCCCTTTCTTCATTTTCCCCGTAATCTTCCGAATCATCTGAGTCCAATTCGCGTGCAAGTTGATGAACTCGTTTGTGGGCATATCATCATCATCATTATCATAATTGTATTGGTCTCCTGCAGCAATGGTTCCTGATTCCTTTGTAACGGTGGCGATAGGAACGTTTGAACAGCTTTGGCCACCATAATATTTGTACAATCGAGTGCATGGTACTCCTGTTTTTCTGCATGTACAACAGGCAGTTTTGCAGTCTCCAGTGCACGAACGAAGTACCTGCACCATAGACATTTGCAGAAATTGATGAGTACCCTGAGTTAAGACAAAATGTGTGGAGGCTTCAAGATATAGTTCGTATTGAATTCGGGAAACATCGGTCGAACAGTTCAGACTTACTGAATTTTGGAATTCGTTGAAAAATTGTCGAATCGCTTTAAGTTTTGCAAATTTGAAGATGTGCTAATTTTTTAGTTATTTTTTAAATAGAGCATTATAGAGGGAAAGTTGCTAAAAAAATTTGAGAAATATTACATCGCATGTAGGGAATTTAAATGATGGTGCAAAAATTCCACTTACAGTTCCCAAAATATGTGCTTACAGCAATAAATTTTTCAGAACTACGTGTCAGCCATATGGAAAATAGAAAAGTACCGTAATAAATCACAAAAAAGAAAAATCGCCTTGTCAGAAACAGATATCGATATTAACAAAATTATAACAAAAAAATGACCGACAAAATGTTCAAGTTCGGACAATTTTTTTAGTGAAATATTTATTTCTGAAAATAGCAAATTTATGGAAATTTTATACGAGCCTATTATATCCGAGTTCTTAATGGCATGTCAATAATATACATATGTACAACTTACCTCAGTATACGTTTTTTTTCTTCAGAAAACACACATTGAAAACGGTTAGGAATAATGCACAAACTATAGCGAAACACAACATTTTCGTATAGAATAAGACGTAGTGTTGAAACGGATTTTCAGTTGCAGGGCGTCGAATCATTCAATGCAATTAGTCCAGTCATTGTGTCCGAAAAAGGCAAATAAATGGAAATAAACCGAGAAGGCTGATTTTTAGATATAGCGCAGGGGGGGGGGCTTAGAAAGGCTTAACTTGAAATTGTCGACCAAGATTTCTTAACCTCCATAAAGCTAGCAGAGCAAAGTCCCCAAAATGCATTTAATTTGTACGAGAATTTTGTGATTTTTATGTGCTAATTTTGTGCTCCATTTAAAATTTTTGTGCTCTTATCGTTTAGCGGGAAATGAGAAATCAAAAGTGCTCTGCTGGCTTAGCATCAAGCTAGCAGAATACCTAATATTCTTTGCCATATCTAAGAATGAAACTATATAATATTTATGTGCTTTACGAATATCGAAAGGCCAAACTCCTATTTTTTTTATTTTGCCAGATATAGACCCTTAAAAACCCTCTAATAAGAGCATGTACCATTTTTTTTCGGTGTTCTAAAATGAAAGTACATCACATTTATGTGCTTTTTATGTGCTCTTCGAATATCCAAGAGGCAAACCGCTAAAACGAAAATTTCTCCCAATACCACCCCTAAGCTACCCTCCAATGGGGGAAAGGGCTATTTTTTCGATATCGCAAAATCAAATTATTCCACATTTATGTGCTTTTTATGTGCTTTGCGAATATCGAACAGCCAAACCCATATTTTTTTTATTTTGCCAGATATAGACCCTCAAAACCCTCTAAAAAGAGCATGTACTATTTTTTCAGTATTCTAAAATGAAAGTACACCACATTTATGTGCTTTTTATGTGCTCTTCGAATATCCAAGAGGCAAACCGCCAAAACGAAAATTTCTCCCAATACCACCCTTAAGCTACCCTCCAAAGGGGGAAAGGGCTATTTTTTCGATATCGCAAAATCAAATTATTCCACATTTATGTGCTTTTTATATGCTCTTCGAATATTCAAGAGGCAAAAGGCTAAAACGAAAATTTCTCCCAATACCACCCCTAAGCTACCCTCCAATGGGGGAAAGCGCTACATTTTCAATATCGCAAAATCAAATTATTCCACATTTATGTGCTTTTTATGTGCTCTTCGAATATTCAAGAAGCAAACCGCTAAAACGAAAATTTCCCCCAATAACACCCCTAAGCTATCCTCCAATGAGGGAAAGGGCTATTTTTTCGATATCGCAAAATCAAATTATTCCACATTTATGTGCTTTTTATGTGCTTTGCGAATATCCAACAGCCAAATCCATATTTTTTTAATTTTGTCAGATATAGACCCTCAAAAACCCTCTAAAAAGAGCATGTGCCATTTTCTCAGTATTCTAAAATGAAAGTACACCAAATTTATATGCTTTTTATGTGAATATCCAAGAGGCAAACCGCTAAAACGAAAATTTCTCCCAAGACCACCCCTAAGCTACCCTCCAATGGGGGAAAAAGCAAACTGCAGAAGCAAACTGTTTTCTTGTCGATTATAACATAACTGCAGCAGGGATGTATCGAATATTGTTCAAGGATCTTCCATGCCTCAAAGAAGAATCGGTGTGCACGGCAATGTGTCCGCTATTGGTGAAACACTTTCCACTTCTCGCGATAAGTCTTAAATCACTGACTGGTTCTGCACACAATAAAAATATTGAAAACGAAATAACTGTAGACCGGATCAGACGCTGTTCATCCAAAAACTGTATGGGCGAATTGATTACGGATTTGAGCTCAACAGGTTAGTTGGAAGCACAAAAGATTACGTAAGAGCGATTTACTTTTATTTTCATGTTATAGGGGATTTCATAATATTCGAAGTTACATCACATGATGGCGATTAGGAAGTAAAACTCCAACAGATTCCTCACATACTGAAGCTTTCTTTCATGACGGAAGAATTGCATCTCAGAGGCGTTATCCACTTTGATAAACCTGCACTACCTCGAAGATTAAGGAACTCCTCGCATATGATGGGCTTCAATGATCCGATAGGTCATTTCACAGCATTTTGTTTGCGCAGCGGTAAATGGGTTCAGTTTGACAAAAAGATGAAGCCACGATCTGCAAATTACAAAATATTACCGCATTTGATAATGTATTCAAAATAATGTCGCATGAACATTAAATGCGGCTGAAGCTAGCACGACAAACCCGTTAAACAATTACTAAAAATGGTTTATACCAAGAAATCACTGCATTCTGTACATATTCAATATTTTCATGCGTCATTCTGTACATACTCAATATTTCCATGCGGCCGTTTCTGATTTTATGGTGCGCATGATATTCGTCGAACGCAACTGTGGCGGATCACAATCACCATCTTCCATCATTTGATTTCGCAATGAACGACATGTGCCGATTTCCGTTGGAATTCTTTACCGAGATTTGCACGCACTTTGAGCGTGTATTCTTCCAGACCTTTTGGGTTATGAATTCTTTCCATTCCTCTAAAAACGATTGCAATGATAAAATTGTATCGAAATATTTGGCTACCAAATTCATCCTCCACCCCTTTGGAGAAGAAATAACTCTTTCTATGGAGTGACGAAAAAAAATTCTCTACAGCGCAAGACACAAATGTCTATAGCAAGAATTATTTCTTCTCCATAGAAAAATTTGCAAGATTTTGTATGCTCTTCTTCATATGTATGGAGAGGAAAGAATTATTTCCACAGATGGAAATAATTCTTTCCTCACCATAGATAGTTTGCTGTAGAATGCGAAAAGAATACTCTCTATTGAAAGAAAAGAATATTTTCTATAGAAGAGAAAAATTAGCAAGATTTTGTATGCATCTTCGTCATATCTATGGAGAGGAGAAATGAATTACTTCCATACATGGAAATAATTCTTTCCTCTCCATTGATATTTTGCTGTAGAATGCGAAAAGAATTTTCTCTATTGAAAGAAAGGAACATTTTCTATAATAGACAGACATTCGCAAGATTTTATATGCATCTCCTTCATATAATATAATTAAATAATATCTCGGTAAAGGGTCTCTTCGTTCCTTTACAGATGGTATCTGGAGAACTTTTCATATATACGGTTTCATATATAAAAAGCACATAAATGTGATGTACTTTCATTTTAGAACACTGAAAAAAATGGTACATGCTCTTATTAGAGGGTTTTTAAGGGTCTATATCTGGCAAAATAAAAAAAATAGGGGTTTGGCTTTTCGATATTCGTAAAGCACATAAAAAGCACATAAATATTATGTAGTTTCATTCTTAGATATGGCAAAGAATATTAGGTGCTCTGCTAGCTTGATGTTAAGCGAGCAGAGCACTTTTGATTTCTCATTTCGCGCTAAACGATAAGAGCACAAAAATTTTTAATGGAGCAAAAATTTTAATAACAAAATTAGCACATAAAAATCACAAAATTCTCGTACAAATTAAATCCATGTTGGGGACTTTGCTCTGCTAGCTTTATGGAGGTGATTTCTTATGAGCTTTCTCCGCCATCTTGGAAAAAGGGGTAAATTATATTTTTTCGCGATAACTCGGCTCTCCGTCATGATACGAAAAATGCGATTATATACTGTTTGTTGCTTTTTTTACGCTCCACAATTTAGGTCATATGAATTTTTCACCTAGTGTTAATCGTCGTTGAAATATTGAACAAGAAAGTAAAAAATTAAGAGATTGAAACTTGTTTTTTGCTGTTTTCTCCTTTCTCGTGATACATATCGAAAAAATGTCTATTATCAAATTTGTAAAGCATGCTAATACTTGCAATGTAATTTTCTTGTTTTTTTAGACAAAAATTACGACTTTTAGCGCGCCGTAAAGTTGGCAAGTCCGCGCGAAGTTTCGACTTCATAGCTTGCGCGGTTGTATAGATATATTGTAACGGATTTACAGCTCTAGAGAAAATTATTAAAGTACAATATAAATAAATAAAACAGCAAAATTATGTATTTTTTGTCTATAAAAAGAAAACTTAAAAAATACGTTGCAGGTATTAGCATGCTTTACAAGTTTGATAATGGACATTTTTTCAATGTGTATCACGAGAAAGGAGAAAACAGGAAAAAACAAGTTTCAATCTCTTCATTTTATACTTTCTCGTTCGATATCTCAACAACGATGGACGGTAGGTAAAAAATTTATATGACATAAATTGTAGACCATAAAAAAAGCAACAAAATAGTATATAATCGCAATTTTCGTATCATGAAGAAGAGCCGAGTTATTGCAAAATACAAAATTTACCCCCTTTTTCAAGATGGCGGAGAAAGCTCATAGGAACTCTTGGTCAACAATTTCAAGTTAAGGTTTTCTAATCCCCTCCTACACAACATGTAAAAATCAGCCTTTTCGGTTTACCTGTGTTTTAAATGTATTATACAGGGTGGATCAATAACTATTAGCACCTTGGATATCTTCGAAACTATAAGGTTCACAGAAATATTTGCTGAAATGAAATTGCACATTACGAAAGGGGCCATCCGATAGCGATAATAGTTTTTTTGCAGGTGGAGGTACTTCGGACATTTGAAGGTCAACTCCATTTTTTAAAATGGGTCGGTATGCTTTTTTTTCTGTATCATGATAGAGGAGCTTAAAACGAGTTCAACGACCTATAACATAAGGTCATTGAAGGTCATAGAAAGTACAGAAAGGCGATAATACCTACAGTTTCGGTAGTAAATAAAATTACTACGTTTATAGTAAGTGTTCGAAATGACGACCATCAATATCAATGCGTACGTTATTATGTACGTTTACACATTTCTTAGACAGGTACAGAAAGTACAGAAAGGCGATAATACTTACGGTTTACTTCACTGAAAATAAACACTGTTTCAAGGACACTTTAATAAGTTTGCAGGATAAGATAAACATGATAAGATTAGTATCGATAAATCGGTCAATCGAGTACAATGTATACGTTTCAAGAGCAAGTCAATATGCTTCTTATTTATGGCGAATGCCAACAAAATTCTGTAAGGGCAAAATCCTTGTATGGTGAACGATATCCACATTGGCTGCGGCAGGTTGAACACCAGAGACAATGGTCTGTGAATGTATGGTGCGGAATCATAGGTGCTAAAATTATTGGTCCTTTTTTTATCAATGGAAATTTGAATGGCAACATCTACAGTAATTTTATCAAAGATACATTGGGTCTTTTGCTCGAAAAGTTGCCTTTACTTACACGACAAACCATGTGGTATCAACATGACAGATGTCCAGCACATTATTCATTGATTGCACGAAGGCAACTCGACGAAAAATTTCGAAATCGTTCGATTGGACGCGGCGGTCCAATATCGTGGCCAGCTCGTTCCCCAGACCTACCACCTTTAGACTTCTTTCTATGGGGAACATTGAAAGATAAAGTGTACAAAGAAGTACCAACTACACTTGACGACATGCAACAAAGATTTATTACAGCCTGTGCATCAAAAAGTTCTGACGCTGTAAAACTTGCAAGTCAATCAATCGAAAAAAGAATCTAATCTGATGGAATACTGATAGTCGTCATTTTGAACACTTACTATAAACGTAGTAATTTTATTTACTACCGAAACTGTAAGTATTATCGCCTTTCTGTACTTTCTATGACCTTATGTTATAGGTCGTTGAACTCGTTTTAAGCTCCTCTTTCATGATACAGAAAAAAAAACATGCCGATCCATTTAAAAAAATGGAGTTGACCTTCAAATGTCCGAAGTACCTCCATCTGCAAAAAAACTATTATCGCTATCGGATGGCCCCTTTCGTATTGTGCAATTTCATTTCAGCAAATATTTCTGTGAACCTTATAGTTTCGAAGATATCGAAAGTGCTAATAGTTATTGATCCACCGTGTATATAATGACTGGACTAAATATGGAAACCCGAAAATCGTTGGGCATCTCAGAAGGGTCCCAGAGCGACCCCATCTCTATCTCTCTCACTTTCTCTCTGCCTCTCTGTGCGTTGCGCGCACCACGCATGCGCGCAAGGCGCTTCAACGAGTACGAGATAGACATGTCCTTGCGTCCTTTACATTTCCAGTGGTGCTTCGGCTGCAAAGCGATTTTGTCTGGAAAATTAATTTTTATTCGTCTTTTTCTCCCTTATTTTTGAAGATACGAAGATGAACGTTCAATACTTTTTTACGTACTTTTATGTCCCAAACAACTTTTGTTTGACATATTTTTCGATAAAATTATTAGATTCCGCATTAAACGCGTTTTAAACATTTTTTTACATTTTTAAACAATTTCTCGGAGGTGATTGCAAAATTATTATCGCCATTCGATTCAGCATCATCCAATTACCCTTAGATCATTTTTGCGTATTTGTAACTAAAAATTCTTACTTTCGTGCTTATTGACTGGCCTAGTACACTGAGAGAAATGTATGGTGTTTTCAACCATATTTAAACTATTTTTTCATATTTCCCTGTTGGGAGAATGATATTTTATATAATACGGAAAAATGTTTTTTTAATCGATTTTCCCAGTTGATTAAATAAATAAATCGTTTATTAGAAATATTTTTTTTGTTTGAAAAAAAGAAAGTAGATGGGTCGGGATCGAACCCGCAATCTCGAGGTTATCGCACGACTGCCTTGGACCTCTGTACCAACGCGCCACTGGTTAATCTTCAATTAAAAAATATGCAAAAAAGTTACAGGAATGGAAAAGCAGTTTCAATAAAATTGTTCTTTTTATTTTTTTTCAGTGTGAAATAAATTCGTTTTTAACCGTCGTTTTCATTGTCATTAACTAGTGTATTCTATGCTATATAGACAAAATATGCTATATAGACTATGCTTATTTTGACCAAAAAAAATGATCCGAAAATTTCGGATTTCTTACATTATCCTGTGTGTTTGGATACGATTTTTTATTCATTTTAATGTTTCTTTTATAGGGCTCTCAAAAAGTTAATGGAGTATAAAAAACAATTCGGATGTACCAAAATAAATTTTAAAAAACCCGCCGGATTCCAAAGTTACCTGTAAAAATAATGCCACGACTGTTGCGTCTTACAATATTAAAACTGCGTTTTCATTGCTGTAACTTTTTTCCGTGTTTTTAAAATGAAGATTAACCAATTGCGCGTTGGCGCAGAGGTCCAAGGCAGCCTAGCCGTGCGGTAACCTCGAGATCGCGGATTCGATCCCGACCCGTCTACTTTTTTTTCAAACAAAAAAAATATTTCTAATAAACGAAATACGAAAACAATCAGTTATTAATTTTCTCATTATCAATTTTGATTAACTATTTAGCAAAGAATTTTTCCGAGATAATGGATGTAACAAACTCCGCCATTTTTCGTTAGTTTTTCATGCCTGATAAGACAAAGGGTTGCGAAGAAATTTCTACGAATAAATAAAATTGAAAAATGTTCTCATTTTATTCAAATTTTCATGCGAATTGAAATGATAAAAATGACAAAATACCCTCCAAATATATTGGGTTAATTCGGTAATTTAAAACAATTTAAATTGTTTAATTGTTTTTTATACGTTTATTTAAAAACTTATTAATCTTTATTTTTTTATGAAGAAAATAAAAAAAATAAAATACGCGCTGAGAAGCGCACTACCATATTCGAGCGCTCACACCGATAGTGCCTTTTCCGTCGCACACATACGGCGAGTGCACGTAAACGGATAGCACTACACACTCAAGCGCTCACACCGATGACGGGCGCTGAGTCCGACCCATCCACGAAAGAACGTACAGCGAGTCCCACACTCCCACATGCAAGCGGTCACACCGATGAGCGCGACCGTACGCATGGTGGGGGCACCGTACCGCCAGGCACCACACACGCGCCCCGTGTGTGGTGCCTGGTGATTGCCCCGCCTTTAAAAATTAATAATAATTCAGGGGTTGATCTGAGACCCATACATGCTTATATCAGCCGACAGAATTTCACCTCCAACCCCCCATTTCAAGGACGGCATTCCGTCCTGGGACACCCTGTATAATATAGTAGGTTTCCATTAAATAGATATTTCCTTACGCTATGAAAAAATCACTTTCCTAAGATCCTAATAGTGAACAGGACTAAATATATTTACATTGATAAAACATGTTACTCGTTATTTGCTACGAAGTTTATAGTGATTTGTACCATTTTATGTGATCCGACCTGCCATATGCGTATTTGGTTCGACTATTTTTCATACACTCCATGCATGTTGGATCGAGGCATCATAGCTCGTCTACTTAATGCATAGAAAACTTTTATAAATCTAAAATAAAATAAAATACTCACATCAGCCAAAAGTTCTACCTTAATGATTTTTTATTAGAATTCGTCATTCCCTGACCTCCTGAAATGATTCATTTTGAAGAAAATATTTCGTCTACACATACCAGGTCTGTAAATATGAAACCAGAATTTGCCCATAGATGGCCCTATCGGTCAATGTAGTTACCGTCAAGTCACGTCATTGGCGCCATTTGCTTTGTTGACATCTGACAAAGATTTTTAACTCACAACAATCCAAGTTTCATACCCCAACATAGTTTGTTAGAGCGTTGAACATGTCCAATTTTGTGCCTGGAAATTACGATTTGCGAACAGCATTCATTTTCTGTTACCGTTTGAAGAAAACTGCTGCAGAATCGCATCGAATGCTTGTCGAAGCTTACGGTGAGCATGCTCTTGGTAAATCAAAGTGCTTTGAGTGGTTTAAAAAATTCAAAAGTGGCGATTTTGACGTTAGAAACGAAGAACGTGGAAGGCCACCGAAAAAGTTTGAAAACAGCGAATTGCAAGCATTGTTGGATGCTAAAACCTGGCGAAACTGTTAATACTGAACGCTGTCGGGAACAAATGATCGATATGAATCAAGCTTCGCGTGAAAAATGACCAGAATAACAAAAAAAGGCAACACAAAGTGATTTCGCTTCATGATAATGCACCATCACACACAGCAAAACTGGTCAAGGAAACGATTGGAGGCGTTTACTTGGGAAATACTTTCGCATGCGGCTTACTCACTAAACTTGGCTCCGTCCGACTACCACTTATTTGCATCGATTGGACACGCACTTGCTGAGCAGCGCTTCTCTTCTTACGAAAATGTGCGAAATGGCTCGATGACTGGTTTACCTCAAAAAATCAACAGTTTTTTTGGCGTGGCATCCACAGATTGTTAGATAGGTGGGAAAAATGTATAGCTAGCAATAGACAATACTTCGAATAAAATATTTTTCATCATTTTCATACAATAAACATATATTTTCTATACAAAAATTTCGGTTTCATATTTACATACCTGGTAGATGCGAACCTACAACCTACTTGCTTATCTTCTACCTATACTACGCACGGTGCCACTACGCTATCGAGTGCTCGTGGCATCATCATCGCAGATATATGGCATAACAGACAAAAGTAATTCCAGCTGTACTTCCGAATAGCGGTTATTTCCGATTTAGGTGAAATTTTGCACAGATCTTTTTTTTGTTGATAATATAAGTCACTGCTTCAATAGATTTTTCGCGCATCGCAGTAGTTTTGGGCCATATAGTAGTAATGTGTGCCTAGAAGAAAAGAAAATGAACTACCAGCAGGAGTGTTGAACTGATATCCTATCTTTGTAATGCAACAAACACTATATATATATATATATATATATATATATATATGGAGTATGTTATGTAATAATATATAAAAGCGAAATACCACTGATTGACTGATTGATTAATCACGAAATCTCAGAAACTATAAAGCCTACAAACTTGAAATTTGGCAGGTAAGTTCTTTACATGCGCTAAGAAAGATTTTTACGAAAGGGGGGAATTGAGGTGGTGAAATGGGGGGTGAAAGTTTGGATGGGAAATTATATTCCTTGCGTGTATCAAATTGAACCTTGGTACATATGTTCCTTAGAAGGTGTAGAAGTGCACTAGGAAGGATTTTTCGAAATTCAACTCTTAAGCGGGTGAAATCGAATGTAATCGTTTGTATGGGAAATTATATTCTTTGCGTGTATCAACTTGAAACTTGAAACACATGTTCCTTAGAAGGTGTAAAGGTGCACTAAAAAAGGATATTTCGAAAAGCAACTCTTAAGGGGGTGAAATGGGGTTCGTATGGAAAACTTTCCTTGCGTGTATCAACTTGAAATTCGGTATAAATATTCTTCCAAACCAATAATAAAACGCATATTTTAGGATTTTTTAAAACCCCTAATGCGGGGCGCTACCTCTAATGAAGTTTATATGGGCCAAATTCAACATTACCATTATTTCTTTAGAATAGTCACTTTTTATAAAGTCTTTTAGCAAATTATACTCGACAAACGTTAATGTTAACCATACTAATTGTACAAGCGTAAATAGAATAGCAAAAGTTTGGGATGAGCAAAACCGTATACAAAAACGTATAGTATATAACATTAGTATTTGTGCGCCAATCTTGTGATATCACTGAATGAACCATATCTATATTGCCAAGCCATCTACAACAGTTAATCATTAATTAGGGATAATTGATAGATCAAACTTTGATCAAGTAATTGATCTTCATATAATTTTGATCAAACTTTGATCAAGTTTGGTCAAAATGATATGAAGTGTCTCGTTCGAAGATGATAGTATTGTAGTCATGCTTGTCATGCATAACTTCACAACGTTTTAGCGTTTAGCATTTGGATTTTTTGCGCGCACCCGCTCTCTCCCTCTTGGTTGCTAAGCGCTCTTCATCTCATATTGTTTTGTGTTCAGTGCTCCAGAATTATTACTCGATTTTGAAGATGATAGTGGGTATATAATGAAGGGTCAATTCGGATGGGAGTGCTATCATCTTCGAACGAGATATTTCATATAATTTTGATCAAACTTCACCCGCCTTCGGCGGGTGCGTTTGGTCTATCAATAATATTACATGTCTCGTTCTCAATGATAGTATAGTAGGTCTTTAGAGCCAGAATAAAAATTCGCTCTTTTTGTTTTTTTTTACTTACATCCAATCAACACAGTTTATCTCTTATTTTCGATAGCATGAACAAAGTTGTCATAGGCGTTTTGAATTGGTCTATTATAGAACTTGAAACAGGTCTATGAACTTGGTGACCAACCTGCGCTTTTTATGATTATTGAAATATCAACTCCTCGTTTGTGGGCTCCGGATACTGCCGTATGTCGGGTACTGTATGCAGAGAATTGTTGTATATCTATGCCAGCTTTAGCTAAAAAATGTATAATCCAGTGGCCAATGGTCTGTGATGCCGCTGCTTCAAACGGTTTCCTCGTAGCGATGAATAATTTCTTATTATTTTCTTTTCTCAAATTTTTAGTCAGATCTATATAATCCAGTATAGCTGAGGTGACACATAATTTGGGCTTTTCCTGAAAAAAGGAAACGACAACTCTGGTTTTGATGTCTTAATGCGGTCCGTGATTTTAATTTAACACCTGCTTTTGATTTTTCTGTTATCAATATTTATTACTGCCATTGTTTGTAATCTCTGTACTGTTGTCAATGCCAGTAACGTTGCTACTCTCTCTCTGTCACATCTTTTAAGTCGACATTCTTGAGGGAAGGCAAGTTTTCCATGTAATCCAGAACTGGGGTGATATCCTATGTCGTGGCGTATTGCGATGTCATGGGTTTTTGTTTATATACTCCTTTCATGAATCGTGATTTAGACTGTCCTTATTAATATCAAAAATTTCGATTAAAGCAACTGCCGAACGTGTAGTATTCAAGGTACTATAGTTAGCTCCTTCATTCAAGCGAAAATTAATAAAACTTATAATATCTATAATTCGAGGATGATGGGCATCCACCTTGTGTGTGTACGCGAACTTCCATCAGCGTTTGAGGCAATGCTCGTACTGTTTTAGTGTTGAGGGAGCAATTGAGTTGATCATTACTTTCGCCGCTTCATCGGATAGTCCTCTCCTCGTGTACGCTGTGCTGAAAACTTTCCTTCCACCAGGGAAAGGCGGTTTCGCCAGTGGATGACTCTTGGACCTGCAAGGAGATGTCAGTAACGCAGGATTGGGCTCGAAAACGATGGCTGATTCCACTAATAGTGTAGTCAAAAGTGGATACCAAGGCAGTGTTGTCCATACAGGTACCAACACACAATATTCGTGAAATAAGAGCAAAGGGAGGAAATGCATAAAATGTTTCTGCTGTCCAGGACACTGTAAAGACATCCACTACTTGAGCTTCCGGATCGGGAAATCTGGTATAGAACCTAGGACATTTTTTATTTAGCCGAGAGGCAAACAAATCGACAGAAAAGGGGCCAAATTTATGGTCAATTTCGTCGAAAGCTGATTGTGCTAATTCCCACTCGGAGTCTATGTTCACGTGTCCAGATGCTCTAACTGCCTCGACGTTTCCTGCTGAACAAACCCAAACAAACTCGCAGCCAAATTTTTCTTTGCTCACACCAATCCCAAATTTGACGCGATAATTCGCTGAGATGCGGGAATTTAACGCCTCCGGCCGTATTAACATAGGCTATCGCTGTTATGTTGTGTAGTCGGAGTAGGATTTCACAGTCCGACAACATTGAGGGAAAAAATTTCAATGCGAAAAAGGCAGCCAACAACTCTAGGTAATTGATGTGGTTTTTTTCTCTCTTCGCCACACCAGAAACCGAACGCTCGTCGACTATTACAGTAACGCCGCCTAACCTGATAAAGATGCATCCGAGGAAATTACCAACTTATAATTTTGCATCCTGATCGGATTTATACCGACCGATGCATTTTGTTTCCACCACTCGAGGTCCTGCGATATGAGCTT
This sequence comes from Ophion ventricosus, assembly GCA_963932345.1. Classification (NCBI taxonomy): domain Eukaryota; kingdom Metazoa; phylum Arthropoda; class Insecta; order Hymenoptera; family Ichneumonidae; genus Ophion; species Ophion ventricosus. The sequence continues at coordinate 31,724,681 of OZ010713.1, read as the reverse complement.
TGTTATTAGCATTCTTCTCTCATAATTTTATCCATTAACTTTTAATTCTAAGAATTTTTGTCCTTCAAGTATTTTACAGTGAATAAAACCGTACGTCACTGCCGGACATGCCGCCGTTAAAACTCCCAATAATGGTGCAAATTTTCTTATTTTATAACATCTCCCGACCTTATACTGGTCAATAAGTTCCATAATTTGTTTCTTTTTCTTGTCTGTTAAGTTTAGTGAAAAGTTTGCTGAATCAATTATAAATCCTAAGTATTTAGACTTTTGGCTTGCCGATAAGGAGCTCTTGTCTAAATTTATAACAAAACCTAATCCCTCTATCAGCCTTATCGCTTTTCTTACGTTTTCCTCACATTGTTTTTTTTGACTTGTCGATAAAAAGTAAATCGTCCAGATACAGAACCAGTAGTATCTCTTGCTTTCTTCTTAATTGATTCACCACCGGTTTCATGATTTTGGTAAAGATATAAGGGCTAGAACATAGACCAAATGGTAGGCAGACAAATTGGAAAAGCGTTCCTTTGAAATAGAAACTTAGAGACTTCCTGTCCTCCTCACAGACTGGAACCAAAAAATAGGCGTCTTTAAGATCTAATGTGCACATATGATCGTTTTTTGAGATTAAATTTAACGCTGCTCTTACATCTTCCAATTTAAAATGTGGAGGGTCAATAAATTTATTGAACTCTTTTAAGTTGAAAATAAAACGCTGCGAACCGTCAGGCTTTGGCACCAGAAAATAAAGAGAAATAAATTGTCCTTCGCATTCTGAGCATTCCTCGACAGCGGCCTTTTTCAAGAGTTTTTCGATTTCGATTCCAATTTTTTCTTCATTATCTTTGCATGGTTTGTGCTCACGTGGGGGTAATACTTGTTGTCGTACCCTTATGAATGAAATTTTGTATCCTTTCACATAATTTAATATGTATAAATTTGACGTGAGTTGTCTTCAGGATTTCTCAAATAATCTGAGACGACCTCCAAGGGGATGAGCCAATTATCATCAAGGAAGTAAACAAGGTATTCTATTGAATACCTTGTTTACCAATTATCATCAAGGAAGTAAACAAGGTATTCAATAGAATACCTTGTTTACTTCCTTGATGATAATTGGCTCATCCCCTTGATCGATGACTTGGAGGAGCTGGGCGATGCCCTATACGTCCTGGTTTTGAAATTCAGGAATCGACCTTCGTTGTTGGTAAATCTCTGCATTTGACCCACCTGCCGATACTGTGCAGGTGGGTATTTCGTGTTTCCCTGGCTTCTGGTCCTCGCGAGTAGTTGTTTTTGTGTTGTCTTTTCCTTCATATCTGCACAGGCTCTCTCAATCTCCTTCACATCCTTTACTTTGTCCTTGAGATTGTCCCCGTACATTCATTGGATAACATCGTCTCCACTACAGGTTTGACACTTTTACTCAACTGTGGAGTGATGAAAGATTTTCTGGCTACCGACTGTTGGTAATAGACGTCCGTTAGAATTTGTCCTGTGGAACTGACATGTTCGATAATGGTTTCCTCATCGATTTCTCCCTCGGGAGGATCTAGCATCAGTGACACCGCTGATCCTGGGGCAGCTATGGCTGTCCCAACACGATTTTGCGTATTCGCAAAGTGTTCGTCGCGCTTTTTTGCGATGTCGGTTAGCAAAGGCACAATTTCTAGATTCAACTTCGGGGCTTCTGTGAAAAATTCGCCTTTCCTGTCGTAGGATTCCAGGATTTCTTTACTGTTCTTTTCCGGGAAATCTTCATTTTCCCAATTCAGCTGCGTGTTCTTTAGTTCGGGATGGTATCTAATTTCCTTGAATTTGCAGTCGCTGGGATCACCTCCCAAGCCTCTTAAAGCATCATTTTGTGCGGTCTCATTTTGAGTATCATCATTTTGATGACTTTCGTTTGTCTCTTTTTCTTTTGCCTCAGTTTGGTCAAGCTTCCCCTTCCCTGCTGCAAATTCCCACACAGGAACCTGTATGGGATCCCGTACGGGATCCCACGTGGTGTTTTCGTACAGGGAACCCGTACGGGTTCCTGCATGGGAACCCGTACGGGTATGGGATCCCACGTGGTAACCCGTACGGGTTCCCATATGGGATCCCACGTGGTGTTTTCGTACAGGGAGCCCGTATGGGAACCCGTACGGGTTACTAATGTCAAAAATGAGAAAAGGCAAAATTAAAAATTGGTTTTTGCAGTTTTATTTATCTTAGTTGTGACAAAAGTAATAATTAAAAAAATAAAAAACGATAAATGAAAAAAAGTACTCTTACATGTATAATTGGTTTGTTGCTATTGTTGAGTACCGGTCTGTTCTTTGACCAACACTATTGCAGTTCTTAGAATATACTTATATACGAACGTTTAAGTTGAATACAATTTGTTGTTGACAAGTTATGAGATGAAAATAATTTAAAAATTGAAAATTAAAAACAAAAATGGTAAACGAAAAGGAAACTACCTTTACATGTATCATTGGTTGTTGCTATAGTTTAGTACACCGGCCGCTCTTTGACCAACACAATTGTGGTTCATAGAATATACATATATACGAACGTTCAAGTTGAATACAATATGTTATATACGTGCGCACCCATGTATATAATCTAAATATCACTCAATTCCAAGAAAAGTATAATGATCTAATAAAAATAAAAAAGGAAGAGATGTGATCGATATGTATATATGTATATATACGTGTGATTAAATTTAATATACCGGTTTCTCTCTGACCAACACAATTGAGGTACTTAGAATATACATATACTGCGTTCTCCCGTACAGGATCCCGTACAGGATTCAGCTTCCCACGTTGCCCCACACAGGTTCCCATGCAGGTTCCCGTACAGGAATTTATTTCCTGCGTTCTCCCGTACAGGATTCAGCTTTCCACGTTGCCCCACACAGGTTCCCATGCAGGTTCCCGTACAGGAATTTATTTCCTGCGTTCTCCCGCACAGGATCCCGTACAGGATTCAGCTTCCCACGTTGCCCCACACAGGTTCCCGTACAGGAATTTATTTCCTGTGTTCTCCCGTACAAGATCCCGTACAGGAATTTATTTCCTGCGTTCTCCCGTACAGGATCCCGTACAGGATTCAGTTTCCCACGTTGCCCCACACAGGTTTCCATGCAGGTTCCTGTACAGGAATGTTCATCCTGTATAGGAAACCGTACGGGATCCCACACTTTCCTTGGCTGTTCCATGCTTTCCCACACATTCCCACACTAAAACCCGTACGGAAATTTGCAGCAGGGTCATCTGAGAAAAAAATGATAGAAGAGATAGTCCAGAAACTACCCTTGTTGGGCTACTACGACATGTATTTCTTATTGAAAGTAGTCGTCATGTTTCTGTTGTGGCCGTATGGGTCTAGCAGTACCGTATGTGCGTTGCCTCTCAATCTCGTGTGGAGATTTGAGAATATAGAGGTGACTTATGGATTTGTTATCCTAATTTACTTACCAGACTCTATTACTTACAAGGATTCCCTCGACACACTTTTTGTAAGCTGGTCTTTCTGGTTTGGTACGGTGCTTTGCCCTTTTTGGAGCTCCACCAACGTCCCGACTACCTTTGTTAGGTTTTCTAGACGATTTTGTAGATTAATGAGTGTCTCGTCGCGTTTGTGCTTATTGCGATGACTTTCTTGCGATCTCGATCACGTTCGCTTTCGTTTTTTATGCTCGGGCCTTATTGTTCTTCCAAATATTAACTTAAAATATTGATATTTAGCACCGTCTGAAAAAAAACGTGATGACGTTTCGGCACAACGAAACAATATGAGATGCAGAGCGCTTAGCAACCGAGAGGGAGAGAGCGGGTGCGCGCAAAAAATCCAAATGCTAAACGCTAAAACGTTGTGAAGTTAGGCATGACAAGCATGACTACAATACTATCATCGAGAACGAGACATGTCATATAATATATAGTCAAACACGCCACCCAAATCGAATGTTTAGATATACTTTTCGCTCATAGCCGTGTTAACCATATTATGATTGCGGTATCAATAATCTATAGGGAATTTTAGTATCTCCTCTTCCACCATCGGCGTTCGTTGTGAAGACTATGGATTTTTCTCACCGTGTATCGTGTTAGAGGTATTGTGCTTCGGCTTGACGTTCACCCAAACACGGTATATCGGTCAAAGTTGCTACCGCACGTATCAAAAACGAGATTTGCGCCATTAATTGACATTTATGTGTGTTCGGTTTTCACTCAGCTGACGAGGCGAGCTAGACCTTTGTTTATGCTCTCTCGCCAACGATTATCGGACCTCTCGCTCACGCAGTTTCACTCAGCGGCCACACTGTGACAGCGGGTTTCGGACAGATCGCTTGGTCTCTCTCTACTCATTGTATTGTCATCACACGCACATGAGGGTCACGGCTAATCGATTCTCGGGAAAATCGCATCATCACTCAACTCACCAATGTCCGGTGGACCTTTGACCCCCTCTGTAGGTATGACTATAGATCCATTTCCGCTTCCTTCTCGGAGAAGAAAGTAGTACAAATCAAGAAGAGAGAAAGCAAATACGCTTCTCTTAACCGGCATAATGTTTTACTGGCGTGATCACGTTCCACGGTCTCATCCCAGGTCACACAGAGGCTTCATTTTCGATCGGAATCAATCACTCTCAATTCTCGGTCTATTCATATCACTCATTCGGGAATTAACTCAGGGTTCGGACTCAGGGAGACCGGCTTTTGTACGCTCTCGCCACGAGGCGATACGGTCGGCCATCTTAGCCGCAACGATTTCTCAACACGCTGTCGAGACCCTCCAGATGCGGATCGCACTCTCGCGGTTCACTTTTTCGGTGATGAGCGGTTCACGCTCATCACTTTTTCTATCACGTTGTACAAAGTCTGTAAAATTAACGTGGTGAAATATAGTGCTACGATCGTCAAGAACTTTATCTGCCTCCCTCCCTCCCTAGCAACCTTAAAAATGCACTTGTCTAGGAGTTATGCAGAGAGAAAGAAAAATAAAAAGTGGATTTTCTCAAAAACAGCGCCACCAATATTTATTAAAACAAATATATATGTTATGATTATCGATAAGACTATTTCGAAAAAAAATATTCTGATGAACAATACATGTAAAAAAATTGTTGAATTAAAAAAAAATACTTTGCCGTTATTTTTAGAGGTACACCGCTAAGCGTAACATATATTTTTATTAAATTTTTCGTAGAGGGGGGAAATTAGGAGAACCGATGCATGCGATGCAGCACCATGCTTTTACAACACAAGCGCTTACATCGAATGTATGAGACTAGTTATTATTCTGGGTTCTTGGATTATTTGACGATAAAAGTAGTGAAGTTTTAGATTTCATTCTCACTTTCCTAAACAGTTCATTTATAGTAAAATTATGATTGATATGTCAAGATGTGATAGATGAGATGAAATAATTGAAAATCTATTTTGTGGAAAACACTTCAAAAAACGTATTCAAAAAAACGGTTTTCCTATTTATATACATACACACATAAATATTCAGATGACGAAAATTAAAATGCAAATAGAATATTTCATTCGAACTTTTGCACGAGTCGACAAGATGTTAAAAAAGCACATCTGAATAGGCAAATTTTGCATCGATATGACAGACAACCTGCTATTGATTTTTAGAAAATATTTACGATCTTAACGATTATAAGAATACGAATACGAAAAAAAAAAGAAAAAAAAAATTAACGATGGAGCAGCCGGCGAGCCGTTTGAAGTTTGCTTCGTTTTTTTCCTTCGTTTCGGAACGTCGGAGAGGAGAGAGAGAGAGAGAACGATATTACTCGCTTGAGCAATTATAAGATTCGGGTCTTTGGCTTTCGAGGTATCACAATATAAATCAGCTTGCATAGATTTTCGAATAGTCAATTCGGGACAACTGTTGAGGCAACATTGTGCATAGAGAACAATACGCTCTTATCTATTTCGTTTGATTAGAGAGTCCCTTGACGACACGTGTTCTTTGGTTGCATCTCGTGACACGTGGAACGTGCCTTGAGTGTCTCCATGGATGTATAGCGCGGAAGAAGTGGCAATTTCTCACACCAAAGGGACTCTCGCAAAATGAAGAAAGGAAAGTGAGGCAACATAACAATGCGGTTTTTCGAGCCGGAAAAATGGAAAAATATCGTGCTTTTTCTTTCTCTTCTTCGCCTTTTTCTACTCACCATACCTCGGGGTATACAATGTGCGGTGCAAGCTCGACTCACCTGAAATTATGAAATAAAAAAAACGTTATTTCCCTGCGGATTGGTTCTAGGAGAGGAATGAATATCATTGCACGCTGATATACGTAAAAAGGAATGTGATAATTTTCTCTGTCTACAAGATTATTTTTTCATTTTAATATCACATCTCCGAACAAATTTACCAAGAAACACCGTCAGAAAATGCCATTCTAAACATATTTCTAAATTTGCAAATTTTCAGAAAAGATAGGTCCAATGGGTTCGACGATAAAAAACTTGATAAAAATTAATATATATCACACCATTTTAATTCCATTTGAGGAAAACATGCTTTGCAAGAATCAATTTAACTTATTTCATAGCTTTTCCTCAACAATAACTTTTTTCATTGACGATTTCTTTTTTACTCGCAGCATGTGGGTGAGCCACATCAGTAGTATCGCTAGGGCGGTTCTAACCCAGGGATCTCAGGTGGGAGCAGGGAGGGGGGTCCAGCGCGGGGAAGCCGGGGTATGCATGGCGGAGGGGGGGGGGGCGGGAAAGCCGGCGTGTGACGTCACAGGGAGGGGGGAGGGGGTCCAACGCGAGGAAGCCGGGTCGAGTGGGAGAGTGGGGATGTGACGTAACGTGGCGGGGCTGGGAGGAAGGGTCTAGCGCGGAAAAGTGGGGGTAACATAACAGCTGAGTGCGGGGCTGCAACGGTCGAGGGGGAAAGGGTAAAATAAAGAATGCTATGAATCAACGGACAATAAAACAATAGTTTATTAATAAAATTTAACAATGACATTACATAGTTACACATTAAATCTTAAGTGTGGGAGTGTATGTGTGTGTGTGTGTGTGTGTGTGTGTGTGTGTGTGTGTGTGTGTGTGTGTGTGTGTGGGAAACTCCCATGCATGGCTAGAAAAATTTTCGGAAATGAGAAAACGATAGTTGTCACAAAAAGGGTGGCCCTTCAAAGCCCATAAAATGCTTTATTTATTGCATGCAGCTGCAGCGTTATTCCAAAACGAGTTTCAACTCATCGCGGTTTCATTCCACAAGATTACGTCAAGATGTCCACATGTGCGAGTATGTACGTAGTGCATCCGGCCAAGCACCCCCTGGACTTGACCAAAAAAGAGCTCGAACAGGTTTCAAAGGTCTTGCTCCTAAAGTATTGGGGCCTAAAGTATTGGAGCTTTATTGGTTTACTGTGGGATCGTTTGCCAGAGCATCATCGGCACGACAGTGAAGTGATATCATATCTTCCGTGCATGGAGCATTATAATACGCCACAGATGAAGGATCACATTGATGGTCCCCGACCTCAACGTCGGGACTGTGAAAAGTGTCGCGAGGGGGGAAATTCTCTACGTGGGATGCTAGGGTTCTTCGAACGTGTTTAAGCCTGTTATACATGCCTAGGATTGGATAAGTGGAGAGAAGTTTTCGAAATCTGAGTGGAGGGGTTACGAGGGAGCTTATAATTTCGTGGACCTAGCTCAGACTGTACTATTCCACCGCAACATCAACATCTCCGAAAAGAACGTTGAAAAAGAGTAAAAATGGATCTCTCAAATATCAACAAGGTCAGTCTGGTGGCGGAATTCCTCCCAACGAAGAAGCTGTCAGAACTCCACGTTCAATCGGATCATCAAATCACGGACATGAGAGCTGCACAGACCAAGTTTGGAAAACGCTACATCGTGGACGTTGCAAATGAGTTTGCCGTCTTCTTGCCAGCGCAGCTGGTAAAGGCCTTCGACCAAGATCGGAAAATGTTCGAGAATATGCTGCAACTGGCGCGCAATGGTCAACTCTACATGAAGTACATTGGTGGAAAATACAACAGCGTCGAGTTCCATCGAATCTAAGTATGGTGGAAAAGAACGCTTGTGAAGGTCCGGTGGAAACAACGAGTTCAACGACAGCCAGCATCGTCACCATCGTAGAGTGCAACGACTGTTTGCATCACAGTCATCATCATCGTAGAGTTTCGACGCTTAGTGCTATGTAAAAATGTATTAAAAAAAAACTTTTTCATCAAATATAATGTAAAAAAAAATTGTTTTGAAACTGGATTCGCCAAAGATATAGGAAATAAATGGAGAAACGATATTTCCTTAAAAGGTTTTTATTCATTTAAAAAAATCCCTCGCTCACACAACCCTTCGTATACAGTCAATCAGCTTTTCAACGACTTTACATTCGCTTTGGCGCAATTGTATTCTGTATTGAAGGAATGATGGGGACATTTAACGTTTGCGATGTTCGACAACTTCTGCAGCGATGGACAGTCCAGAGTCCCTAGATTGGCGACTTTTGCTGCTGAATTCATGAATCTCGATAGCCATGAGTACTTCTCGAATCCCTTGGCATAGATCGTAGGAGCTCCTTTCAAGATTCCTCGAATTGTCGTTCTAGCTGCCTCGTATGGTATGCCGCTATGTTCCCATCGTATTCTATGATAATTGCGTTCCAGCCACTTGTTTGTCATTTTGTATCTTTTCCCACCACTGTTTGGCTTGTGCTCCACAATACGACCATAGAGAATCATGCAATATGCTGAGGTTTGTGTTGGAATATTTTTATTCAATTCAAATCCAAATCGCACAAAGCCGGACTTGAGAGAATCGTTTTGATATGAGTCTTCGAGAGCTCTTTCTAGAATGGCATTATAATCGGTGTTTGGTCTCGTGAGAATCGACTCGTTCACAAACGTCGTCGAACGCCTCTTGAAAATCTTCGAACCTCTCTTGAACGTCTTCAAACATCTCTTGAACGTCTTCAAACGTCTCTCGAACGTCTCTGAACGTTTTACGAAGGGCTCGAATGACTTTCGATCGTCTTCGAACATCTTTGAACGTCTTCGAACTCCTCACGAACGTCATTAAATGTCTCTCGAACATCTTGAAACTTCTTCAAACATCTCTTGAACGTCTAGCGATCGTCTTGGAACGTTTTACAAAAGAGTTTGAACGTCTCTCGAACTCCTCACAATCGTCTTCGGATCTCTCACAAATTTCTCTCGAAAGTCTCATGAACATCTTCGAACGTCTCACGAACCTTTTTGAATGTCTCCTGGAAGTCTCTCGAAGTCCTCACGATCGTCTTCGACCGTCCCGAGAACATCCCTCGAACGTCTCATGAATATCTATGGATGTCTCACGAATGTCTTTTAAACGTCTCATGAATGGCTTCGAACAACTATTCAACTCCTTCAAACGTCTCACAATCATCTCATGAACGTCTGATAAATGGCTGCAAACGTCTCTTGAATATCATCGAACAACTTTGAATGTCTCCTTTCGAACACCTCGCGAACGTCTCATGAATATCTTTGGACGTCTCACAAATGTCTTTCAAACGTCTCACGAACGTCTTAGAACATCTATTCAACCTCTTCGAACGCCTCACGTACGTCTTTGAGCGTCTTCAAACGTCTTTGAACGTCTCTCGATCGTCTTGGAACGTCTCACGAAGGCCTTTGAACGTCTCCCGAACGTCTCTCGAACTCCTCACAATCGTCTTCGGACGTCTCACGAATTTCTCTCGAACGTCTCATGAACATCTTTGAACGTCTCACGAATGTTTTTCTATGTCTCCTGGAAGTCTCTCGAACTCCTCACGATCGTCTTCGACCGTCCCGAGAACATCCCTCGAACGTCTCATGAATATCTATGGATGTCTCACGAATGTCTTTTAAACGTCTCATGAATGGCTTCGAACAACTATTCAACTCCTTCAAACGTCTCACAATCATCTCATGAACGTCTGATAAATGGCTGCAAACGTCTCTTGAATATCATCGAACAACTTTGAATGTCTCCTTTCGAACACCTCGCGAACGTCTCATGAATATCTTTGGACGTCTCACAAATGTCTTTCAAACGTCTCACGAACGTCTTAGAACATCTATTCAACCTCTTCGAACGCCTCACGTACGTCTTTGAGCGTCTTCAAACGTCTTTGAACGTCTCTCGATCGTCTTGGAACGTCTCACGAAGGCCGTTGAACGTCTCCCGAACGTCTCTCGAACTCCTCACAATCGTCTTCGGACGTCTCACGAATTTCTCTCGAACGTCTCATGAACATCTTTGAACGTCTCACGAATGTTTTTCTATGTCTCCTGGAAGTCTCTCGAACTCCTCACGAACGTCTTCGAACGTCCCGAGAACATCTCTCGAACGTCTCATGAATATCTTTGGACATCTCACGAATGTCTTCAAACGTCTCACGAACGTCTTCTAACATCTATTCAAGGTCTTCGAACGTCTCACGAACGTCTCGCGAATTACTTCGAACGTCTTGGAACGTTTCTTGAACGTCTTCGAACGGCTCTTGAACGTTTCTCGAACTTCTCGTGAACATATTATAACTTTCGAACGTCTCGCAAACGTCTCTTAAATATCTCCAAATGTCTCTTAAACATCATCGAACGTCTTTGAACGTCTCTCGAACTCTTCACGATCGTCTTCGAACATTTCACGAATATCTCTCGAGTATCTCACGAATATTTTTGACCGTCTCACGAACGTCTTCTAACATCTATTCAAGGTCTTCGAACGTCTTCAAACGTCTTCGAAGGTCTTGGAACGTCTTTTGAACGTCATCGAACGACTCTTGAACGTCTCTCGAACGTCTCACGGACATATTCGAACGTCTGTCGAAGATCTCACAGACGTCTTCGAACGCCTCGCAAACGCCGCTTGAACGTCTTTGAACGTTTTACGAACGTCTCACGAATGTCTTACGAACGTCTTTGAACGTCTCCTAAACGTCCCTCGAACTCTTCACAATCGTCTTTGAACGTCTCACGAATATCTTTGAACGTCTTCAAATGTCGCACGAACGTCTTCGAACATCTATTCAACGTCTTCGAACGGCTCGCGAACATTTTCAAATATGTAGGAAACCATTGCGCAAGACGATGTACGCGTTCGAGATCATTGTCATCTGACTGGACGCTTCAAAGGCCCTGTCCATTCTAATTGCAACTTAAATTACAAACAGTCATTTTTCGTTCCAGTAGTTTTCTCCAATTTATCGGGTTACGATGCGCATTTTATGATCAAGAAAGTGGCCACAGCGTTCGAAGGAAAACCGATGTACTTCCAATCACAAAAGAGAAATACATTTCCTTCATGAAGCATGCTGAAATTACAGACGATTCAAAACATAAGATTCAATTCCACTTCATCGATTCATACGAATTCCTCAACACCAGTCTCGACAAATTAGCCTCATTTTTGACCGAGGATAAACTCAAAGTATTACGTACGCAATGTCCAACTCTATCGACAGACGATTTCAATTTGCTGACGCGAAAAGGGGTCTTCCCTTATGAGTGTATCGACGACATGACCAGGTTGGACGGCACTTGCTTACCACCACGTGACGCATCTTACACTTTCCCAACAGAAGCTACAGTATCCGCGAGCGAGTATGCTCATGCTGAGAATGCCTGGGAGCGGTTCTTCATTCGAATGCTGGGCGAATGTAGCGATTTATACTTGAAGACCGATGTCTTATTATTAGCAGACATTTTCGAAAACTTTCGGAATGCGTGCATTGAGAGCTATGGACTAGATCCTGCGTATTACTACACATTGCCAGGGTATACCTGGGATGCAATGTTAAAACACTCAAATGTCAAGTTTGAATTACTAACGGACATCGGTATGGTTTTATTCATTCAGCGGGGTATACGTGGTGGTCTTAGTCAATGCTCAAACCGATATGCACATGCTAATAATAAGTATATGAAGTCGTTTGATCCATCGAAAGCATCATCATACTTGATGTATTTTGATGTCAACAATTTGTATGGATGGGCAATCTGTCGACCTTTGCCATATGCAGATTTTCGATGGGTCAATGACATGTCCAACTTTGATCCATCATCGATCACTCTAGATTCACCTACAGGCTACATCCTTGAGATCGATTTGGTATATCCACAATCTCTACATGATGCGCACAAAAACCTACCGTTTTGCCCAATACACGAAAAATCACTGGGTAAGCAGCAGGAGAAGCTGCTAGTAACCGTCTGTGACAAGAAGCGCTACATCATACTCTACAGAAATTTACAACAGTGTTTACGTCATGGACTTAGCCTCACGAAAATCCATAGAGTGTTGCACTTTACGCAATCCCCCTGGCTACATTCATATATCGAGTTAGGTACTCAGTTTCGAACGCTGGCCAAAAACGATTTTGAAAAGAATTTATTCAAATTGACGAATAATGCGGTGTTTGGCAAAACGATGGAGAATGTCCGCAATCATGTAGATGTTAATCTTTTGCCAAAATGGGAGGGAAGGTATGGTGCAGAGGCAATGATTGCGAAGCCAAACTTCCACAGCCGCAGCGTTTTTTTTCTGAAAACCTCGTTGCTGTAGAATTGCGCAATCTTGAGGTGAAATTCAACAAGCCCATATATGTCGGTATGTGCATACTCGACATATCCAAAACGTGCTTATATGGATTTCATAATGAGTATATGGTACCACTGTATCGGAATAAATGGAAAGTCGTGCATACCGATACAGATAGCCTCATATAGGCCATTGACAGCGAAGATGTTTATGCAGATATGAAGCGCGACATTGAAAAATTTCATAGGAGTGATTATTCAGAGGACAATAGATATGGTATGCCGCTTGTGCGGGATATCATACCTGGGCCCTCTGAAACCCTACCATGGGGGGCATTACAGCATACCGTCGTAAAAAACTACCATGTATATACAAACTCGATGTAAAATTTTGTAAAATTATGTACATTTTTGTAAATACTAACTTGATGTATAAAACTTGCGAAAATTGTGTATATTTTTTATAAATATTTGATATTGTAAAAACGGATTTTTGTAAGTAAAGAAAAGAGCTTTCATAATCCATGCGTACTCATTATTTTCCGCATACCCATCCACTTTTCGAGAGTGCGTGGAAAAAGGGATTAGGGGACGAGAAAACGTCCGCTGTGGCGCACCACGTGGGGTGGACGGGTAGAAAGAGAGTCTTAAAAGTCTAAATGTTTTTGGTCTCTTGTATTGTCGACTACAAATCAGATTTATTTATCCAACTATTGTGGGTATTGTCGAAACCCAGCCATTTTACAAACATTCGATTGCCGCGCTTCTTCAATATTTTTTCAATGAGATAGATATCGGGGGTACTAGATATCGAGACGCTCTAGTTCATAGAAACCACGGGCGATGGGTTCATCTTTATGGTCCTTCAAAAGATACGTCACTGGATACGTTTCTTTTTCACACGAGATACCGTAAATATTTCCGTTGTCCAATTTGACGTTTCGAAGACGTTTGTGAGACGTTTAAAGATGTTCATGAGACGTTCGAAGATATTCGAGAGACGTTTGAAGACGTCGAATAGATGTTCGAAGACCTTCGTGAGACGTTTGAAGATGTTTAAAGACGTTCCTGAGACGTTCAAAGATGTTCGTGAGACGTTCAAAGATATTCGAAGACAATCGTAAAGAGATCGAGAGACGTGCAGGAGATGTTCAAAGGCGTTCGAACGTCTCGCGAACGTCTCACGAACATCTTTGAACGTCTCACGAACATCCTTGAACGTCTCACGACCATCTTTGAACGTCTCATGAACGTCTTACAAACGTCTCACGAACATCTTACAAACGTCTCAGGAAAAAACACTGCGGCTGTGGAAGTTTGGCTTCGCAATCATTGCCTCTGCACCATACCTTCCCTCCCATTTTGTGAAAAGCTTAACATTTACATGATTGCGCACATTCTCCATCGTTTTTCCAAACACCGCATTATTCGTCAATTTGAATAAATTCTTTTCAAAATCGTTTTTGGCCAGCGTTCGAAACTGAGTATCTAACTCGATATATGAATGTAACCAGGGGGATTGCGTAAAGTGCAACACTATGGATTTTCGTGAGGCTAAGTCCATGACGTAAACACTGTTGTAAATTTCTGTAGAGTATGATGTAGCGCTTTTTGTCACAGACGGTTACTAGCAGCTTCTCCTGCTGCTTACCCAGTGGTTTTTCGTGTATTGGACAAAACGGTAGGTTCTTGTGCGCATCATGTAGAGATTGTGGATATACCAAATCGATCTCAAGGATGTAGCCTGTAGGTGAATCTAGAGTGATCGATGATGGATCAAAGTTGGACACGTCATTGACCCATCGAAAACCTGCATATGGCAAAGGTTGACAGATTGCCCATCCATACAAATTGTTGACATCAAAATACATCAAGTATGATGATGCTTTCGATGGATCAAACGACTTCATATACTTATTATTAGCATGTACATATCGGTTTGAGCATTGACTAAGACCACCACGTATACCCCGCTGAACGAATAAAACCATACCGATGTCCGTTAGTAATTCGAACTTGACATTTGACTGTTTTAACATTGCATCCCAGGTATACCCTGGCAATGTGTAGTAATACGCAGGGTCTAGTCCATAGCTCTCAATGCATGTATTCCGAAAGTTTTCGATAATGTCTGCTAATAATAAGACATCGGTTTTCAAGTATAAATCGATATATTCACCCAGCATTCGAATGAAGAACCGCTCCCAGACATTCTCAGCATGAGCATACTCGCTCGCGGATACTGTAGCTTCTGTCGGGAAAGTGTAAAATGCGTCACGTGCTGGTAAACAAGTGCCGTCCAACCTGGTCATGTCATGGATATACTCATAAGGGCAGACCCCTTTTCGCGGCAGCAAATTGAAATCGTCTGTCGATAGAGTTGGAAATTGCGTACGTAATACTTTGAGTTTATCCTCGGTCAAAAATGAGGCTAATTTGTCGAGACTGGTGTTGAGGAATTTGTATGAATCGATGAAGTGGAATTGAATCTTGTGTTTTGAATCGTCTGTAATTTCAGCATGCTTCGTAAAGGAAATGGATTTCTTTTTTGCGATTGGAAGCACATCGGTTTTCCTTCGAACGCTGTGGCCACTTTCTTGATGATAAATTGCGCATTGTAACCCGATAAATTGGGGAAAACTACTAGAGCGAAAAATGACTGTTTGTAATTTAAGTTGCAATTAGAATGGACAGGGCCTTTTCAGCGCCCAGTCAGATGACAATGATCTCGAACGCGTACATCGTCTTGCGCAATGGTTTCCTACATATTTGAAAATGTTCGCGAGCCGTTCGAAGACGTTCGATGATATTTGCAAGACATTCGTGAGACGTTCGAAGACGTTGAATAGATGTTCGAAGACGTTCGTGCGACATTTGAAGACGTTCAAAGATATTCGTGAGACGTTCGAAAACGATTGTGAAGAGTTCGAGGGACGTTTAGGAGACGTTCAAAGACGTTCGTGAGACGTTCGTAAAACGTTCAAAGACGTTCAAGCGACGTTTGCGAGGCGTTCGAAGACGTTGAATAGATGTTTGAGAGAGGTTCGGAGATATTCGAGAGAAGTTCGAAGACGTCCGTGAGATCTTCGAGAGACGTTCAAATATGTTCGTGAGAAGTTTGAGAGGCGTTCAAGAGTCGTTCGATGACGTTCAAAAGACGTTCCAAGACGTTCGAAGACGTTTGAAGACGTTCAAAGTAATTCGCGAGACGTTCGTGAGACGTTTGAAGACCTTGAATAGATGTTAGAAGACGTTCGTGAGACGTTCAAAAATATCCGTGAAATACTCGAGAGATATTCGTGAAATGTTCGAAGACGATCGTGAAGAGTTCGAGAGACGTTCAAAGACGTTCGATGATGTTTAAGGCCGGATCCTGAATTAGAAGGTCCAAAAAATCGATTTTTTTTTATTGTTTAAATCTATTCCTGATGTATCTAAGAATGTCTAGACAAAGTTTTATAGCCCAATTCGAAATATTTCCAAAGATACAGCACTGAACGTAGTGGAGTATCGAGCAGGTATACGGGCGCTCGGGCAGTTAGGGCGCCCGTTTTCTCGAGTTTTCGTTTTTACGATTTTTCTAATTTGGCGTATCTGATTACAAAAAAACTAGAAGTCCAATCGAAACAAACCAAAGCTTGGTCGCTTCAGTATCGTTTTCTCTTCTATTTGAACTAAAAACATTGTCGAAAAAAAAATTTTTAACAATTTTTTTAGCAAGTTGAAATAATTTTTTTTTTCACAAAAAGCACATTTTCTACTTCAAACCCGAAAAAACATTCAAATTTCAAAATTTTTTCGTTTTTTTTAGTTCATATAAAAGAAAAATATGTCACAATTAAAAAGGTTTTTGGTTTTTTTGTTTCAGATGAAAATTACGAGCTCCATTTGTCACGCCGCATGGAAACAGCAGTGGCACGAATGTGCATAAAAATCGGTTGCCTGTTGATATTTTTCTTTAAAAAAAATTGTTTTCTTATGTTCAGACATGTAAAAAAATAATCTGAAAATTTCGCTAAACTTGCTTTTTTTTTACCCGAAAAAAATTCCTCAAAATATCGATTTTTCGAACCGACTAATTCAGGATCCCGCCTTAAGAGATATTTGGAGACATTTAAGAGACGTTTGCGAGACGTTCGAAAGTTATAAAATGTTCACGAGAAGTTCGAGAAACGTTCAAGAGCCGTTCGAAGACGTTCAAGAAACGTTCCAAGACGTTCGAAGTAATTCGCGAGACGTTCGTGAGACGTTTGAAGACATTCGTGAGATGTCCAAAGATATTCATGAGACGTTCGAGATATGTTCTCGGGACGTTCGAGAGAAATTCGTGAGGCGTCCGAAGACGATTGTGAGGAGTTCGAGAGACGTTCGGGAGACGTTCAAAGGCCTTCGTGAGACGTTCCAAGACGATCGAGAGACGTTCAAAGACGTTTGAAGACGCTCAAAGACGTACGTGAGGCGTTCGAAGAGGTTGAATAGATGTTCTAAGACGTTCGTGAGACGTTTGAAAGACATTTGTGGGACGTCCAAAGATATTCATGAGACGTTCGAGAGATGTTCGGAAGGAGACATTCAAAGTCGTTCAATAATATTCAAGAGACGTTTGCAGCAATTTATCAGACGTTTGAAGGGGTTGAATAGTTGTTCGAAGCCATTCATGAGAAGTTTAAAAGACATTCGTGAGACATCCATAGATATTCATGAGACGTTCGAGAGATGTTCTCGCGACGTTCGAAGACGATCGTGAGGAGTTCGAGAGACTTCCAGGAGACATTTAAAAGCGTTCGTGAGGCGTTCGAAGATGTTCATGAGACTTTCGAGAGAAATTTGTGAGACATCCGAAGACGATTGTGAGGAGTTCGAGAGACACTCAGGAGACGTTCAAAGTCTTTCGTAAAACGTCCCAAGACGATCGCTAGACGTTCAAGAGATATTTGAAGAAGTTCCAAGATGTTCGAGAGACATTTAATGACGTTCGTGAGGAGTTCGAAGACGTTCAAAGATGTTCGAAGACGATCGAAAGTCATTCGAGCCCTTCGTAAAACGTTCAGAGACGTTTGAAGACGTTCAAGAGAGGTTCGAAGATGTTCAAGAGGCGTGCGACGACGTTTGTGAACGCGTCGATTCTCACGAGACCAAACACCGATTATAATGCCATTCTATAAAGAGCTCTCGAAGACTCGTATCAAAACGATTCTCTCAAGTCCGGCTCTGTGGACGAGCGATTTGAATTTGAATTGAATACAAATATTCCAACACAAACCTCAGCATATCGCATGATACTCTATGGTCGTATTGTCGAGCACAAGCCAAACAGTGGTGGGAAAAGATACAAAATGACAAGCAAGTGGCTGGAACGCAATTATCATGGAATACGATGGGAACACAGCAGCATGCCATACGAGGCAGCTAGAATGACAATTCGAGGAATCTTGAAAGGAGTTTCTACGATCTATGCCAAGGGATTCGAGAAGTGCTCATGGCTATCGAGATTCATGGATTCAGTAGCAAAAGTCGCCGATCTAGAGACTCTGGACTGTCCATCACTGCAGAAGTTGTCGAACATCGCAAACGTTAAATGTCCCCATCATTCCTTAAATACAAAATACAATTGCGCCAAAGCGAATGTAAAGTCGTTGAAAAGCTGATTGACTCTATACGAAGGGTTGTGTGAGCGAGGGATTTTTTTAAATGAATAAAAACATTTTAAGGAAATATCGTTTCTCCATTTATTTCCTATATCTATGGCAAATCCAGTTTGAAAACAATTTTTTTTAACATTATATTCGATGAAAAAGTTTTTTTTAATACATTTTCACATAGCACTAAGCGTCGAAAACTCTACGATGATAATGACTATGATGCAAACAGTCGTTGCACTCTACGATGGTGACGATGCTGGCTGTGGTTGAACTCGTTGTTTCCACCGGACCTTCACAAGCGTTCTTTCCCACCATACTCAGATTCGATGAAACTCGACGCTGTTGTATTTTCCACCAATATACTTCATGTAGAGTCGACCATTGCGCGCCAGTTGCAGCATATTCTCGAACATTTTCCGATCTTGATTGAAGGCCTTTACCAGCCGCGCTGGCAAGAAGACGACAAACTCATTTGCAACGTCCACGATCTAGCGTTTTCCAAACTTGGTCTGTACAGCTCTCATGTCCGTGATTTGATCATCCGATTGAACGTGGAGTTCTGACAGCTTCTTCGTTGCGAGGAATTCCGCCATCAGACTGACTTTGTTGATATTTGAGAGATCCATCTTTACTCTTTTTCAACGGTCTTTTTGGAGATGTTGATGTTGCGGTGGAATAGTACAGTCGGAGCTGGGTCCACGAAATTATAAGCTCCCTCGTAACCCCTCCACTCAGATTTGGAAAACTTCTCTCCACTTATCCAATCATAAGCATGTGTAATAGGTTCAAACACGTTCGAAGAACCCTAAGCTCCCACGTAGAGAATTTCCCCCCTCGCGACACTTTTCACAGTCCCGACGTTGAGGTCGGGGACCATCAATGTGATCCTTCATCTGTGGCGTATTATAATGCTCCATGCACGGAAGATATATCACTTCACTGTCGTGCCGATGATGCTCTGGCAAACGATCCCACAGTAAACCAATAAAGTTACCCCAATACTTAGGAGCAAGACCTTTGGAACCTGTTCGAGCTCTTTTTTGGTCAATTCCAGGGGGTGCTTGGCCGGATGCACTGCGTACATACCCGCACATGTGGACATCTTGACGTAATCTTGTGGAATGAAACCGCGATGAGTTGAAACTCGTTGTGGAATAATGCTGCAGCTGCATGCAATAAATAAAGCATTTTATGGGCTTTGAAGGGCCAGCCTTTCTGTGACAACTATCGTTTTCTCATTCCCGAAAATTTTCCTAGCCATATATGGGAGTTTGAGACACACACACACACACACACACACGCACGCACATATACTCCCACACTTAAGAATTAATGTATAACTATGTAATGTCATTGTTAAATTTTATTAATAAACTATTCTTTTATTGTCCTTTGATTCTTAGCATTCTTTATTTTACCCCTTCCCCCTCCACCGTCGCAGCCCCGCACCCAGCTGTCACGTGCCCACCACTTTTCCGCGCTAGACCCTTCCTCCCTCCCCCACCACGTTACGTCACATCCCCACTCTCCCACTCGACCCGGCTTTCCCGCGTTGGACCCCCCGCCCCGCTCCCCCTGAGATCCTTGCGTTAGAACCGCCCTAGCTATACTACTCACATCTCTCAATGTCTACATATTGCAGAAAAAAATTCAAAATTTTTCCGAACCCTTCATGAAATCACGGGTCTGACTGCAAAAAAATATGAAAAATTAGCAAACTGACGGTAGAGAACGGTCGAAGTATGCTGCTTGCGTCAGCCTGGGCCAATACTTGGGCACCAAGTACTGAACGGGAGATAAGTCAACTGAGTTTCCGTCGGGAGGTTTCTCAGGCACTGAAAATAGTGAGGAGAAAATTGTCGAGTAAAATAAGTAAAAGGGATGGGCTCGTTAAAGCTCGCAAGGGCATACGAAGAAACAGTAGAAAATGAAAAACGAAAAGAAAATAGACGTCTAAGACTCTTGCTCTTGCTCTTGTCTCCCATGCTATTTTTCAATAGTTATTTTCATAACTAAAATATCTTCATTATTGCAACCACAATATAGGAAATGACACCTACACGAAAAAAAGCCACTATCTGAAATATTCGTTCAGAACTGTAAGCCGATCTTGAAATCGAAAAAAACTACTACATTCATCTACGTCGTTTCCATTTGAGTATTACAAAGATTTATTTCAAATATATTTATTTAGTTGAATCTATTGAAGGTCTATTTAACATTTTAGGATCCTCAATTTTTCATTTCATCCTAATAAATATGGTATTTGATATTGCTTACTCAAAAAAATATTTAGTCGTATAAACTGAATGTATTTATATTTCATTTCAATTAACAACGAGGGTCCTTTTAAAGGTTTCCGGCCTTTTTAAGAAAAACAGATATTTTGAAGCAAAACAAAATTTATTTCTCGACGGAGTCTCCCCTTCAACTCGATACATTTTTTCCTCCAATGCTTCTCCCAACCTTCCAAACTGTCAGAAAAAAATGATTGTCTAAACCCGAAAAAATACCGATTCATAGCGTCTTCCACCTGGACATTTGACCCATATTTTTTGGGTTACTAAAGTAGGATACACATGGTGGCGTATCCTAGTTTCAACGACGATTATCGTTTGCTGTAAAAATTCCATCGGATTTTTGTTATACAGGCTAAGACACTCCCACGACACGTCCGCCCGTACGCACTTTTGGTCGATCGTTAACAAGCGCGGCACCCAGCGCGTGGTCAATTTTCTTATATTCTAATCTTGATGTAAAATCTTGACCACCCGTTCAGATGAATCCCACAACCCTCAGCAATATTTTTCAGTCAATCGTCGACCTTCCATCACAGTTCGATGTTCTAAATCGACTATTTCGTCAGTTGTAGCGGTTTTCGGGCGCCCGGAACGTTTCTCGTCTAAAATGCTCGTATGACCACGTTTGTACTTGGTCACCCAATATTTGGCCGCTATAAATGAAGGGAAGGCTTCACCGTATACAGAGTCTAACTCATCTTTTATTTCCTGAGTATTTTTTCGTTTCAAAAGAACTAACTTTATTACTGCTCGTTACTCGGTTTTCTCCATTGTTGAGAAACAACGTCAGCTGGCAACTTTGGAAGAGTGCCATAGACGAAGTAATGATCAGAATTACTTGACATATTTACGGTTTACATTTATCAAGGCTATTTTTCGGGCGGCAAAAAAAATTTGCATTAGTATCGGTTTTTGTCGATAAGGCCAGAAACCTTTTACATGACCCTCGTAGCATGTTCGTAGATATAAACATTTATCTGTTCAATTATATCACCGTTGTGTTTTTATTTCGACATACGTTTTTTTTTGTAACTGAATGTTCATGTTATATGTTTTACTAATCGTATTTTTTATTCGGTCCTAATTTTTTTAAACTGGTTTCCATGTGAAATTCTCATGTTTTCGGGAAAAACATACACTATGCTTGATAAAGTGCGAAGAAAAACGGCCACATAGCTTAACACGCAACGCCTCCCGCGGGCTCATCTTTGTGCTCACTTGAAGTGCAAAACATTTGGTGGCACGGCGTAAAATACTACGTCATATGGAGGGATGCAACGATGTATCGAAAATTCTATAATATCAATAATATTTATACATTAATATCGATGCCGCAGGACCGTCGATACGATAATATCGATATCGAAAAACACGAAATAACGAAAAATCCGATGTCCAGTCGGGTTAAGGTACAGACGCATATATTCCACGCCACGCTGCCACGAACTTAACCGGCCCTGCTTGAAAACTCGACAAATTACGTGTCTATGATCCCGTCCGTTCGTTCGTTTATTCTGACTTCCGTTCAGCGTGTTTGCGTTTTACGTCAAAGTTAATTACAAATTTCGACACATGTGAAGAAAAGCAAATTGTGGTCCCATTTTAAAAAGTATCCGGATAGGTCTATCTGTAAGATATGTAACAAACACGTTAAAACTTCAGGCAACAAGTCCAACCTTGCCGCTCACATGAAACAAAACTGATGATTCATCTCGATCTACAACATCGGTACCAGCCGAACGTCTTCTCTCAAAGGCGGGAGCAACTGTCACATAAAACAGAAATTTTTTATTTGGGAAAAGATTGTCCAAATTATTACTTTTAGGTTATATCGATCAAATAAACTGGGAAGTTCGTTAAATATAAATAACATAACAGTTTGTTAAAAATAAATACCGCAACGGTTTAAAAATAAATAAATAACACCGATTTCTTTAAAATTAATAATACAACTGTTTGTTAAAAATAAATAACAGTAACGATTTGTTCAAAATAAATCGTCTTTCATTATGATTTGCGTTTGATTTCACTACTTTTTATTTATTATTAAAAAAACACCAATAAAATATCGATAATATCGGTCGTTGGAACGGTCGATATATCGGTTATTGATATTTACCTGTCTCCGATATAAATATCGATATCGATAGTTTTATAACTTTGCATCTCTAGCCATACGACGGCCACCTAACGCACGGGTAGTACGCTTCGCAGCCGCGGTGCGGCGCAGGAAAGAAAACTTTTCTCTCAGCCCGTATGTACTCTGAACGGGTATATAACCGAGCCCGCGAAACGTATCAACATACCTTAAATTTCCCTCGTGCTAACCCAAGTGCCTTCGCAAAGAGTTCTAGATGAACTCTGAATAGTTTGAAACATCGAACAATGAATGGATTCTAGATTAACTAGACTTTTATGAGTTTATATATCTCTTTCGGGTAAGCTCTTGATTTTTTTTTTCGATCTCCCATTATTCGGTGAAGCTTTTGGCCCCTCTCCGACGAAGTGGCGCATCTGACACTAATCCCCTTCCCCTCCCGTCGCCGTACCCCTTCTGCCTCGCCCCGTTCGCATTACGTGTTCTGCGAGGATCGATACGGTCACGTTTCCTGTGATCTCATCCTCTTTGCGTCGAACGATTGTTTCGTATCGACCCTAAGACAAAAAAAGGAAAAAAAAACGCCGGCTAGGACATCTTGATACACACTAAGTGCAACAATTTGAGAATCACTCACTTAAATCCAAAATTACGTCCTTTGTTGAACAACTATGTTTCCGTAAAAATAGTTGCGAAGAAAAAAAATAAGCATTTTAAAGTATAAATCTTTATCTTTAAAAATCGTGATTGAACAAATGTACCGCTGTTTTTTTTAAGTTATTGTTCGTTGAAGGACAAAAATCAGAAATTTAAAGAAGTTGCGCGACTTTCAGATTCTGCAGGAGGAACGATTTTTTGAAAACCACCTATGGCAGTTTAAAGAGCATACATTCCGTTTCAAATATATATTTTAGTCAGCACGGTACGTTTTTTTTTGTTTTTCAGCAGATATCAACTAATATAAATAAACAAACATATGCAACCTGCATATTTTAACTTTGAAAGGTCATAACTCGGGTACAAAAGGTTGCACAGCATCCCCAAAAAGAACGTCAGAAGACTGAATTTTTTTTCATTTTAAAGACGTATTTTTCTATAAAGCCGTAATTCCCCTTTTTCGAGTTATAAGTTGGCATAAACCCTTAACTCCGCGGAAATCAGTGAAAGGGTTTAGATTTTAAGGAAGTTCGACTTCTCAATAAACCATTTTCATGGTATATACTTCTCAAGACCAAAACTGACCATATAACTAAGCTTGTGTATTATTTTACAAAAAGCTTCTTCTATGTGCGAGCCAAAATTGATATCCAGGCATACTCATAGTTAGTTCATCTATGTACTGACAATTGAAGTTCTGATGTATTGACAATTAAAATTCGGACTTACTCGAAGGGATGGCTTTGCGTAAAGAACTAAACAAATCATGAGGTTTGTTTGTAGAAATAAATATATAAAGCTTCGACTTTGTTTTAGATTTAGTTCGCCGATTTAATGCATATGAGAATGATATAATATTGCATTTTAAAGAATAAACTACTCCAATTTTATTTCGCAAATAATTTAAATTCATATCTTATAGGATCTCAGATACGATCATCATTTTTCTGTAAATGTAAACGGCTATAAGTATCACAGATTAGATAGAAACGAGAAAGAAAATACATATGCATGAAATTGAAATATATTGCTTTAACAGTGGACGCAGACGTAGTTCCGTTCCCTTCCAACCACACGGAATGTTTTTTCGAATGTCTGATTCTACACCAGACTATTAGGTTCGTCAGCACTTACTTCGTAGTTGAAATGAGAATGTCTCGTTTTCGTTCGCTTGAAAAAATAATAGAAACAACGCCTTGCATCACGGGGTGTTGCAAGCCAGTCGATTGCCGACTTCGCCACAATGCAACTGCAACACGTATATTTATTAGATGCCTTAACCCTAGGACTCTACACTATCTGTACAAAACAAAAAATCTACACAGGGGTTACATGCACCCCAGTACTTCAAATCAACACTGCTAACGAACTATTTGTCGTAAAGAGTTTTTTTTTATTCGGACGCTGAAAGACTAAAGCATGGAATAGGATATGCAAGAAAAACCTAATGTGAATTTATCGCCGTGAAAAATGCGATTGAACAAAGCAAGAAAAGTGATTTTAGCATTTCTCACTAAAAGTAATTTTAAAAAACCTCATACTTTTTGTACACATATTATGGACAATTTCTCGCTGATTTTTTAAAAAGACCGTATGGAGCAAACTTAAAAAAATTGCAAACGAAAAATTCGAAGTTCTTTCAAAATTTCACAAGAGGTAAGGATAGCTGTTTGTTTTTATTTGAATTTGTTTTATCATGGTTTCTTGAGGGAATAAGTGTAAATAAATGTAAAAAGAACATTATTCTTTTTTCAGATAGTGTCTTTTATTTAAAAAAAAATACAATAACGGATGTTGAGCGGATTTTACATGCAATTATTTGAAAAATAATACATTTAGCTCAACGTTCAGGATATTGAACTGGATTTACATAATAATAAATAGTGAAAAAAAATCGCTCCCTGTAATTTAACACGGGGCATTAGAAATGAAAAAAAAGAAATGCATATTATAGTTTAACGTAAATGCATAAATGTAGTTTAACATAAAATAAAAATAAGTATATATTCAATTCGGTGCGCATTGAGTGCAATGCATCGAGCGATGATCTTGGCAACGCGGCTGTCGTCATTTTGAACGTAGGTATTTAGATTTTTTATCTTTATTACGAGGTCAAAAAGCGAAACGTATTTGGTTATCCGAAATTTAATCAATGCCCTCAGAAACTGGGTTGGTAGTAAAATCGATGCCTAATACCAATTCAATCAAGGCACGGTCATGGAGGCATAAAATTGAAACCTGCAGTCAGCGATAAAAATGGCGTGACCAAATAGTACGCGAAATTTCCATTAAATCCACGACAAATGCTTAAATTATTATCTTCATTTAATGCAAATAAAACGAACGGATTTATTGAACTTTTATCCGAAATTCCGTAGAAGAACCGTAAAGGCCATCGTCGAGTGCGACGAGTTACAGAATATTCGTGACACATTTGGTCTAACGTATCCATTGCGGCTTTCGTCTTATTGTAATATAATTAGAACCCTCCAATTCTTCTTCGTGGTCTGATTCACCATCAGTCGAGTCATTGTCCTGAGGTTAATTTGGGCCTGCAACATCTTCTGATTTTCTTATTGGTACGAACGAGTAAAAAGGATTGGACGTCGATACAAACGATATACTCGTCGGTACGAACGGGTACAAACGATTAATCGCCGGTACAAACTATATACTCGTCGGTACAAACGGGCACAAATAATTACTGATCAGCACGAACGGGTACAATTGATTACTCGCCACAAAGGAGGGTAGAAAGGGTACAAAGAATTTGTTACTCAGCGTTCATAACAGGTACAAACGATATACTCGTCGGGACGAACCGGTACAAATGATAACTCGCTGGTACGAACGGATATAAACGATATATCCGCCGGTACAAACGGATACAAACGATATACTCATCAGTATAAATGGGTACAAATGATGTACTCGTCGGTACGAACGGGTACATATGATCACTTGTCGATATGAACGGATACAAGCCATATACTCGTCGGTACGAAAGTGTATTTACGTCGGTACAAATTAGCTTGCCCATACAAACGGATAGAAACCATATACACATCAGTACGAACAGTTAAAAACGATTTCTCTTTGCTACGAACGATATACTCGTCGGTACTGCCAATTACGCACCGATTACCATCAAAAGCAACAGAGAAGAAATTGAAAGAAAGTCGATATTTCTTGGCCCCCGTCGAAAAAATACTCTTAACGGAACAAATGAGTACAAATGATTCTCTTCGTAATTGGGGTTAATCAAAATGATTCGCTCTAAATGGGTTACGGTCCATTTTTCCATACTCTCATATCCCCGTCCCCCTTGAGGTACAAACGAAATTAACAGTGGTGCAATCAGGTACAACCAAGTACAAACGAATGCAAGTAAAACAATTGCATTTTGTAAATCAACTTCACATAGGTGCCAAACCTGATTACGAAGATGTGTCCCGAAATAAGGTACTAGATGGCTGTGTAAGTGGCCTTACAGAAAATAACAACAAACGTCGCAACGCAAACCTTCGGAGCTACGCACGAATAGCAAACAACAATTTCGTTGTCATAATTGAAATTGCAACAAGCTTTGCGCATACATCCAATGGCGGTAACCAAAGCGTTCTGCTAATGATTCTAGTGATGAGATAAACACATGGGCCCAATATCTACATATGATGACAAAAGCAGCATTTCTTAAATAATTTATTTATATAATTGTTTTTTATAAATATTGGTCCGGCCAGAAAAACTTGTAAGGATAATTTGCAGAAGTCTTAAGGGAGCAACTAGAATTCTTGCGAGAGCTGTCATTTTCCGACATTATTAGAGTTCTTTTTGCTTACGCTAAGTTAAGGTACAGACGAATAATGAATAATAAATGCCGCTTTTAAAAAAAAATGGAAGTGGACGGCCAATGGTGCCGATCTCGAGTACTTAACCTCCTGAGTCCTGATATACTAAATTAAGTACAAACTCGCGTTAGATTTACGTATATAGTATAAAAGGTCCGGGCTTACGAGTCTAAGCTTCCGATAATACGACCGGAACTATCGGTTCTCAAAGTTAGAAAATTCCCCGTCAATATATATATATATATATATCGTCAATCTGTGTAATCCGGTATATATATATATATATATAATGTTACACCGCTCGCGGCGAACACTATATTTTTTTAAAACTCCGACGAGACGAACTCTGAAGATTATTTGTTTATTTAATGGTTAATTACAATCTTGAGACTTTGTTAGAATGTTGTTGAATATTTGATGGACCGAAGACTTTGATGACCGTCTCGAGAAATGTCGATCGTTGGAAAATGGAATATCGAGCAACAGAGTGACGGCGTCTGATTGATTGCTGATGAGTGACTGACTGTGACTGACTAAACGCGTCTATTTATATGGTCACGATTGCGTCTTCAGAAATGTTCGAGATCTCGATTGCGCATTTTGGAATACTCGGTCGCTTCGCTTGGTTTTCGAGAAAGAGGAAGTTGTTTGTGAGGAGTTCTTATCTCAAGGCTAGAGGTGTCAAATTTCACCGTTACAATATATATATATATGTGTATATATATATATATATATATATATATATATATATATATATCGTCAATCTGTATAATCCGGTATTCTAAGGAATACCTAGGCATTCCATAGAATGCCTAAAATATTCAGGCAATGTATAAAATATCATTTATTCCATCGTTACCTAGGCATTCTATACCATACTAAATGTACAGCCGGCAAAGGGTTTAAGGCCTCAGGCCACTCTAGGATTTTCCAAAAATCGATTGTTTTTTTTTGTTAAAAATTTACTTTAGTACCTATAAAATTATATTCCAAAAGATTATGGTCGTGGAAAATCTCTAAGTACTCGATTTTCGAATTCTGGCGCAACCCCTCTTGATTCATGTCGTGACTTTCTACTAACTTTCAATGCGTTTATCTCCAAACTACATTTTTCGAGTGATTCTCTTGAAATTTTAACTGTATATTTAGAACTACATTTTCTGAGGCACTACGTAGGATTTTTTAAATTATATTGAATAGTTCCTTTTTTATAAACAATTTTCTGACGTTTTTCTCATGACATTTTATACTTTTTGTTTTAGAAATGCACCATTTTGACAAAAAACAATGTATCAAAAAAATCCTACGCACTTCTATAGCTATTCTTATATATAATCGAAAAAACTTTAATGTCTCATCATAAGGCCCATGATCGAAAAATTCGATTCGCCCAATCGAAAAATTATAGGAGCTGTTCGTCCGGCCGTTGAACTTCCAGAAATAAAGGCGTCATCGAAAAAATGCTGCACAGTCACTATTCTGAAATGTATCGCTGTGAAAAAATAATTTTGTATAGACAATTACGTATATGATGAAACCCCTATCTTCCGATTTTATGGTTTCGGTGAAAAAAATTTACAACATATGCCCTTTTTTGGCCTCTAGAGTGGCCTAAGGGCTTAATAGATATAGCTAACAGGCTCACTTCTAGCTATCCCTATATATATATATATATTATGACGCTGTCCGTTTTTTGCGAATGGTGAGGTGCGTGCAAGACTGGTGTGAACGCACGGTACCTCGGATGTGCGTGTGGAATAGTGTAGTGCGTAGAACACTGGTATGGGCACAGGGCACCTCGAATGTGCGTGTGGAATGTTTTGGAGTGCGTGAAATACTGGTATGCCGTGCTCAGATGTGACTATACCTATTTATTCTGCGCACCCCACGCCTGTGCACGCACATCCGAGGTGCCCTACACCCACACCAGTGTTCCACGCAGCCCTCCTTTTATTTGTCCATCATTTTATACTTTACCTGATCTAATGGCATTCTATTATATATAATTTCTAGCTATTGCATACATTACCTAGGTACAGTATGTAATGGTTAACGAAAGATAAAATATTTTATACATTGCCTTGACGAACCCGGTATTGTATAGAATTACTAGGTATTCTATAGTATACCTGAATTATACACATTGCCAGTAATATATATATATATATACCAGGTGTACAAGTATGAAATGCGGATTTTTTTTCGAAAAAAAAACACGTTAAATTCGGAAGAATGAGAAAAAGTGCTTTATTCAAAGTATGCTTCATCGCTTGTTATACATTTTTCCTATCTTTCGGGCAATTTGTGAATACCACGCCGGTAAAAATCTTCCCCTTTTGCTGCGAACCATTCATCGAGCCATTTTTTCACATCTTCGTACGAACCAAAGCGCTGCTCAGCAAGTGCGTGACCCATCGTTGCGAACAAGTTGTAATCGGAAGGAGCCAAGTCTGGTGAGTAAGCCGCATGGAGTAGAACTTCCCAGCTGAGTGCTTCCAACGTGTCGCGAACCGGTTTTGCCGTATGTGATGGAGCATTGTCATGAAGAAAAATGACTTTCTGTTGCCTTTTTCGGTATTCTGGCCTTTTTTCAAGCAGCGAACGGTTCAAATCGGTCAATTGTTGTTGGTAACGTTTAGTATTAACCGTTTCCCCAGGTTTTAATAGCTCATAATAGACCACGCCCCTCTGGTCACACCAAACACAGAGCATCGTCTTTCTGCCAAAGCGATTCGGTCTTGCGGTCGATGTGGATGGTGCGCCTGGGTCTACCCATGATTTTTTGCGCTTGAGATTCTCAAAATAAATCCACTTTTCATCCCCTGTAACTATACGATGCAAAAACGACTTCCTTTTGCACCGAGCGAGCAAAATGTCACATGTGTTTTAGCGCTTTTCCATTTGCCTGTCGTTCAACTCATGTGGTACCCATCTACCCGTCTTCTGAATTGTTTTTGTGTTTGCGAATCATCTTCGTCCAACAATGCTTGCAATTCCACATCTTCGTATTTTTTTGGCGGTTTTCCATGTTCCTTGTCTGCGACATCGAAGTCACCACTTTTGAAATGCCGAAACCATCGTTCACACGTATCTTGTGATGGAGCATGTTCACCATAAGCTTCTCGAAGTAATCGATATGATTCAGCAGCAGTTTTCTTCAAATGAAAACAAAAAATTAATGCTGTCCGCGAATGCTCTTTGTTCGGTATAAATTTCGACATATTGAACACAACAACACAACACTGTGCACACACTTTTCCAATTTGTCACTCGTGCGCATCTGACACTTGTTGATGACACAACAAAATGGCGCAGTGTCAAATCTTTATAGCACAAACTACATTGATGCACCATCTGTTGTCTGAAATCCGCATTTCATACTTGTACACCTGCTATATATATATATATATATATATATATACACATGCTATATATATATATATATATATATAGAGTGAGATAATCGGAGATCGACTGATTTATTTATTCATATCTTGGATAATTTCGTCAAGTTAAATGGAACTGCTCACATAAATAATAAAATTTATCACAACAGTTTAATGTACGGTTAGATCAAACGGCATCATAATCCACCCCTCAAATATAACTAAGTAATTGGAAAAAGACACGGAGCAGGGTTCATCAATCAATATTGATATTGTAAAACGGAGAAACATCATTATTAATGACTGGTTAATAAAGGATCCAGGTTTCACTTTGTCGTACGTAAAAATACACTATTTGTCAATGATATAATAAATAAAAATGCTTCCCAACCCTGTAATATTCGATTTTAATTCCATAATTTTATTACAAATGCTCGCTTTTCGGGGAATTCAATAATATAATGATAAATACGAATTATAATTTCCGTCAATTTAACGTTGTGGGATCGACAGTCTATACAATGGTCATACAAATAAATGCATCCATCCATTCGAACGCTCACTCCGAATTTAATGTCTTTTTATGATCGCACACCGATCGGAGCAAATTTTAACGTGAAGAACCGAGGTAACTTATTTCCTTTGGTTGGCGGAGTTCCCTCGGTGGCTCTTTCCTTTGTCCCAGGGCTATGACAGACGAATACTCGGCTGATAGAAGTCCCAATTCGATGGTCGTTGGCCAGGCGTACCTTCGTGTCGTTTTTCTCTCTGCTATAGAGTCGAATACCGGATAGCCGACGGAAGACAAGAGATGTGGTCTCCAAGAATGAAAGAGAGCGAGGACCTCTCATAATCGCGAAAGTGTCCTCGCATGGGAAAAGATTCCCCTCCCCTGGACTTCAAGACGATTTAGACTTTTCGCGAAATAAAATTTAAGCCCGGAACGCACATAATTCGACGCCGGGAAGGAATTCCGAATAGACTACATTTCAACCGTTTTGCTCATGAATGCACAATTAATTTTACATCGAATGTAGAAAATAACAATGCATTGCTTTCTAAAAAAGGAACACAAAAAAGATCTTTTCTTATTTGCAATTTTTTTTGTAAGCCCGTTGAAAACTGCGCATTAATGGTCAGTTTTTAACCCAAACAAGCCCAAACAAACAATGTTTTATTTATAATCAGGAATTTATCGAATTATTGCGAATTGAAGCCGTACAAAGCGAAGAAGAATTATGAAATTCAACTAGCTGTTATAAGGCTCAATAATTGAGTATCAATCAGTAAATGCAAATACAGGTGTCGATGATTTTTTTGCATGTATACACACATGCATATGGAATTACATTATATGGGTTCACCGAGCTTCCATATTTATGCACGAAATATGGCAATATATGTATGTATTTGCACGCCATTACGCAGACCGCTTACATAAAGCGGGAATAGACCACCGAATTGAAGTCACTGTGAAACGGGGGAAGTTGAGCGCACTTGCCACGCCAGCTTAACATGTCCGATACATCAGAGCCGGGAGCATCACACAGCAGCCAATTCAAATCCAATTCAAATCCGGTACATCAGAGTCGGGAGCATCACACAGCAGCCAGGATTCAAACAGTTTTCGGTGTAATCGCGACATACATGCACAATCAATTTCGCAACAAGCGCAGGTACGATCCTCGTGTACACACGATCATACCGATCGTATATTTTCCGCACACGCGTCTCATTTTGGACGATGAAAGAGGGGAGCGATTTACGCGATCATGATTTGTTCAACTCGTGCATTTTAATCTTGTAAATAAATAATCTCAAAATCTGTTGCGAAAAAAACATCGTACATCGATCAATAAAGACCGTAAAATTGGCACAATGTTGCGCTACGGTACTGCATAGAGAAGTACAACAACGTTGCAATTCTCCATCTCACTCTCTCCTTCGATTTCTCTGTCGTACTCATGACACCGAGCGGACCGCGGGTCGTCGTGTGATTTGAATTTGTTATGGTAAACAAAATATTCGTTTTTTCAAAGTGCTTACACAATATTTAAAATATGCCTGTTTACTCTGAAATACAACTTTATTTTCTATTATTGTTGAGAAATACGTGACAGATTCCATTGATCGATAAAATTTGATATTTTATTACGATGAATTCAATTGTTCTACCTACACGTCAATCACAAACAAATCTAAGGTTAGGTAGCTGGTGATTTAATTCGCGCGCATGCGCACCTAAGGTATACAAAACATCCGATTTCCGCTACGCCGCCGAATCTTTACATGATCGCGAAACCTCTCGGAACTTCAAGTATTCCGACATTTCAACATCAAATATCTTTTTACATATGGCGTTAACCCAAAACGTTTTCATTGTATTTGGAATCCTCATGACCTAATCAACGTTACTGTAGTTTTTTGTCAATATCTATTGCCTGAGTGTAAAGACATCACATGATACAAGCGTTTTGAGGGTGACTCTTCCATAAGCCCCGTGTTAAAAATCCTAAGTTCAACAATTTGTATCGCTCTTATTTAGTCGTTGACCTTATCTGAAACTTTGCATACGTGAACATGGGTACTTTATCTATATCCTCAAAAATTATTTTTTTCTGGAGGTAAGACGTTTGTAACGGAGCCTCCTTAAGCGTTTCCAAGTAGGTTTTCACCGGTTTTGCAACATGTGGCCGAGCGTTGTCATGCTGCATTATCACTTTGTCGCGTGTCTGCTCGGTTAACAGCCGTTTTTCCTTCAATGCTCGGCTAAAACGCATCAATTGTAGTCGATTGATGCAGCTCATAGTAAACTACATCCAGCTGATCCCACCAAATGCAGAGCAGAAGCTCGGAACCATGGATATTTGGCTTTGCCGACGACGTTGATACATGGCCGGACTTACCCCTGATTTTCTGTGCTTAGGGTTATCGTAGTGTATGCATTTTTCACACTGTAAAAACCAAGCGCGTTGTTTTAACACGTTTCCCGTGTGTAATCTTGTCGCTCTTTTCGACACGGTAACTCGTGTGTTTGAGGTAACGACACATCTTACGCGTGTTGTTTCAATACACTTTAGGCGCGTAAACGCTTGTCGCCATTTTCAACACGTTTAAAATATATCGAAGCCTAAATCAACACACTTCAAGCGTGTTATTGTCGGCCATTATTCGGTTTACCTTTGTGGGACTTTCTACACGCTTCCACGCGTTTTTATTTCTGCAGCACACTTTTTGTGTGTACTTGTAGACGCTTGGGAATGATACATATGACGTCACGTAGGCGTACGTTCTAAAATAAATTTAAAAAACGCCTTTTCCGATACGGATATTTTATTGCGATGGTGTACTTACCATGTTACATGGCTTCCAGTCGTCCTGAAACAGATTCCTGCGAATAAATTTTATCATTAACCTAGCCGCGAACCTACCTACTTCTAGACCTAATGTACGTACGCTAACCATTATGCTATTTGCTACTTGAGGTTTTCTCATGATGAAAAGGGATAGTATGCGTACTTCGAACGAGGGGAGTAATTAAAACCTTTCACATTTCACACACACACACACACACACATATATATATATATATATATACTTTTAACCTACATACATACATACTTTTAACCCAATAATGCTTTATGCAAAAGTGAACTATTTTGAGATATTGTTTTATTATTATTTTTTTAAAGTGAGGGTTCGGCAACTTTAAAAATTAATTAAAAAAAAACGATTGTATGGAATCAAACTTTTAAATTATTTGTAGTTTTAAGACACAGTAACAAAAAATTATTAAAAATGAAATAAGAATGATTTGCAAACATTTTTGAATTAGGCATCCAAAAGTCTGCAAGTCTAATAATTTTCTTAATTTTCTTCAACAGAAACGTAGGTTTTATTTAAAAAATCACTAACTCACTTAAACTCATTGAAAAAACAACTACACATTATTAGCTATCCAAAGAGAATTCCATATAGCAGTTTTCTTTAATTAAAACTAATACATTTTATATTTCTATGTAAAAGACAAAAATGTGGCGTTTCACATAGCGTGAGCTCTCATAACATGTAATGTTTTATGCTGAACTGTTGCATAGAATTCGTGAGCTCTGAATTTATATGCAAGAAATAGAGTCATTACTTTTAAAACTGCGGAACCATTTTCCACAAGGGGTTATCCTTGCTAGGAATTCTGCTAGCGTAACTGGTCTACACAAAGAATTCTTCTAGCGTAACCAGTCTACGCAAGGAATGCTTCTAGCATAATCAATCTTCCCAAGCAATTCTTCTAGCGTAACTAGTATACGCAAGGAATTCTTCTAGCCTAAGCAGTCTACGCAAGGAATTCTTCTAGCGTAAGCAGTCTTCGCAAGAAATTCTTCTAGCGTAAACAGTCTTCGCAAGGAATTCTTCTAGCGTAACCAGTCTATGCAAGGAATTCTTCTAGCGTAAGCAGTCTACGCAAGGAATTATTCCAGCGTAAGCAGTCTTCGCAAGGAATTCTTCTAGCGTAAGCATTTTTCGCAAGGAATTCTTTTAGCGTAACCAGTCTACGCAAGGAATTCTTCTAGCATAAGCAGTCTTCGCAAGGAATTCTTCTAGCGTAACTAGTCTATGCAAAGAATTCTTCTAACGTAACCAGTCTACGCAAATAATTGATCTGGCGTAATCAGTCTGCGTAAAGAATTCTTCTAGCTTAACCAGTCTACACAGATAATTATTATGGCGTAACCAGTCTCCGCAAAAAATACACTAAGGGATACTAACTATGCAGAGGAACAAATTAGAGTATTTTATGTTCATCCTTTGCAAAGAACAAATATGCTCTGAATTTCTATGTATGGGACAAAAATAAGACAAATGTCACTTTTATAGTAGATCACCGTTGTTCACAAAGAATTATTCTCACGTAAACTCTTTCGCACGTCCGTCAATTATGTAGTGAGGTTATGAAAAATCGCCTTATTGTCATATCAACTCATTTGACGCGTGTTGTTTGTGGTACACGCGTACAAGTGAGTTGTTTTCTGACGCGTTGCGCGACGAAATGTGTCGTTCGCGTCGCGTGTAGCTGCACCAAGTGTGTTGTTTCGAAAAAAATGCGTTGATTCAACACGCTTTATGTGTGTTACAGTAAGTGTGTTCTCCGGCAATACGTTAAAATCGTGTTGATGCCAAGAATAGTAGAGAGCGTGTTGTTTCAACACGGCAAAATAAGTAAAACGCATTGTTTCAACACATTAACCAGGTTCTACACACGCTGTAGGCGTGTTGTGTGTTGTTTCAACACACCGACAACACGCTTATTTTTTACAGTGCATCTCCGGTCACGATACGATGCAAAAAACATTTCCTTTTCTGCCGTTGATGCAGCTGTTCACACGTGAAAAGACGCCGTTCGACGTCTCTCGGCTTCACTCGTACGGCACCCAATGCCCTTGCTTTTGAATCATTCCTAATGCTTTCAAACGTTCCGAAACTGTTGTGTGATCAACTCCTAATGATTCTGCAAGTTCAGTAACCGTCTGACATGAGTCTTCATGGAGTGATGATGTCTCCAATTCTTCGTCGTACAACTTTTTTGGTGCGCCAGAGCGTTCTGTATGTCCAACATCAAAATTATTATTTTTGAAGCGTCTAAACGAATCTCTACATGTTGTTTCCGACAGAGCATGGTCGCCGTAAATCTCGACAATAATTCTGTGTGCCGCAGATGCAGATTTTGTAAAAATAAAGTAGTGCAGTAAAATTCCGCGTAAATACTCTTTGCTTCGGCACGAAATTTGACATGTTTGAAAATGTGTTTCAATTCATCGTTGAGTGGTCATCGTTGACTTCACCACGATGAGTCATAGTTTTTACATAGACAACGATAATGATAATTTTGGAGAAGATCCATCTAAAAGTGAAGTCATAGAACCATTTTATAATTGAGTTGTGAACAAAAAATGTTGGATTTTTTTTATAATTGATCTTTTGTGATAATAAAACTGAATGGCAAAAGGGTTTTTCTTTGAAGTAATTCTAAAGATAATTATTAACTGTTTTTATATCACGATAATTCAAGTTGTAGATGTTGGCGCGAAATGCCACGCTGTCGACGCTGGCGTTTCTGACGTCACCGTTCGAACGCGACCGAATAGGCTATGTATACGGCTTATACGCAAGTGTACACAAATGTGAAATTTGGTGTCATTTTACATCTGAAAACATCTCGATCATTCTGAAAAAACCGAACACTAGTTTAATTCTCATCCAACGATGCGTGAAAGTGGATTTGTGAAAGCAAATCGAATAATTTACCGAACGCGGATAACATCATTTTTAGGTTAGGAGAGGCTTGATAAATGGTCTCAGTTATGGCCGGTATTTATCATAAGCATTTCGAAAAAGACGTATTAAAAAAATATATATTTGAATACAGTTTATGTTATAACACGTTTACACTGACACCAAAGTGGTCTTCACAGCAAAAATAAGTGGACGATGATTTTGGGTTGACACGTCGTGCTGCATCGAACCGCAGATTTCGACATTTTATGTCTTGCGGCACATTCAGAAATACCTATTAGGGGCACTTTTCGTCGTATTTATACAAAGAGGAATGAAACGAGCCTTATACGATTTTGTCGTTGCCATCGTTGACAGAATACTCGTATTACACGAATAGTTCGTATACCAGCGTTCGAACGGTGACGTCACAGAGCGCTCGGGTAACTTCGGATGCTCTCGGCGCGTTTTTTCCGAGCCGCACAGAACAACAATTTCAAAGTGCTATATCGTTGTTAATTGTTGAAAAAAAAGAAAAATACTTTGTTTAAAAACCGCACATGATCTTTACAATGAAAAAAAATCATTTCACAACTCAATTGCAGGATCCACACAAAAGTGAGGACCGTGAATACTTAAAAAAAAAGAATTCGTTGTGGTTTATGTTCATGTAAATGCGACCACAAAGGCAGAGAAAAATGTATGTCGTGTTCGCGATCAATGTGCGATTTGCACAGAGCATATCTCCGCATTCATTGTGGGGGCGAAGAATCATTTGTCCTACCGATTTAATAAACATTTGGTTCATTTTATATGGAATAAAGATTTTTTCCACCAAAATAATCGATTTTTTCGTTTAAAATATATTCTAACAAGGGGACCTTACACGCTGTCACTCACGGATTTTGATAAGTCTCAGATATGTTGTAGAGGGACCTACCCTTTATACAACGCTCTTTAGTTTTCGAGAAAAAACGTTCGAAAGTTTAGCTCGTAGCTATCATACCGGTACGGTTGCAATTTTGTCGAACCAGCGGGCGTGGTCCAGTGGGCACGGTTCCCGGCTCTGACGCTCGAGGTCCAGGGTTCGAGTCCCGTGATGGCGTTTTTTTTTTCACAAAATATAAATAAATTCGATGGATGATGCAAAACCGTCTAATTATTTATTATTATTTAATTTATTTATTTAATTTTTTTATTCATTTTTTAAATTTTTTACTTTCCATTTTTTTTTAATTATTTATTATTATTTTATTTTTCACGCAGAAAAAAAGAGAGGAAGAAATTATGACATCTTTTACAAGAAACTGCAGTT
Source organism: Ophion ventricosus (assembly GCA_963932345.1). Taxonomy (NCBI): domain Eukaryota; kingdom Metazoa; phylum Arthropoda; class Insecta; order Hymenoptera; family Ichneumonidae; genus Ophion; species Ophion ventricosus. The sequence goes on along the minus strand of OZ010713.1, from coordinate 31,686,587 downwards.
CATTATTTTTCATTACAATATACAGGTTTTTCTTACTCGCTAGCACTGTGGTCGCTTGTTACATCAGAACAATATTGCGAGTGGTGTTGTATCAAGGGAAGATTCCATACAAATTCATTCTTTGATTCTTCATCAATTAAGCGCACCTGCTTTCGCGCCGATGATTAAATATGCGTGGTTTGCATCGATGTTAATTGAGGCAAGACCGCTGTTTTTAAAGTATGCTTTCCTGTCAATCACGTATGCTTTCCAATAACGCTGCTCAAAACTCCGTGCGCCTGCAAGGCCATAGCTTTTATACAATGTGCGCATTGCTGTTTGGTCTTGTGTTTTGCTTGCTTTTACGACAAATACCACCCGCGATATTGTTCTGATGTAACAAGCGACCACAGTGATAGCGAGTAAGAAAAACCTGTATATTATAATGAAAAATACTAAACTGCAGTTTCTTGTGAAAGATGTTATAATTTCTTCCTCTCTTTTTTTTCTGCGTTAAAAATAAAATAATAATAAATAATTTAAAAAAAATGGAAAGTGAAAAATTTAAAAAATGAATTAAAAAATTAAATAAATAATTAAAATAATAATAAATAATTAGACGGTTTTGCATCATCCATCGAATTTATTTATATTTTGTGAAAAAAAAAACGCTATCACGGGAGTCGAACCCTGGACCTCGAGCGTCAGAGCCGGGAACCTTGCCCACTGGACCACGCCCGCTGGTTCGACAAAAGTGCAACCGTACCGGTATGATAGCTACGAGCTAAACTTACGAACGTTTTTTCTCGAAAACTAAAGAGCGTTGTATAAAATCCCTTTACTCAGGTACTCAGGGTAGGTCCCTCTACAACATATCTGAGACTTATCAAAATCCGTGAGTGACAGCGTGTAAGGTCCCCTTGTAAGTTCAGATATCGGAATAAATATACTTTTTGGAAAGATCGTGATAGGACTATTTTTTTCAAGGAATAGCATTCTTTAAGCGTATATGCCAATGATTCTTAAATATATTACAAATTGAAAAGTTCTATTTTTTTTAGTAAAATACTCACTTATGTAAAATTGAAATTTTTCGATAATTTTTTACAACAATTCAATGTTACATTTCCCGAATTTCAATTATGCAGACATATTAAGAAATGTACACTGTGAATTCATCATAAAAAAAAATCGACCGAAAGGTTGTTACGGCAGGTGAATGAAGTAAAAACAGGGTCAAATTGACCCAGTGAGTCAAAATCGTGGCCAACGAGAAGTGTGTCAACGGTGGGGGGGATTTTGTTTTTCGAGCTTGTATTCATAAAACACATCAAGGGAGATGAAATCGTTATTCGTGTTTTACTCTCACCCCAAATCTTAGAAAGGACTATTGTTAAAAAAAGGGATTGCTTTCATACAGAAAGTACTACAGCTAGTACATTTCGCGGTAGAATTTCCCGTTTTTGTTTTTTTTCATTTCAAAAGTCATCTTAACCACGCGGTCGAAAATAACATGCTTATACATATCGTCATCCCCATTTTTACCAATTTTCTTCATTATTCAGACAAACGGGACGAACGACTAATTGCCCTTGAAAAAACAGCATGGCGCAAAAAAATTCAAGTTTCGGAAATATCCACACGTGTATACATGCAACTACAAAGCGTTTGTTTATTTTTGAGTGGTCCCCAGAGATGATATACATTCAAACGTGATCTAGTTTTTAATAATTGATCGGAATATGCATTAATGTCATGGTAAAACTGTGTGCTCACTAGAAAATAGGGAAATGGCAATCTTTCCCATTAGTATATAAATCGTGTCGCACTTTTTTTCTCGTTGTCATTATGAGATCGGGAAGTTGAATAAAAGACAAGACAAATTTTATGATTTCGTGCAACCAACATCACGATACGCGAAATAACGTCAGCCTACATCAATATACCCTTCTGACTAGGCAGATGTATTAGGTAGTTGCATCCAAACTCTTTGTTCGGTGGTAGGTGTCTAGATGTTTTATATTTCAGGACGGATAGATGTCGCTTATGCTACCTTGAAGAACGGCCTAGGTCCATTAACTCCCAGCCCAAAGTTGCCATATTTGATTGAGACATCCACCTCGAACGAGGAAGTGAGAAATGGATCGTGATAAGATTTTGTCCGATGTGTGCTTCTACACTACTTCGATTTGAAAAAAAGGACAGGTGAAACTCACCTAGATCTTACATAGACTTATAGTGGGTCCTGACTGATCATACGAAACTATTTCGAGACGTTCGTTTCGACGATTCAAAAGTGGGGATTGAGGCTCTTAAGAGCAACAATAACAAGGGCAATCGAACAAATTTGAAGGTGGCGAATTGTTAAGCTTGCTGCATAAAAACTCTTCTCAAATACTCAAGAAATGGGATAAACAATTCAATGGTAACAAGTCAACAGTATCCCGACATTTGCATGCCACGGACAAGATACAGAAAGAAGGAAAATGGCTGCTACACGGGCAGATTGAGAGCTCCATTGTTAATCGACTAAACATCACTATTTCGTTGCCTGCAGGGCACAGAAAAAAAGTATCTGTCGGTGTATTGTAACGAGAGATGTAAGATGGATTAATTTAGACAGCTTTAAACGCATGAAATCATGAGTTGGTCATTGGTAACCATCAACATCGACGCCAAAACAGAATATCCATGGTTCCAAAGGCATGCTGTGCTATACGGAGGGGATAATGCTTATCTAGTATCTGGTGAGATTCAGACGTAGTAGTGTTTTATGAGCTCTTAAAACCCAAGGAAACGATCACAGCAAAAATAAATAGATGGGTGGATATAGCGTCAAAAGACGTCGGGAGAATGCTCTCGACGTGTCAATGCAACCAATGCCAGAGAGAGAAAGCAAATGAAAGAAGCAGAGGATGCGACTATCACAATCTGTAATTTTTTCCTCTAACCCAAATGATGCTACATTGTAAAAAATGTTATACGTGCAAATGTAAAAAAGAAAATAAACCGAATATGTACATATCACATAAGCTAAAATATCTCTACGAGATTTACTGGTGTGAATTACATTTTTATTTATCTCCCCATATGAAGCATATTATATCCGTAGAAATATAAGCGTACGAATGGTACATTGTTAAAATGTGATATATGCACACATGTGTGATACGCTATGAATGATGGAAGCAACGTGCGGAGGCGACATCGAGCACGTAATTGAGGAGGTAATCATGTCTCATCCTCGCTTAACACCTCGGTTATACTATATTTTCGACGCTCTACTCTTCCATTCTCTCCGTATGAAACTAGCGTATGGAGTTGACTGAGAGACAGAATAGACCTCGATATCTCCTCAACACCGGTGCAACTTTAACCGGCGATGTTTAAAGAGGACAGAATCGCTCATGCGTCATTCAGCCGAGGGCGACAGAAAAGACATCTAAAATTAAAATAACATTTTGGTGGATTGAATGCAATTTATTTACGTTTTACAAAAATGGATGGAAAATTATGGTACACATACCTAGTATGGCGGTACTTTACATTTATTCAAATGTTAATTGCATTTATTATTAATGTTCCATGGCAAATTAGTTTCCATTAAATTATATTATTGGGTTTCATTTTCAATCTTTTCGAAGTAGATAGGAATGATATATTATTTATCATAATTTTCCGGCCGTCAGACGGAATCGTTCGCAATGAAACTACAGTGTAAATGAGAGAATTTCTGGGTCGTTGGAAAAATCGTAATAATAATGAGGGACAGAAAGAGGAAGAAAGAAACGGAAGGAATGCCTTGTCATCTCACATGCATTTGCTAATTCTGATAGAGATATCAGAGTGATTTAGTTTTATTGCACTGTGCACTCATATAGATATTTATTTGGGCAAATACAAAGTATGTGTATAATAGCGTATCAAATAATATTTCTCAAATCTGTTGAAGATCCTCACAGCTGTAAAACAATTTTTTATTCGATATTGTTTTTAATCAAATTACACCCATCTGAAATAGCATGTATGCACGTATAGTATAAAAACGGCCCTTCTTCAAACATCTTAAATTTGAGCAAAATAATGAAGAAATTTCTATAAAAGCTTTATAGACCTGTAAATGCAAGTTTGAGAATATAATACTTCGAGTGGGCTTGAGAAATCAGTTGTTGAGTTATTCAAGTTTAAACATGAAGAATGATTTTTTCGTGTAAATTAAATGGAGAAAATAATCATTTGGCGCTATCACTGAGAGAACTCACATTAAGCATACCTTTTTTTTAATTTCTAATAATATCGTTTCAAGGTTTGAAAGTTCATAATTGTTATTATTTATTTTGTATACACTCTTCTAAATCTATAATGCAAATCCATATGTATTTTGTGCAAACTATTATCGAAAGTTTCATTAGCGAAACTTCATCACAAATTCCTCCAGGAGTCGATGTCCCATTAGATATGTAAACATTGCACGAGTTCGTAGAAATACAAAATTGTTTTATTAATAATATATCCCATCTTCAATTATTTTGTATATCAAATGATCAAATATGATATAGAAGTTTCGAACTTTCTTATTAAATATTTTATCTTGTCGTTCAATTGAAGGATCAAACATATGTATACGGTGTTGATGTACACCGAGAAGTGAGCAAAAAGATAGTTGAAAGTGAACATTTAATTGAACCGATAAAGTTTCACGGTCTCGTAACAATGTTAGTGCCAAACTTTCTATCTTTTCTCAGGACCCGACGGCCCTAACACGTTGAGAGCAGTTCACATGATAGGACAGCATATTGACAGAATTGCGGAAATTCATCGTGGTCATTCGAACTATGCGAAACTGACGCCGCAGATTTTTGTTTCCCTATCACCCACTTCGTGCGGTATCCTCGGATCTCCAATCTTAAACTGGTTTAGCTCAAATTGCGCACGGTCCATTCAACCGCCCACTCACCACATACACATACTATATGTATATATACGTATATATCCGAAAAATTTGAACAATGTTTATAGATAGGGCAGCATTCTGAACTACGAAAACGAGACTAAATTAATATCGTCTTCAGTTTCTTCAAGAATATTTGGAACAGTGGTAGCCTTAATTTATTCTAAAACGATAATATATTTCCATTTTTAATTGTATTGACTATGTGCACTTCTCAACAGAGACACAATTAGCATAGTACTGAATTTTGCATAGTGGCCATGCAACAAAAAAACAGTTTCTATTTATATATATGTTTTTTTTCATTATTTCAAAAAATTATATATTTTATCGCGATTCAAGTTGTAGATTTCTAGCGAGGATCCCCAAACAACGTTCGCGTGATTTTTTGTTGCATAGGCCAGTCAAAAAAACGTTGAGCTAGTTCAACAAATTATTTTTCTTCACATTCTTGCCATACAAATATCGCACCGCATAATCAATTCCACTCGACTCGTGGTTAATCACCTGATTTTGTTGTCGTTCGATCAATAGCTATACCTAATGAGTACATGACCCTGATCGTTGCTTTGCCACTACCCAAACTCGTACCCACATTTAAAAAATGTATCTAATAATGTCTAATAATGATGTATTTAATAATCGACAAAATCCAAGGTTTTTAGTTCTCGTCGATGTTAGTCTCAGGCGGTCAAGATTTCTCGAAGTTGTAACCTGAATCCATTTGTAGTTCTATCATCAGATTTATATACGTACGTGCCCGTTTTGCCTGCCATGAGAAACGACTTCCCAAGAACGACCGACAATTCTCGGTCAATCGAACCAATTTAACGGAGATATCCTCCCCTCTAGCGTATTTCCTCGAGCGTTCGGAAATCTCACAGTGTCGACGACCGCAGGAACAGTCGCCACACCCCGAGCTATATAACGAAACTGCCTAGCAATTCTGTACTATCTCTCTGCGGTCCATGGTCTAAATTCGAAGTGCATCGATTTTGCATGCAAGCATTGCATGGGAAATCGATAGAAATTGGCAAATCGCGAAACTTCCTACAGTCAATGTACAGTCCTAACTCTATACATGACAACAAAAAGAAACCTAATCTAGAATGTCACAGTTTGGGACGGCAGTTGTTGATATATATACAGTAAAACTTCAGTTATGCATTTTTCAAGGGATACAGCAAGTATAATGTATAAATGAGAATAATGTAGAAGTTAAATGTAGTATGTGTCTGAAACTCTATAGGATTTGAAAATGACGATGGTTGCATAGTTCGTGATGTTTTTTTAATAACAGTACCTCTAGCAAGGTAATGTTTGGTTTCGAAATAAAAAATTTGTTTGGTACTAATGCAGTAATGAGCAAACTCAATTTTTTTAAATTATCGTTTCGAATTTTTATTTAATGCGTTGACGTTTAAGACTACTGAATAACAGTCATGTTCATATTAATAAGAGATATGTAATCACACTTAAGTACATGCATACATAGTGTACGATACCAGAGTTTAACAGTGGATCAAGGTGTGGAATGTAAAAATAGTTTTATACCTGTCTGTTTTTTTTGTGATACAGAACACTGGGGAAGCTAGGGAACAAAATAAATAACGTATAAGCGCGAAAAACATGTATGTGAATAACGTAAAACTGAAACTTTATTGCATTGTTTATAGGCGGAATCTGCCGCGGCCAGAGAAATTTGACGTATAAATGATAAAAACTTAGAAGTGCAAAACGTATAAACGAGGTCTCGCTGTATATAAATAGACCTTTTTCGGAAGAAGCAGAGAAAAATCGTGAGTGAGAATTTCCTACCAAATTGTTTTAATTATTTTCTTTCCAAAGATGAACGAGCGTTTCACGTGGTGAACGTTGAAGAACACTCATTTTTTTCAGACGTCATATGTACGATAAAAGTTCAACGCCGAATTCTGCATGCCATTTTAATCTACAAGGATGACAAAAAAATAACCATGCTAAAAATTACCATGTGCTGAACTGATAATTCTTTCTCACATTTCATATATCTTGCAGATTTATTAATCGCGGCCATCGTTGTTCCAGCATATTTTACGATTGTACTCGAGGAACAATATTAAATTGTATAGATTTCAATTCGCTTTTTTTTTTAACGTTGCAGTTAAACTTCCTTTGGACATCTCGTATGCCGGATACTGACTCGAAACTCAATAAGATGCAGCTGCCGCCAACGGCACAGGCCTTCTGCTGATTCCTTGTGCCCTCGTGCAAAGGTGACATAGTAGTGCATCACAAAAGAGTAGCTGTGGAAAACCCTGTGGAGAGTCTCTTGTTAATTGAGACTATCAGCAAGCGTGGTCTAAAAGTAATAGGATAGCGATCGTAAGGACCGCAAACCCATACGGCGGAATATTATCGATATAGAGGAAATATTATTTTTATTATTTGAAATAGTATATTTTTATTTATTTGCTAGGTATAAGGTACAAAATATATGAAGAGATGTGACCAGCGAGGTCACTTTAAAAAATGATATTTCTAAAAAATATCTGTAATCTTGAAAGTATGAAGTGAAATAGCGTTCGGAACCGTACGATAATTATCGTACATATGCGATAATTTCATGCCTACGTACGATGTACGATAGCACATTATTATCGTCCGCAGATTGTACGATAATTTCTATCGTCATGCAAAATTTGAGAATTTATTGTACTCGTACGCTCGTCGCTAATAGCGCAACAGCAAATGCGACTCTTTTTTACGCATAGGCTTATTACTTTTTTCGGAAATTCAATATACATGCCGTCTCATCGGTTAGCATCTGCCAATCAGCGAACAAGAGAATGACGTCGTTCGATATTCGATATTCCGAATATTTCGATTATGTTCGCACTTTATACGTTTCGCATATTTTGTGTGGAATGTTAGCAGTTATTCTGTTATATGGCCGTGGTTATATCTATTCTCTTCGACACTCGGGGTATTCATTTAAAATAAGTGAAGAATGAAGTACATATTTAAAAAAAAAACTTGTTTTATTTCTCACTACCCTTTTATATTTGCTTCTTTATAAATACGAAATCTTCGTGCGCTTCGTACAAAACAGTAAAAAAAATTCTAAGCGAATTCCAAATGTTGGCGTGTTTATTGAACTTAAACCCTTTGTCTGTAAACCTGGGTATTTCGTATCCGAGCCGAAACTACTTTCCTACCGAGTTGCTTCATTTATTTAACCAAAAATATTTGAAGAAATTTATTTTCCTATAATTTTATGATTAATATATTAAATTGAATGTTTCGAACCCTGGCATGATTTTTTAAAATTTACTGGAATGTATTAACTGGGTGAAAAAACGACAGGACTTGAAATACCCAGGTTCACAGACGGACGGTACGGGAAAAACATTTACGGACGAAGTGTTAAAGCGAGAGGGAATCGGTTCAGGTATGTGCCTACGTAAAACATTTGATTTCAAAGTGTTCTATTAATTTGAAAACGGTAGTTTCCAAGAGATAAACTGTAAAGTATTTGCATACATATCAATATTACATATAATATGATTTATTTATTTATTATAGACATTATTCTGATAAGTACCATAATTTTGGTCCATGTACGATAATTCTACGCCCCTGGTACGATAGGTGCCTCGCTTCAGGTTGCCAACGCTCAAGTGAAATAGATTAATTATTGGGTACATGATAGTTCATAGTTTCACGGATGTCTCCTATAAGTTTTATTTTTAAATCTTAAACAATGGTTTCGCCGTTGTCGTTGCCGTGGAAGTCCGCCACCTTCATGCGCGTAGCTGGTTATAGATGGATCATGGACACGGCTGATCTGAAAAACATAATTTATTTTTGGAGAACGCGACTACAGCGTAGCAGAGGGATTTTTTCTTTCTACTATTGGTTATATATTTGTGAACCAAATTTAAAAAACTTGCATTTTTACTCAAAATTTGACAAGAATGATATAGTTTCGAGATAAACGCAAAAGAAAGTAAGAATACGGTTAGCCTAACGCCAGTATTTGGCTCACCTTCAATCGGCGATTTCGGGCCCATATAATTCTCCTTCGGCATCTGCGTGAGCATTTCGGCCCGGTACTTGAAAAGAGCTACGAGCTTGGTGAACCACTTCCGTGCTTTTCTGATTGACACCTGGTTAAACCGCGCGACTGACCGCTCGCAGCAGGACTCGACCTTTCTACCTACCATAGAGACATCTATAATTTCAGCAATATTTCGAGTTTTAACAGTGGCGACAGCTCAAATTGTTGGTATGATTTCGAATTTGAGTAATGTTTTGAGTAACGAATAATTTGCTATGGTTCGAAAAAACAATCTGTAGTCCCGTCCCTTAAAGATAATATTATCTATACATATAACAAAGCTGTAAACTTCGCTTGTCTGTACATAGAAAATATTTGCAAAAATAATTAATTGCAGGCATAAAGGATATGTGATAGAATGCATTCAAATCAGTTTTGCAATTTTTGTTGTTTGTCTATGTGTCTGTTTGTCTGTTTATCTGTTGGTTTGTGCACGTATCACGTAAAAACTGCTGACTTAATCTGAATTGAGTGTTCATAAAAATATAGGGCTTAATTTGAAGCAACATTTAGTTTTTATCTCATCACAATCAGCTCACTCAATCAGAAGTAATGCGACTTTACAGTTTTCGAAAAATCACGCTCGCAAAGCGCAGCTCTAGACGCTGCGCGTGGCGGGCGTAGACCTCAGTGTCAGCTCTATGTGGCTCTCTCCTGTTTTAGCAGCTCCAGCAATCTTTATACCCGCATCCCTGGTGGTTCTACTGCTAACATTGTTTAGAGGGGAGCTTTATTGTAGTGAACCTAGATACTGAAAGGAAAATACTTTTAAGGTAGTAGACTCGCCAAGGCGTTTTTCTATAGATTTTTTATTTTATTTTAAGGACCCATTCAGCACACTATTAAGTGATCACTTGCAAAATTTCAAAAGGGTTCACCGTTGTGTATGCGAGATATTGGCAATCAAAGATTCCATGTTTTTACACGTGTTATGGGGAGCAGTGGAAAACTTCACATTTCACGCAATAACTTCGAAACTTTTCTACAGATTTTTTTTTTATTCTCGATGACAGAGAAACATATGACGAAATGGGTAATAGAAAATCATGAATTTTTACCATCTAGTTTCAGAGATATAGCTATTTAAAGTAAGCAATGTTTGGCAACGCTAGCGCCACGAAACGACTGGAGCACACTAGAACTAGATTACAGTATTGCGTGCATATCCGTATACGCAGAGTATCTACGTATTGGTAGCCGGAATAGATAGTCTGATACAAAAGTGAGGGTTAAGTAAACATTATATTAGGCGTTTTCATCATTACTTTATAAATTTTTACATCCCGATAAGATGTACAACCTACATTATAAGGAAATTTCACAATATTTCGAAGCTTTCAACGATTGAGCGAAGAATAAACTTTTTAACCTGGCTGTGGCGAGGCTACTACCTTAATTGGTGTTTTTTATTATTCGTTTTGAGGGAGGTACATCGCTCAGAGTAGGACGTATTTTAGTGGTCTGCGCGTACGAAGTCACGGGCAAAGCTAGCATATACAGGGTGTCCCAGGACGGAATGTCATCCCTGAAAGGGGGGGTTGGGGGTGAAATTCTGAGTCGATTGATATAAGCATGTATGGTTCCCAGATCAACCCCTGAATTATTATTAATTTTTAAAGACGGGCCAATCAGGCGCGCCCGATGAGCGATACGCGTGTGTAGTGGTGCCTGGTGAAGCACGGCTCGTACACCCACCACTACACGCGCGTATCGCTCACCAACGTGAGCCCGCTCATCGGGCGCACCTGATTGGCCCGTCTTTAAAAATTAATAATCATTCAGGGGTTGATCTGGGAACCACACATGCTTATATCAATCGACTCAGAATTTCACCCCCAACCCCCCATTTCAGGGATGACATTCCGCCCTGGGACACCCTGTATATATTATATATATATGCATGAAGCGTAAAGTTTCCGGCCTAAGAAAAAGTTTTGAGCCAAACGAAGTGTATTTTTAACATATTCTCCCTTTAATGCAATACACTTAGTCAGGGGTCTGAGGATCGAACGATCAGATTTCTCATACCCTCATATTACAGCTCGCCAAATAAACTGTTGTACACCCGTTCGAATGATATATCAGTAAGCTCTACCATCTCTCACAAGGTTAATTAACGATCGTTCATGACGGTACGGTGAAAGTAACCAAACACTGCTCGTTCTCCCATGTTTAGAATCAACAGTCCAAGTTTTTAAAGTTGTAAAGAGAAAGAAGTGGCGTTTCCACAAACTACACTGCAACCTCTCTAACAGTTTGCAAGTGCGATGCGGAGCCAATTCCTTGGCGAGTTTGGCTCCACATCGCACTTGTAAATATAGAGGTTGCGCACCATCCACTTAAGCCGACTCTGCGCAGCTGACGTAGCAGATAGCAGTACCCCTACAATTTCTCTCTTATTGTCTAGCATGCTTCGAGCCTGACGCTAGGGCCTGGCGCTACACCAATCGATATTCGGCACCTATTGGAGGGGGGGGGGGGGGCTGATTTCATTTATGGAGGTGTGGTTAGGAGAGGTTGCAGTGTAAATCTATTTAATTCAGCTTTGAGTTCGATGGTAGTTTCCGTTACAATTGAAGGATGTTCATCACAGCGTAATACTTTAATCACTGCATTGGTGACAGGATTTCACTTTTGAGGGCTGTCAGACCCAAATTCTTTCACTGTTATTTATTGGAAAAGTATTGAGATTTGACTGAAATCTTGCTCCTTCTTGGTTATCGGAAACTTTTAATCCACCACATACTTTTACAGTTCTGCAATACAAAAAATATCACTGTTCAATCGGATCATAATATAATCGCTATTTTTTCTTTTCGGAACTAAGACACTTAAGACCTTGATATGAAATTTCGACAAACATCTTACAATATTTCCGTGTCGATTATTTATCAATTTTTTTTATAAATTTACTGTAGAAAGTAAATGAATAAACATTTCTAGTAAAATTAGTAATTGCCGATTGAATATTCTAAATGTGATTAACGCCACATGGAAAATCGCAAAACCATTGTACTTTGACACGGCCTGTATCACGTTTACCGATATCGAGTACATGAGAACGCTGCAGGAGTAGTGAGTATAGCGGATTGAGGCAAAGTCCGCTCCGTCAGAAACTCTATGCCCGGAGAATCTGCGGACGTGAAACCGAAATACCACAAAACGAGTGGATTAATTCAATTCCATTCTCGGATCCGTATGCGCGAGTAAAACGATAATCAAACACACTAACTATATACTATTCGTACGTCTATTGTGGCTCGGCGAATGAAAAACTCACTAGAGTGCTCAAGGAATTCCTCTATACAATATCGAGGATCGTAAAGCGGATCGGCAAAGCAACTAAAAGAAGAAAAACAGATCTCTCGTAAATGTTGTATGAGGTGACCAAGTAAAATTGCATTTATTATTTTCTTTCGACCTACTTCTCATTTTCTTTCGACTCTATTTTCTCAGTTTTCATTCTTAGCTCAAATTGACAATCGTATTAGAACTGTTCTCATTGTTACTCATACTTATTGTTCTGAATGCTATTGTGAATTTTGCTATTTTCTGCTGTCGACGGATAAAATAGAGAAATCGGGAGCTGAACATGGACACTCAGAAATGAAAGAAGAGTCATCCAAGCAAGAAAGCTTTTCTTTACCAATGTATTTTATTTCGAACATGAAGACTAAAAAACTTTCATATCCAAATTCTCCATGCACAAAAACATTTAAAAAATAACAAAAACATTAACACGCCTCTACATTTATAGAGTAAATGTATATTCTACTATAAATTTTTCTTTTCCGTTTCTCTCGAAGCTGTGTTTTATGAACCGGCGTAAGTCGTATATCGCAAAATCTATTCAGCCGATTCATTTCAAATTCGGATAGAGCATGCCTTATAAAGTTTTCTATCTTACGAATGCACAATTTTTTTCATTTGTTGTTCCGTTTTTTAAATAACAAATGAATGTCGTTTTTTTTATCCAATATCGATTTTTTTCTTCAGCTTGCCGTTTTTATAATTTTCAGAACTCGAAAAAAGTATTTGCTAGAATAGTGGATAGCATTACCATGCAGCAACAGCGGCACTATGTCCAAATAATAACAACTTTATTGGTCATCAATATTTTTCAGTGAATAAAAAAATGAATATTTCCATCTCATGTAAACCCTTGAAACCACTTTCGACACCATAAATATGCTTTTTATTACATTTTTATGAGAATTTTTCATGACGATGTTTTACGATGAGTTTTACTGCTATATAATTATAATAGATATTTTACAAGAGATTTCTGACGAACATCTATGATTATTGCGAAACGACTTATTTTCAGAATTGAATTATATGTACTAATTTTTTTTTCCAAATTACCTAGTTATTCAAATTTGCTTGTATATCGAAGAAAAGGAAAAAAACAGCAATTTTTCATGATGAAATATTTGAATAATAAAAGTTTCAGCGTAAAAACACCCGTGTGTGGTACTATATATCATATTGAGTTTCACGATACACTCTCATCCCGCCAACCGCGAGATTTATATGCCTTTGCGTATATGGAGAAACATGTGTTACGTGTTATAGTTTGACTGGTCGACGCAGCAGCAGTTTCCATCGAAAAGGTGTACCGTGTACCGCCAAAGAAAGCACACTTGTTACCGTTACGCCACGGATAGCATGTATGGAAATGTACGAGGATCTAAAACAAGAGAAAGGGCGAGAGCAAGCGAGAGAAAGTTACAAAGTAAGATAGAAATGCCTGTAGGGATTATATTCACAAACCGGGGCAAATTTTTAAGGGATCAGAGTCATGACTTTCCCTTCACTCATATAAAGTGAAAGCCGTGCATATTTATCCCATCTAAGCGATGTTAAAATTATCGTCGTGCATAAAAAAATGTGTACGCTCTAGGTGGAAACAAAGAGGGGTTTGCCAACTTTATAACTTAGACGCAAATTATTCGGCAAAAGATTGGATATGACGTTGTTACGAATCAAACGACAATTTCCGTTGAAGGTATTAATTGCAATTAGTCATTGAAATGTTCGCGTTCAAATAATTTACAGTAATATTTCTATTGATAGCATTTCTATCTTCTTTTTTCCCCAACGAAAGAAATGTCAAAATGCGGAAATTAAAACTATAATATTTCCATCGATTCGTTCCGTTATTAGTAGGGTACACCGACCCATGAACGGAGGGAAACCAATTAATGGACGAAAAAGGATGTATATTTTTGGTAAGTAAAGAATATAAATTGTCGATAAAACCTGGAATCACTATAATTTAGCAAAAAAATCACAGATGTCGTTAAAACCAGTTTATTACTTTGATATCGAATTTTGACGCTACCCGGAATTTTTCTGGTTTGTAGTACTTGCACATCGCGCAATTTAGTTGTGATACGGCTGTGCACAGTAGGTATTCTAAAAGCGAAAACAAAAGTTTTCATGAATTTTGAGGGTAAGTATTACTGTATTATCCAAATATATAAAACAGTTCCGTGACTGATATATAGACAAAGCACAGCCGAAACTGTCGAAGGTAGAAACATGAAATTTTGAAGAAATGTTCCTTAGTAGAGGTGTAGAGGTGCAATACGAAAGGATTTTTCGAAAATCAACTTCTATGGGTGCAAAAGTTTCTATGAAAAATTGTATTCATTGCGTATATCAACGTGGTATGAATATTCTTCAAAATAAATGATAAAACGCATATTTGAGGATTTTATAAAACAACCCCTAATTAGGAGTGCAACGAGGTGTTGAAGTTTCATGCGAAAATTGAATTCCCTGCTTTTATCTCAATGAAATTCGGAAGATATGCGAAAAACAAATACGACAAATCCAACTTTCGGGCCTGAAATTTTTATATGATGTTGACGAATACGTTATGCACCCTTTGAAAAAATTTGAGCTATATTGACCGTTCGGTTTTGTCGTCATAAAATTGCAAAGTCGAGCACTTTGAGCTAGTGAAGCACGTCGGCTTATGGAGACGGTCGACGGGAAGTGCAGTGATCACGGTTTTGATGCTCACGCATCCAACTAAGGTCGTTGGAAAACTGAAATTTGATAAATTAGACATAATAGATATTGTAAAAAATAAAAAAATCGAACTTCACCGTGTAGTTCAAGCACTACATTATAAAACGGTTTCAACTTCCGGTTGAGTATTATCATAATAACGAAATAGTACCCATAAACTTGTTACGTCGGGCGTAACAGCTGATTCGTTTGGCGAGCATAACCTAGCTCTGTAGCGAGATTCTGTAACTCGGTATCGACAGTTTTCGTTGTCGCTGGCGAGGGATAGCCAATCGCATGCTCTTCTCAGAAGAAAGGGAGCCTCTTATTGGCTGTCGCTAGATAACGATAACGAAAACGTCCGCTACCGAGTTACAGAATCTCGGTACTGTTTGGATATCATCGTGAAGACTCCAGAGTCGTTGAGGACCTAATTTTTTATTTTTTATTAGTAAATATGCATTAAATAAAATATTTTCTACAAATTTGGCACTTTGGGATCGACAATACGAATATTTAACATAAGTTAACATAAATCAGAACACCCGTGGGGTAACATAAAGTTAGTCTCTTTGTTGACCCCGAGGAAGTGCTCGTACCTCCTTAAAGGGCATAGAGTTGCACTAAGAAAGGATTAGCTTCTCGCATATTCAACCATATGTGGGCTATTCGAGAGTATCGATTGCCCAAAACTTGAATGTGCTTGCCGAAGACTATAAATCATACAATGTTGTCTACACAACTATATTGCAAAGTCATATAGTTCTGCAGACAACAATGACATTGTATGATACTGGAGTTGAAGTTTGGTACTTTTATACTACTATTTCATTAATTACCAACCCTTACCTCAGTCAGTCAGTCTATCACCGTACCTGAGAAATATAACGCTCTACTTTCTTTCTTTATTTCTTATTTTTTTCTCTCTTTGTTTATCTCCTCTCTGGGCCAAATCCACGCCAACGAAGTCGCGGGCAAAAGCTGTTTTAAAATAGAATCAATCTTTGATTTTTTGCAAAAATTTTAAATAAATTCGTAATAATCGGTCGAAATTACACATGTTTATTCACTGGTGCTGTATTCTAACCTCTCTCCAGTGGATGGACATATGGGCTCTGTTCGGATAATTATCAAAGCAGAGTGAATAAATTTAGCTCAAGTGCTGGAAGTTGCAAAATTAATTACTGTTAAGAATTGACAATGTACATTTCAACAAACGTTGTTAGAAAATCATTTCATTCTTTTTTTAAATTTTGACAAGATTTGGATTTCTGTTTCTCCGTCGAAAGGAACTTTGGTAGTTTTTTGAGAATGTCACGTTAAGATGCAAAAAATCTTTGTATATTTCTACGAAATCGGAATAACAAATATAATACTCACATGTATAAGGATATTATAATTCTTGTGCAACACAGTGATCTCCAAATCTAGCATTAAATAAAATTAAATAATAAATGGTTATCCTTTGGCCGGGTGTCTATTTACTGGCAATTTCGTCAATTAACTAGCGATTTAGTCAATTCGCTACTTATTTATCAATACCTCCAATATTATTTGTTGCAATTACTTCGAATATTTTTTTTCTACTTGTAAAATAATACCTTCTGTTAGTTATAGCAATTAAAACGTTTGATTTGATAATAGTGTTATTTTACAGTCCATCTAAATCCTATAGTGTCGTTATTCATCCCGTCAGCCTAAATAGTCTTGTCTCTTTAAAATCCCTAGTTTACTACAGATTTCTCAATCCATTTTTTTTATTTATGGAAATACGTTGATCCGGGTTTTTTTTTCGAAAAATTGTCTCTGAAGTAGTATACATATTACACACAGACATATAGACACGCATACGTTTCGATAAATCAGAGCGTTGAAATCGCCCAAGGAAAGAAACTAGAAGAGATGTGTGTAGGCAAATGTACGGAGAAGAAAAGCCTCCAATTACGTATGGACGCAAGGCCACAATACTAATCGTATACGATTGTTCGCGAAGAATCGATAGTTCCAGTATGTAGGGTGCGGCAGCTGTATTGACAAGATGGAAAAGCGATAAAGACAGAAAGAGGGCCAAAGGATATCGGAAGGCACGCGTACCGATGAGAATTATACATACAACGAAAGCTTAGATCAATTTGATATTCTGTGTACGCGTGCGTGTGTGCGCCTGCACGTGTGTGTGTATGTTCACGGTGCCAGCAAATAGCCTGCAATAATTACTCATCCAATTAATCTCCGGTGAGTCAGGATTGATTGATTTCACCATGAGGGAGAGAGATTATACGATGCGGGTCCACTCCGACCATTTTTCTTAATCATTCTTACTTGAGATCTCACGAAACACCACGATTCATCGTACAGACAAAAAATGTTATAAGGATTTTCTTAACTAGACAATAAATAAAAAATAATTCTCTCAATATACTTTTCGCAAGTATTTGGTGTGCAACATATTTTCTTTTTTAATATTTTCGTACGCTTCTCCCAAAACACTTTTGTCGGATTCGGATAGCCATTATACCTTCATTTTTATTTGTAAAGAACAATTAATTCAGATTACTCAATAAAAACGCAATGTTACTAAGAAAGTGCAAACGAAAAAATAACCAATTTTTGTTTCGTATTTTCGTGATCCGTATTGTGTTTATTTTGTTACAGCGTTATCGATTTTATTTTCCACGCGATCTTTTCAAACTTTCAACAATAGCTCTTCATTTCGCGAACAAGATTCGGCGGTCACCGAAAATTAGAATGAAATCATCATTAACCAAATATCAGATACTATACGCATTATTCGCAGTAAGAAGTATTTCGCCAGGGGAATCGAAAAATCGGGGTGTCGATGTTTTCGTTCATGTTTCGACGAATGAGAGACGCTGTAAATGGTTATTTACGATTTAGCTTGCGGAATAATGTTATTATTTTTCACATGCAGTGCCGTATATATAATAGTTTCAAAATACGTAAAATAAAACAATATTCTGTTTCAAATGAACGACGTTCGTTCCACCATGTCGCAGTGACAATATAGTGCGTCAGTCTTTCCTTCAAGCATTCCCAACCTTAACAGAGATTGTGTCCATTATAAAGAACATTAAATATTCAATATTTTTGATATATGTACAAGGTGGATCTTAACTTCTATGATTTCCTTGGACAGCATGTCATTGTTCTCGGCAGAGCGCTTTCTTAAAAATGTCAACTATGGCACGGTAGTTGCCCGCGCGCCAAAGGTGCAAATCGGACCGAGTGCAGGTTTAAGTTGACGTTCGTACTAACTACATTTGTTTTTTCTTTTTGAATAAGCAATATAATTCTATCATTTTTGTTTATTGTCTAATAATTTGTATAGGCGAATAAGTAAATTCAAAGAATGTCTTCTGTTGTTTCATAGCCAAAGTATTGAACGAAATTCGAAATGAATCATGTATGAAGTTTTAAAGATTCTTGCAGAGTCGCTGGCGACATACATTCCGAGAAATCTCAATTCTTCGATTACACTTCTGTGAAGAATCCATATCAGCAAATGTATAAGTATTGTGATACTTCTCTGGTAAAAAATACGAGTTGAACGACGAAACAAATTCAATCAAAGATTGCTGTGAACCTGAACTCCCTCGTTCGGAGGCGGGCAATTAACCATTTCGAGCAACATCTTCCTTTATTGGTTTTACTGGTCGAATAAATTTTTATATAGACTTGGCGCTTGGCCGACTTAAAAATCAGCCTTTTAATTGAATTAATATATTCCATGACGATTTAATCAATTAAAGCAGTTCATTTTATATTTAAGTGAGAAATTTTGCTATTATATTCCAGACAACGATTTTTTCATGTGTCCGTTCGCCCAAGTGAACTATTGAACAACACGAGAAAATTATTGAAGAATGTTGTACATTGTAACTAAAATTCTTCGTGTTCATTATATGATATCGAAAAAAATGTATTCGTCTGAACGTGGATATGGGAGAAGGGAAGGGGGCCTGAGGCGAAGTCCTGCAGGCAAGCTTTAATTAACCAATTACCACGAGAGTATCGCTGGTTGCGACCGCGTCACGATGCCCAACCAATTGACCCTAAGTCCGTCTCGTTGATTGGCCTGAATTACGGTTTCGATTGTCTCTCTCTCTCTCTCCCTCTCTTCTCTCCCTCCCTCCCTCCCTCCCTCTCTCTCTCTCTCTCTCTCTCTCTCTCTCTCTCTCTCTCTCTCTCTCTCTCTCTTTCTCCGTCTTCCGCTATCATCTCGCATGTTTTCGTTTTATTTTTTCCACCCGTTTCGTTCGCCGCCTCATTCGCTCCAAATGTATTTTCATATTAGTTCAGGGTCTCTCGCAATTTCAGGAAAACCGCTTGATCACGCGATGTGATCCGCAGCTACAGGCAAGAAAAGGTTCAGCTCTGTTGACCAAACACAGATCAACATGACAATATGTAAGACGATATTCTGATCGTCGTGAGCCTCAATCCCACTTACGTTTCTCACGAATATTCGATGTTGCGTCTTCTGGGAAGGGAGTAAATAGTAATAGAAAAAGGAAAAGTACCAACTAATAGAGCATACCGACCAGTGAATGGATGAAATCTGATTTATATTTGAAATAAGTCA
This sequence comes from Ophion ventricosus, assembly GCA_963932345.1. Classification (NCBI taxonomy): domain Eukaryota; kingdom Metazoa; phylum Arthropoda; class Insecta; order Hymenoptera; family Ichneumonidae; genus Ophion; species Ophion ventricosus. The sequence goes on along the minus strand of OZ010713.1, from coordinate 31,666,937 downwards.
ATATGTCATGAATTGTCAATATCAATATGAATTGTCGATAAAAACTCCTATCACTGTACTTTAGCGAACAAATCACAGGTGTCGTTAAAAAGAAGCTGTAACAGGAGCGCAATCCAGCTACTGTAAACAAATCCGAGACCAGAATTAGCTTGCTGGGTAATCGGATCCTAGCTGCCGTTTTGAACCACGTTGGGGACGCTTATCTCGAATATGATATTTTGCAAATAAAACATACTATGCGTACGGTATACTTAAAAAATCGGTTCTCAATTATTATGGAAACATTATGATCATTGAATAATCAATACGATAACGAGCTCGTGTGTTAAAGATATAATGTTATGCCGAGAAAAAAGGATAATTTAGAATAATCTTTCAACACCTGATTTTACATTCCACAATTTTTATTAAAGTTCGAAGGACACTAACTCATCGAATTAGATTACACTGTTCATTGTTTCTTTACGATATTCGAAGTTATTAACTATTGTTGTTCCGTTTCTTCCCGACTTATACTGTTTGTACGATCAACCTGCTTCTATTCTGTCCTGCGAAGAACTGACGATTCTAAGTTTATCTATTTTGAGTTGATCTATGATGATATTTGATGCCACAGATAAGAGCGCAATCGGGTAGACGTGCAGTTTTGGCGGCCTAAAGTCCGATATGCATAACACTTTCCCCCGGAGATGAAAATTCCTTTTTACGAAATTACAATAAGAATTTTTCTAGTACGTAGAAATTATTACGATATCTTACTAGCTATTACTATCCTAACACTTATTCTATCTCATCAAACTATGTTATCTGGAGTATTGAACTTGCATCGATCCCTTTTTATGTGTTGGCGGAATGATTGCTCGGTCCTTTGGCAATAGTAAATCGAGATTGGATGCAGCCGACCTAACACGTGCTACTGTTCCTATAGGAATATTATTCGGATGGAAATGTTCGTTTTGTAACCCCTTGCTGTGAGTAGGAAGAAAATCGTTTGGCGTTGGAATGCTCCTCTTAAGACATTTTAATGATCGTAAAACTTTATTGATTAAATATAGTATGATCAAAGTAGCGCTAATATATAAGGCAAATTTTATCGACTCGATAATCATTCCAATATTATTTTCTAGTTCTACCAAAACAAGTTCAATTTCTAGACGCATTTCTGTTATTAATGCTTTTTTTTTGAAGCGCTATTTCCATGTTTCCCCGCTTAATTCTTTCTCAATAGTTTCAAGAGTCCTGTTTACTTCGTTAAATCTTTTGTTTTATTCTCTAAAGAGATTTTCAGTTTTTTCATAATTGTTGCAAATGCCGGTACTACTGGAGTTAATCAGGAGGATCCTGCAACAAGTTGATGTAAGCATATTTTAATCTATTAGCATGCACGAGAATTTCCCTGTTATTTTTTTCTATCGTATAATTCACATCCGAAACTTTGTTTAACACTTTATATGGCCCTTCGAAGCTTATGTTCAATTTATTTGTTCGTTCATTCGCCGTGCTATCTTTCCTCAACTATACTAAATCACCAGGTCTAAATTCTTGAGAATTAGTCATTCTATCGTAACCTTCTTTCATTCGCAGTTTACTCTCCTATAAAATTCTTCTACAATCGCTGACGGTCTTTGTGATCTTCTGTTGTAGATCTTCCAAGTATTCATCGTATCGAATATTACCATTTTTCTTGACCCTCCAGGCATCCCTCGGGGTGTCACCGAAAACTACTTCACAAGGTGTATATCCGATACTTTTGTGTTTCGATATATTATAAGACCTTTTTAAACATTTGAAAAAGTTCAAAAAGAACGCCAAGTCATGAAAAAGCCCCCCCCCCCCCGCTCCAGAACAGTATCGCCTGTTTTACCATATCAAAAAAACTGATTTATTTCAAAATTTGTTCTATTTTCATTTAAAAAATAGTTTTATTATTGTATATTTTAAAAATTCGAATGTATAAAAAGTGAAATAATTTTCTATAGAATAGCCAAGCAAGTTTACTAGAAATTTTGTAAACAAAATTGATAAACCTTAGGAATAATATTTTTGTAAATGTTTTATTTTTATTAAAAAAAACGTATCAATATTATAACAAAAAATTGGTATTACCATTATATGAAAGTGCAACGTATGTACTACATAGGTACACTGGAAATGCTGTATAACGACTTGGCGTGCTACAGTTAAAAAAAAAGCTCGCACAGATACATAATTTGCCGTACCTTCTGCCTGTATAAATAAGTTTTGCCGCAATGTGTGTGTATTGCAGCGTATATATATATATATACAGGGTGAGGCACATCAAGTGTTACAGAGCAATAGCACTCAAACTATTGATCATATCCAAAAATGTTTCAGACAAAAGTTTCAGTGTTCGAGAAGGCCGTCATACTGGACCACCCTATTTTTTTATCGATGGAGGCGCTGAAGCTACGTCAAGGTCAACTCCACTTTTTAAATGGAACCATGTATTTTTTTTCGATGACATTATTACCGATTTTAAGACGAATTCAGCGACCTATAAGACAAGGTCATTCTAGTCACGAAAAGTATGAAAATAGTCGAAAAATCGAAAAATATTGGAATAATCACTTTCAAAGGATCCACTAACCTTGGTTTGGGTCTACCTACAGAAGATGCTCGAAGTGATGACCCTCCACTTGTAAACACTTGTAAACACGCCTGACCACGCCTGACGACATGAAAGAAAGAATACGCCGGGCATGTACCGAAATTACACCACAAATGTTGGCTGAAGTTAGACGGTCTTTTCATCAGCGAATTAACAAGTGCTTACAAGTCGAGGGTCATCACTTCAAGCATCTTCTGTAGGTAGACCCAAACCAAGGTTAATGGATCCTTTGAAAGTGATTATTCCGATATTTTTCGATTTTTCGACTATTTTCATACTTTGTGTGACCTTGTGTTGTAGGTCGCTGAATTCGTCTTAAAATCGGTAATAATGTCGGGCGAAAAAAAATACATGGTTCCATTTAAAAAAGTGCAGTTGACCTTGACGTAGCTTCAGCGCCTCCATGGATAAAAAAATAGGGTGGTCCAGTATGACGGCCTTCTCGAACACTGAAACTTTTGTCTGAAATATTTTTGGATATGATCAATAGTTTGAGTGCTATTGCTCTGTAATCCTTTATGTGCTTCACCCTGTATATATATTGGTGTATGACTTAATTTTTGCAGGTTGTTTCTTCGAGTTTAAAATTATATTTAAAATAGAAATATTTGCGCGATCTTTTGTGGTTTTGAAAGGATCGGACGCACGGTTTCAGAACACCGAACGACAAGTCTATGTAAGTTACATAACCTCTCAGAATAGCAGAGTTTACGATGGCAACTGATAAACAGCACATTCGGCACTACATTTTATACGAATTCCAACAAGGAAAATGCTTCTAAAGCACGGCAATCAATTTTTAGTGTTCTTGGTGCCGACGTAGTGTCTTATGAAACGTGTAATTATTGGTAGACGTTTTAGAAGTGGTGATTTCGATCTTAGTGAACAGCCGCGCCCTGGGCAGCCTCGAAAGTTTGAAGATGCGGAATTGCAAACTCCACTGGATGAAGACTCAACGCAAACGCAACAAGAGCTTGCAGCTCAGTTAAGAGTTATCCAAACAGCTATTTCCAAAAACGTTTGCACCAAAAAGGAAAAATTCAAAAACTTGAAAGGTGGGTCCCACATGTGTGTGCTTCACTGCTTGTCCGGCAACAAAAAAAGGACTTCTTGTGGGAAATTGTGACGGGTATGGAAAGTATATTTTTTACGAGAATCCCAAACGTAAAAAGCCATGGGTAGATCCTGGGCAACTCAGTACATCTACGCCGAAACAGAACATCCACTTAAAGAAGGTTCTCCTGTGTATCTGGTAGGACATGAAGGGAGTGCTTTATTACGAACTCCTGGAAACTGGTCAGACGGTGACTGCGGAACGCTACAGCCGACAATTGAAGAAATTGAGCAAAGAACTTGATCAGAAAAGGCTATGCGCAAGGAAGCGGGCAAGTCATACTGCTCCTATTTCACATCCCCCCTCTACCACCTATTCCACTACCCCCCCCCCCCCCCCCGCTCCTTATATCTTCCATACCACAACTTCCCCTACCATTCCACCCCTCCCCCACCTTGCGGCCGCAACCGACTTGCACCTCTGTATCGTATTCACCATGACATGTCTGCCATGGGCATAGGGAAACTGCGGAAAACCTATACCGATACAGCCGGTCCTAACTTCGCCTCCCAGTCACGGAACTAGTCGTCTTTCGCCGAAAAATGTCGAAGAAAAACATTTCACGACCAAAGTGACGCGGCTGGGATTCGAACCTGCGACCTCCCGATCCGCTGGCCAGCACGCTAACTAGACCAACGCATATATATATATATATATATATATATATATATATATATATATATATATATATATATTTTTAATTCTCAAGTTGCATCGACTGCAAGGGTTATTAGTAATGGGATTTACTGCTCTTTGCGCTAGTGTGATTCGGACAGAGTTCCATTGATCTATAGTGTTATCGGCGTGTACCTCGGCCCACTCAATTCTCAATTCATTATACCGTGTCGGATAACATACCGTGTCCGATAAACATCGGACTTTCCTCGCAAAAAACATCCAAAGCTTGGGTTTCAACAAAAGTATATGCCGCATTGGGTATATGTGAGTAGATGAATCTTGTGATAAGCGTTGAACAGCGCAACCAAGAAAAAGCCCTCGTCGTGGATCTGGCACTCGGAGATTTCTTGGAGATGCCGGAGTATCTCGGTACCGTAGGGACGACAAATGTGCGACCGCACAATCACCAACAATACGGTATGAATCATCTGTACAATCGTGACCAACACAGTATGAAGAGAATGGCGAGGCATACAAAGTTGAGTTTGCGAGATCCAGTCAAAATTTAGGGGGCTTAGTATTATACGGTATTGCACAGAAATTTTATTTCTCAAGTGAAACAAGACGTTATACTATGTGACATGAGTGCAAGAGAGATAGCTGAAATCTTCGATCAGAGATTTCTCAAAGATGAATAATATTTATGGTAAAAGAAAATCGTCAAGCTCTGCGTCAGTCAATTCTACGAAATCTAATGATTTAAAAAAAAATTCACACTCTATGAGAAAACACTGTTCGAAAAATTGTGAGGTTATGTTGATTAAACATTAATAGGCTTACCATACGTCCCGATTTAACCGGGATTGTCCCGGTTTCAGACATTGGTCCCGGCCGGTTCGCTATTTTGTCCCGGTTGTTGTTCCGCGTATGAATATTTGACCGTAGCGCACATGCCAACGCCGAAGAGTCGTGCGGGGACGAGTGCGGTGCTCAAGTTGCGCGAACAGCCGACCGCCTGCCGCGTCGCTTTCTTGCGCGGGCCAACCGATGCGACTATTCACGCTGAGCCCTTACAGTGTAACTACATTTTATTTAATGAGGTGACGGACATGACGCGACAACGCGTAATTCATCTAGAAGTTTTATAGTTGTGTTTAAAATGCAGAAAAAAAATTGCAAATTTACGAATGAACTACAAAAATACTACCCGTTTATAAAAAAAAGCTCTGTAGTGAAGATAACAGAGTGAAATGCCGGCAGTGTTTTTCGGAATTTTCTATTGCACATGGTGGGCGAGCGGACATTAAAGATCACTTGAAGTGTGGGATACACAAGGCTGCTGTAACAGCGACTGCAAGCACCTCATCTATTAAAACGTTTTTTAAAAAGATGATCCCATTCAAGATGATTTAGGTATTGCGGCTAAAGAGGCCACAGCAATGCATGATATGAGTTTCAAAACTTCTGACTGTACGTCCAAATTGATCTCAAAATTCTTTGAACCAAAATTCGGTGCCGCAAGAACCAAATGCGAAGCGATAATTTTAAATATTATGGCACCTTTGTTTTTGGAAGAGTTACATGCTGACTTACAGAAGACGGTTTTTGTTAGCATCACTAACGACACTTTAAATACGAAAGACGTAAAACCAGCGCCTGTTGTTGTTAGATTATTTTCACCATTGGAAGGTGTGCTCGTAAAACTGCTGGATTTTGAGTCTGTTCACGGCGAGACGTCGGAAATATTGACTGAAAAAATAATTTCAACGTTGCGTCGTCATGCGATCGATAAAAAAAATAGCTGCATTTTGTGGTGACAATTGTAACACGAATTTTGGCGGCGTACTTAGAAGTGGACAAAATAACGTTTACAGCCGAATCAAACAAGAACTTGGTGTTAATATCGTCGGCATTGGATGTGGCGTACAGATTGTGCACAATGCACTTCAAAACGCTATGGATGCTCTGCCAATTGAAATTAAAGCTATTGTTGTAAAAATATATAAATATTTTCATATCTACACGGTTCGAGTTACTAAATTGAAGGAATTCTGTGAATTCGTAGATGTGGAATATAAAAAACTCGTCCAGCATGAAAGTACTAGATATCTCTCTCTGTTGCCGGCAGTCGAAAACATTTTAAAAATTTCCGAAGGACTGAAGTCATATTTCCTTTCTCAAGAGAACTGTCCACGTGCAATGCGAGATTTTTTTGAAAGTGATACAGGTGAATTATATTTTGGTTTGTGCATGGACAGCTGAACAACTTCAACAAGACTTAATTTGGAGCTAAGAAAATTGAAATCTAATCTTCAGGAAAGGATGGATAGTAACTTTTTCCCGCAAGGAGCGAAACAGTTGTTGAGGAAACTTGGTAGCCAGGATGTTAATAGAGTCATGACAGAAGTAGGGGAAAGATGTACGAGATGATCCCCCTAAAGGAGAATGCTCGTGATTTCAAAGATATTCAACATAATTTAGATCTGGAAGAATTTACTACTGGTATATTTATTTATCTTACAATTGGCATATGCGAAGCATTCAATTTATTAGGATTTCAATAAAAGGATTTCCTTTTTTAAAAACCTTACGTAAGGATCATCTTGGACACTCCGGTGTTCAAGATGATCCCCCGGATTAGCTTGCCCCTATTTTCGGATTTTTTTAATTTTGGAGAAATTAGGTAAATATTTAAAAAAATTGCATAAATAAATATTATAAGTTTTATCTCACTCAATTCGAATTAAACTTATAATAAATTAAAGGGCCTCCATTGAACCAGGTGGGCTTACTTCGAGCGCTTCCGCAAAACCTACTGGCCCCCCTTTCGGCCGACTGTAAGCGCAGTGTAGACCCTCCGGACCCTCCATTCAGCGAAGACGTATTTATTTCGTCAGCGCATGGGTTACCGACGACGCCATAATGGAGTGTTAATGGAGGAGATATCGAATTCGGATTCAATGCAGGTTAGGCGGGGTCGAGGCAACAGACTTGAGATTGGAAGCAGGTTAACAACTGGGGTTTGGTAGGTTCAACGGAGGCTGGCGGCTTGTGCATTACGAAAGAAATGGGTCCTGCGAGTGTTCAGACGAGGCTATAATTTTCGACTCGGGATGTCGTATCAGATAATATGGTACAGATCACTATAAACATCGTCCCACATCACAAGCGACATTTTTTATTAATGTATGTATATTTTAGTCCTGTTCAGTATTATGATCTTGGGGGAGTTATCTTTTTATAGTGCAAGCAAATATCCATTTTATGAAAACATACTATATTATATAGCATCGAACAATGAACATATACTTGTATGATTAGTGGTTGTGGTTAACATATATGTGCATAATTTATGCAACTGCAAATATATCAATAAGCCTTACTATATTTTTGATAGTATCTATGGCTATAAAATATCATTGTTCCCTCAGGGAAATATATAATATTTTTGAAAACACCATACATTTCTTTCTGTGTACAAGCCGCTTGACTTTTTGCAAAAAGGTGACCGATTGAAATTGCTTTCTCGTATCCAAAAGTGGTCCATATCATCATTACTTCAATATTACTGTTTCCAGAATTCCACCATTAAGTACAATGTAATCGATAAATCGATGCCTAAGATGGTAGCGAGTCATGCCCACCCGGTGCTTTCAAGTTCGAGACTTAAAAGATTATTTCTTCGTGACTCTTCGTCGGAAGAAGCGAGGCGAAAGACTCTGTTATGCGAAGTCTGTCTTCGCGAACGCGAAAGCAGTCGCCGGTAGCCGGAGATTTCCGACGGAGCTCGAGCGCAAAGGATGCAGAGAGGAGACGTGAAAGACGCATGATCGAGAGTGAGTATACCGCAAGTGGCGTGCGTATAAAGGAAAAACGACACCGTCAAGATCGTAGCAAGGCGTGCGGCTCTGGGTAAGAATCATTATCCCAAGCGTTGGAACGGACGTGAGCGAGAACAAGAATGGGACGTGAATCGCAGCTACAATAAAGTGCGCATCCGATATATATATATATACGCCTATTCGTATATATTTAATGTATCTTAAGAACGAGAAAGAATTTTACGGGGTTTTGGGGTTATGTGTGTCATTATTAGTGGTAGGAAAGCAATTAAAATAAATCGTAACTTGGGACACATTGATTAGGAATGTTAGATATCCAAATTAATTCTTATGAAGTGAACACGTGCCTTGAGATTTGTACAAACTATCAAAGAGGGACGTCGTTTCCGGCGTCCCTCTTCGATTTCAATTAAGGCAGTAGTCTGGTCTAGAAATTTGACAAAATCGATTTTTTTTTTCATTTTATTATTCCTTAGACCTTTCTTAATACGCTCGTGAAAACCGTTTATTGATATTTCAAAAATTAGCAGAGTAATAGAAATTATAAGTAAGCCGCGCGCTCAGGTAGCGCGGTCGGGAAGCAACTTTGAACGCGTTTATCTCAGAACTATGTTCTTCAAATCGGCGCCCACGATATCTCGATAACTTATTGACCGATCGAGCTCATATTTTGCACATACCTTCGGTAGCCTCGTTCTGAGGACTGGTAGCAGAATTGAGTCGAACAATAATTTTGCCCACATTTTATGACTCGTCGAATACCCGAAAATGTATGAAATATCGTTAATCAAAGTTTAATAGGCCGCCATTTTGTAACAACATTTTTATAAGTACTAATTCTGCTACCAGTGCTCAGAATACTCATACAGATTGAGAATATATATTTTTTTTTCAGATGCATACAACATCACCCAGAGTGGGCGCCGATTGAGGCGGTTTTCGGCGGACCATGTTGTAAAAAAATAAAAAAACCACATGAAAATATTTAAAATAATTTTTTAAAAAATGTAGATACATTCTCAAAGGAACAATAAATACATATGTAAATTTTCATCAAGACAACTTCAACGGTTTAAAAGTTATTCCAACCCAAGAATGACGTCAAAAATCTCGCTCTAGACCAGACTACTGCCTTAAAACAATATTGTTGTCTAGAATGTGGAAAGAAAATCTTTTTTTAACCGTTTAATGATACTCGTAAAGTTAGACGAATTATAGAAATTATAAGGCGTACGCTCGGGGAGCGCGATCAAGACGCAGCAATCTTTGAAACGCGTTTTTCTTGAAACTATGTTTTTGAAATCGGCAACCACGATATCTCGATAACCAATTGGCCGAGTGCGCTCAAATTTGGCATACTCCTTAAATATACTGCTTTTCAACGTTGGTAGCAGAATTGAGTCGAAATAAAATATATGAGGCATTCCACAGGTTTTCAGCAAGGTCAAAACCCTCACTATTTTTCAGAGTCCTGCAATTTTTTTATTATCATAAAGTACCTACTAGGAGTGTCTGTGATTTTTTTCAGATTTTTTTTATGAGTCCTGCTCTAGATATCTCAATTTTTGAAAAATGAGAATCAGTTTTCAACTAGATGTACCTTAAAAACTATGGCCCAGGCAAAAAAAATTATCGGACAAAATATTTTTGATTTTGGATGAACTTTAGACTTTAACAATAAAAAATTTTTTTTTTCGTACAAAAATGTTATAATAAATGAAAAAAATCGATTTTCGAAAAGTATGTCACGTTTGATTTTGCTCTAAATTTTTCCGAATTTTCTGTTGTTAGTGTGGACATACAGAAAAAATTGGCATCATGGGCCGCGAACTGGTTTAGAAGATACGGGCCGATTTGCATTTTTTTTTGTTGTTCTTCATCTTATCTTTAGTTGTATCAGTCTGATTTGAATTAGTAGTGGACATAACTGAAAAATAACACGATAAGATGAAACTTCAAGCAGCTTCGGATAATGTAATTGACGATTTCGAAATTTATTGCATTTCTTACTTTTAAATACTAGGTAAGAAAAAACACAATATTTATGACAAGTGAACGTTTTTTATTGCCCAGTATTAGCAAATCTTGTGAATTATTATATGAGGCATTCCACAGGTTTGCAGCAAGGTCAAAAACCTCACTATTTTTCAGAGTACTGCAATTTTTTTATTATCATAAGGTACCTACTAGGAGTGTCTGTGATTTTTTTCAGATTTTTTTTATGAGTCCTGCTCCAGATATCTCAATTTTTGAAAAATGAGAATCAGTTTTTAACTAAATGTACATTAAAAACTATGGCTCAGGCAAAAAAAATTATGGGACAAAATATTTTTGATTTTTAATTAACTTTTGACATTAACAATAAAACAATTTTTTTCGTACAAAAATTCTATAATAAATGAAAAAAATCGATTTTCAAAAAGTATGTCACGTTTGATTTTGCTCTAAATTTTTCTAAATTTTCTGTTGTTAGTATAGACATACAGAAAAAAATTGGCAAGACAGGCCGCGAACTGGTATAGAAGATACAGGCTGATTTGCATTTTTTTTCTTTTATATTGATATGAATTGGATGATTAATTGGGAGAAACTTTGAATTTCACATAAAAAAATATATCAAAGTTTTTTGTATGTTATAAGATTGATTTTTTCAAATTTCCCGCCCGAACGACGCGACACCGGCGGCAAGGTCGGAAGTAAACGTTCCCGTATTTCCTTGGCCGGTTTCGATGTTATGATTGTATGTGAAATTACATAACCTTTATAACGTATTTAAAAGTTAGAAATGCGATAAATGTCGAAATCGTCAATTACATTATCCGAAGCTGCTTGAAGTTTCATCTTATCGTGTTATTTTTCAGTTATGTCCACTACTAATTCAAATCAGACTGATACAACTAAAGATAAGATGAATAACAACAAACAAACAAAAATGCAAATCGGCCCGTATCTTCTAAACCAGTTCGCGGCCCATGATGCCAATTTTTTCTGTATGTCCACACTAACAACAGAAAATTCAGAAAAATTAAGAGCAAAATCAAACGTGACATACTTTTTGAAAATCGATTTTTTTCATTTATTATATAATTTTTTACGAAATTTTTTTTTTTTATTGTTAAAGTCTAAAGTTCATTCAAAATCAAAAATATTTTGTCCGATAATTTTTTTTGCCTGGGCCATAGTTTTTAAGGTACATCTAGTTGAAAACTAATTCTCATTTTTCAAAAATTGAGATATCTAGAGCAGGACTCATACAAAAAATCTGAAAAAAATCACAGACACTCCCAGTAAGTACCTTATGATAATAAAAAAATTGCAGGACTCTGAAAAATAGTGAGGGTTTTAACCTTGCTGAAAACCTGTGGAATGCCTCATATATTTTTTTTAACTCGTGAAATGATCAGAAAAATAGGAAAATTGATAATCGATGGTTAGCATGCCGGCGTTTTGTAAATGTTTTTCTTGCTGAATCCATTTCCAGCCATCACAACAGTCATACAGATTAAGAATATGTTTGGTTTTTTTTTCCTATTAATACAACGTTCTCAACACCGGTCGACAATTAGGAGCATTTTCCGCGCACCGTTATAAACAAGGGTACAAAAGTACATAATACTAATTTATTTTTTGTGCATATTCTTAAAGAATCAATAAACATGTGTTAACAAATTGAGAAACAAAACCGAAACAGTTTAACAGTTATTCCAGTGTAAAAATCATCCCCAAGACAACAATACCTACTGCCTTACTTTATGATATGTTATTCTTCGTCGAAATTTAACGACAATATTTTTTTTTATCGGCGAAAAAACGATTTAAGGAGCTATTCTACTGTGAAGTCTCAAAAAATAAGCTATTTCTTAATATACAGGGTGGTCCAATAACTATTAGCACCTCGGATATCTTCGAAACTATAAGGTTCACAGAAATATTTGCAGAAATGAAATTGCACAGTACGAAAGGGGCCATCCGATAGCGATAATAGTTTTTTTGCAGGTGGAGGTACTTCGGATATTTGAAGGTCAAATCCATTTTTTAAATGGATCGGTATGTTTTTTTTCTCTGTATCATGAAAGAGGAGCTTAAAACGAGTTCAGCGACCTATAACATAAGGTCATTGAAGGTCATAGAAAGTACAGAAAGGCGATAATACTTACAGTTTCGGTAGTAAATAAAATTACTACGTTTATAGTAAGATAAACGCTTTTCTGTACGTATTTTGTCCTTTTTCTTTCGAAAAAGAACAAAATACGTACAGTACTGGACAAAAAAAAGTACGCACTAGTCGAAATTTCTGACCGCACTAAAATTTACATAGCGGACTCAAAAATGAAAATAATTGTATTTCCCAAGTGGCATTTTAAAGAGGACAAGTTTACCTTTATTTTCCTTTTTTTTAGAAAATCCTCCACGATTTTTTTTTGCCCGGTGCGCACTTTTGAACGTGGCCATTTTTCGGCTATTTTTTGGCCGTCGGAAATTAACTGCAAAGTTTGTAGAAAATTTTTTCCTCGGTTTTTTTTTCATGGTAAACTTAAAAAGGATATCAAAACCTACATTTTTTTCTTTTAGAAAGTCTCGTACGATTTTTTTTCGCCCCAGTATTGCATTTTTAGCTAAAAAAGACATGTTTCAGAAAAAGGTGTCATCGAAGAACTATAGGGTTTCAGAGGAAATGTCAAGAGGGTAAAAAGTTTCATGGATTCACGCTGGAGTGGCTAGAATTTTTTCAGAATTTTCTTTTGAAATTTGTTTTTACCATTTTTGGTTGGAACTTTGATGAGTGGAGAGGCTCCACTTGGGAATTATAGGGTCTAGGACAATATATTGAGAAAGAAAATTTGTTTACATATTCATTTTGAATTAACAACAATTTATTTCGAATTTTTTTTCTTTTCATTTTTTTATTTTAATTTTCAAACATAAAAAAAGACATCTAGAAAAATGGTAGTTGATTAAAAATGAAAATTTAAACGAATATCCTTTCTTAATTATCCTAGACCCCATAATTCCCAAGTGGAGCCTCTACACTCATCAAAATTCCAACCAAAAATGTTTTAAAAAAATGTCCAAGAAAAATTCTGAAAAAATTCTAGCCACTCCACTGTAAACCCAGGCAACATTTTACCCTCATGACATTTCCCCTGAAACCCTATAGTTCTTTGATGACGCCTTTTTTTCTAAAACATGTCTTTTTTAGCTAAAAGTGCAATACTAGGGCGAAAAAAATCGTACGAGACTTTGTAAAAAATAAAAATGTCGGTTTTGATATTCTTTTTAAGTTTCCCATAGAAAAAATCGAGGAAAAAATTTTCCGCAAACTTTGCAGTTAATTTTCGATGGCCAAAAAATAGCTGAAAAATGGCCACGTTCAAAAGTGCGCACCGGGGCGAAAAAAAATCGTAGAGAATTTTGTAAAAAAGCAAAATAAAGGTAAACTTGTCCTCTTTAAAATGCCACTTGGGAAATTCAATTACCTTTATTTTTTGAGTCCGCTATGTAAATTTTAGTACGGTAAGAAATTTCGACTAGTTGCGTACTTTTTTTTTTCCAGTACTGTATCTTCTAGTTTTGTTTAGCTCTCCCAAATGCAAATATTTCCGATGCGATATAATGAAAGTTTGTAGGTTGTGCATTTTTTTCACCTTTTAATTCTCGTACGTTTTTATCAGTTTACCCCGTCAGAATTGAAATAAGACAATTCCCCATAATTCGCCATGAGCATTATTCTCCAATTGGTTTCAGTTGCATATATTGACTAGAAATAGGCAAAATTGGAAAAATCACACTGAAGATGTTTAACTTTAAAGGTGAATTTTACACCTTCAAACCGTTTTACCGCTGATGAAAAAGATGCACGCCATTTAGATGTCGACGAAGAATAACATTTTCCCAATTGAACGAAGTGGGAAGGGAACATTCCAAACGCTTTCGATTTCGGAAATTTTTATTGGAGGCTTTAATATTAAAATTTGTTTCTACCGACGAATAATCGGTCTATGAAAATTAGAAGAGAGGAGGATGTACTGTTATCCAGAGAGAGAAAGAAATTGTGCTCGATCTCGACCATAGAAAACCGATTGAGCAAGGTTTAACTGAGTAGATAGTTCTCTACTAAATAAAATTCAGCTATAAGATTTTTATGATACGGGGTGGTATACCGTTTTCGCGTGCGAGAAACCGATATAGCAAGGTCACACCCCTTTGGAAAACGTCGCTTAAAAGATCAAAGCACTAGGTTCATTTTTACAAACTACCAATTCATCAATGCTAGAATCGGATGGATGGAATGGGCGCTTATTTCAACTGCCAGCGCCCTCACCCAGTGCGACGAGGGTGGGATGCCAGGAATAAAAATGAATTGATTTTTTCGTTGGCAGTTTTGGGGCCACTGAGCCTATAACGTCAATAAAAAAAAGTGTTCAATCTATTTACCCCGGGCGATACAATTTTTTTCAGCTTTCACCCTCTGATAACGGGGGCTTCCGTTAGGCGCAATCCTTTAAAACGTAAAAAGCGTACAGATCCGCAAAAAACATCAAACAAAACAAACAAAAAAAAACAAACGGAAACGGGACCAGCTTTGCATAATTTCCAGTAGATAGACAGTTCTTTCGTTATTGGGTCACGGGAAATTATATGTCTCCAAAGATTTCTTGAAGCCCCGAGTCATTCTCGTAATCCGTGATGATACGTCATACATGGGTGTTCTGCGCCGTTGTCACGGAGTCGAGTTTCCAGCGCGTGCATACACGAGGCCTACACAATCGATCGATACAACAAGCATGAAAAAAGGGTTGGTTGTGCGAAAAAAAAAACATGTGACGTTGAAAGTGGGAAATTAAAAAAACAGACTACATGAAGAGCGTATGTCGAATCGCCATAGAGGAGTGCGCCACTTGGCAGATATATACACATATATTGTACATACGTACGTATGCATGTAGATACACGAGTGTATCAGTGTGAATATGCATTATATAGGAAGTGACCACGAAGAACACAATACGAAGAGCGTGGAGTGCGTGTCGAGAGTATGTGTGCGGCGCGCTCGAAAAACTGGAAGTTGAGGGTCGTATGAGCGGTTTTTTATGTTATTTTTTTTATGCCTTCAACAACTGGCTTTGCTTCGTTCAGAGCTGCGACACGTGAGAGCTCAATCACGATCAGCAATCGCCGATAGCCATATATGATGCGCAATCATGCACGTGAAAGGAAATTATTCAACCAAGTGTACCGTTTTGCGCGCCCTCGAATCAAATCAATTATTTAACATTTTGCACAGTCATTGTTGATCCTGATTTCAAAGTCAGCCATTAGAATTTACATTGCGCGACTTTGAGGGAACATATATAAAGGGAAAGCATCAAGTTAATGTAAATGGATGCAGAAGAATTTGATTGAATTAGTCGTACAATCAAATAAATGGCAAGAGCTGTCACGTCTAAGAAGGGAAGGTTCAACGTCAAAATGGAAAGAAAGATAATTCTGCTTTATTGCTTTATTTCGCCCAGCAAAGCTCTCGCCCTACAAACTGCTGCTAACTTCGACTGCATTCCGACATAAGAGTTCTCATCACTTTCTTTCTCTTTTCAAAAATCCTTGCTTATTGAAACCCAATCAACGCTCCCCATTTCGAATCATCACATTTCTTTGCAAAATCAAAAATATATTGTGTAGCTCAAAAATGGAAACAAAAAAAAACCGAAAATCATCCGTGGGCCGCAATTGTTGTTCAAGAGCTTAAATGTCTGGCGTTTTTATTTTAATTGTGCACTCACGCCTTCGACTCACCCATGCAATGAAAGGTGTGAGCCTTTTTCGGTCTTTCGATGGCTTGATGCGACCGTCGATTATTCAAGCAAGTTAGACGGAGCGTGAAAAGTTCAGTGCAAAAGATGATCCGAGGGATAAAGAAAAAAAATTGTTAACTGAAAGAGAGAGAGAGCGAGACGGGTAAGCGAATGGAGGGTTGGGCAGACATGAATGAGAAGAAAAACCTTGCCAAAGGAACGACGCAGGGTCAATGTACCGTGCAGGGTATAATGCGACGTTGAGGGGCCCAAGTGTATTTTATAGTGGTTTTATAAGGGTGTGTATGTGTGACGGAAAAAAGGGTGAAGCTTACAGTTTTAAAGGTATCTGAACCATAAACTTTATTCTTGACGTGTTTTACGCCCGATAAAAGCCACTAAATGTCGCGATTCCAATTCTTCCTTATCACGCTGTCCTTATATAATTTTCACCCCTCTGACAAAGTTTCCACAACTTATTACCCGTAAATATACGTCGCGATTGCAAAATATAATAGCAAAAGATGTTATAGCTCAATTGCATTTTTATTTTCGTCTGAAATCAACAGAATTAAGTGAGACTGAATCTCCATCCGTATTTTTTTTATTCAAATGTATTCCATCTAAATAATTGAAACGAAGTTGATAATTTAAGAGGCCGAATCGCTGTTATAAATTTATATATAACAGCGATTAGCTTTCGCCCGCCTGGAATTTGGCCCATAGAAACTTCGTTACCAGTTGCACCCCTTCTTAAGGGTTAGTTTTAAAAATCATAAATATGCGTTTTATTATTTGTATTGAAAAATATCTATACCAAGTTTCAAGTTGATACGCGAACGGAATACAATTTTCCATACAAACCTTATTTCACCTTACACCTTATTTCTTTTTACACCTTATTTCACTTGATTTTCGAAAAATCCTTTCTTAGTGCACCTTCGAAGGCACATATCTTCCAAGTTTCATATTTTTATCTTCAGCGGTTTAGGTTGTTCATTGTCAGTCAGTCACAGAACTGTTTTATATGTATAGGGGACAGGTGTACGAGATGATCCCCCTAAGGGAGAATGCTCGTGATTTCAAAGATATTCCCCATAATTAAGATCTGATGGCGTTTACAACTGGCATATTTATCTATCTTACGATCAGCATATGCGAAACATTCAATTTATTAGGGTTTCAATAAAAAGATTTCCTTTTTTTTTTCAAAACTTACATAAGGATCATCTTGGACACCCCGATGTTCAAGATGATCCCTTGGGTATTACAAGATGATCCCCCGGATCATCCTACCCCTATTTTGGGATGTATTTTATTTTGGAGAAATTAGGTAAATATAAATAAAAATTTTCATAAATAAATATTATAAGTTTTATCTCACTCAACTAGAATTAAACTGAACCAGTCTTCTTATTAAATTACTTAGGTATATCAATTATTTTTTATGATATCAATTATACATTATTAATGTAGTTTGAACATCGGTAGACAATCTATTTATCCAATTAAAACAACAAACTTTCATAACCAACATCAAATGGTGAAAAAAAATTCTTCATTGTACAATTAAAAAAAAATAAGCCAATTTAAATTTATTTAAATTTATTATTTATTTTGTTTAAATTTAATTAAATTCATTAATTTATTATTAATTTATTTATTATTTATTACTAATTTATTAATTTATTGAAATTATTTATTAAAAAATAAATCAACAAAACCAACTTTTGTGATTACGCTACATCGCCTTTACCAAAAATAAAGTAGGTACGTTATTTGTTTAAAAGATGATACCCAGGGATCATCCCGAGCAGAAATTTGTTCAGGGTGAAATCCGGACCGGATCAGGCTGCCACAATAGCAAATCCGGGCCGGATCAGGCAAATTTAGTCCGGCCCTGATCAGGGATGTAACGCTTTTGCAAATTCAGGTCCGGATCAGGCACCTTATCAGGCTCTGATCAGGCGCTTTATCAGGCCCGGATCAGGCACCTTACCAGGCTCGGATTAGGTACTATATCTGGCTCGGATCAACCAACTTATCTGGGCCGGATCAGGTGCCTCATCCAGCCTGAGACATGCGTGTCATCTGGCTCAATCATTTGATTAATTTTTTGTTTAAAAATAGATCAACATTTATTAAATTATTATCGCAATTACACGTTATCAAGTTTACTAACGTTATTAAAAATATGAAACATATGAAAACATTTTTTTAAAGTTTAAGTTTTTATTTTACTTGACTTGATCGTTTAGTTTTTGTTCCGGTTTTGGCGATGACCGTCCCAATCTTTCCGGCGCAAATCATGCGTGCCTGATCAGGGCGCCTTATTGATACCTGATAAGGCTTCGATCCGGCGCAAATCAGGCGTGCCTGATCAGGGCGCCTTATTGATCCCTGCTCAGGCCCCTGTCTGGCACAAATCAGGCGTGCCTGATCAGGGCGCCGTATTGATCCCTGCTCAGGCCCCTGTCCGGCTCAAATCAGGCGTACCTGATCAGGGCGCCTTATTGATCCCTGATCCGGCCCTGATGGATCCTCAGGCAGCCTGATTAGATTTCTGCTCGGAATCTTGTATACCTAGAAGGGTATACAAGATCAATACAAGGTATTGTATACAAGGGTATACAAATCATCTTGCTCCAATCTCAACTTTTTCATCTATTGGTCGGTAACATAACTTATAAGTATTCCACTGATACCACGCCAACCAAAAAACGAAATTGAGCATATTGTAAAGCCACAAACACAACAATAATTCCAACGGATAGTATGCAATAAAAAATAGTCTAGGCTTAAAGTCATCCTCACCTTAGATCAACAGCTCACAATTGTAATTTTTTTTCGTCAAAACAAGTGCATCGCTCACACCGCCATCATGAAAAATTTGTTTTTCTTTTTGGATACTTCGTTGCTCTCTGCCCTTCATGACCACTTTGTCAATCTTTTTCTCGCCCTTCTTCCGATGCCTCTGAGCACTTGAATCAGTGACCGTCTATATTTACAGGTGTTTACCCTAACCCACAAAAAAGAAAGAGAGGGAACTTCGTGCAAAGAATGTGTATATAACGTTTTTCAGACTCGAACAGAAATTTAAAGTTTCAATGAAGTTTTCTTTCTTTTGGGCTTTCCCTTTTTCTCTTTCCGTGCATCCTCCTATACTAGTTGCGCCGCGAAAGTCGGGTAAATTGCAATCGATAGATCTGGCAAATCATATCGTTGGGAGCGTCCATCTCATCGATTTTTACGAAAGCGGTTTCGATGTGAAGACAATACAGTAGCGATATAAAGAGGTCGAAGAGGCAATAACTCAATTATCGGGGAGAAAACTCTGCGCATAATACATATATATATATCGAGTTTATTGAACGTCCATTTAT
This sequence comes from Ophion ventricosus, assembly GCA_963932345.1. Lineage (NCBI taxonomy): Eukaryota > Metazoa > Arthropoda > Insecta > Hymenoptera > Ichneumonidae > Ophion > Ophion ventricosus. The sequence goes on along the minus strand of OZ010713.1, from coordinate 31,647,558 downwards.
AATTACTTTCTGTTCTCGCCTCTCACCATTTCTTGATAGACTACGCCCTTCCCCCCCCCCCCTATTAACAATCGATCCTGGAAAAGTTGCCCCCTCTGAACGTGTATTTCCCACCTTCATTAATTTAAATATCTATCCATATTGATCGCTGATGTCCGTAAATGGCGCGAAAGAAAGAATTATTCAACCTACATTTATTTCTTTAACTTACAATTTATTTATCGACAGTCATAGAAAAAAGGTCAAGGCGAAGCGCAGGTATAGCATCGTCGAAAAAATACTGTAACGACAAATACATATAAGGGCAGGTTACCGTTCATGAGGATGAACAATTCGAGTCTTTTTTTAGATAATTTGCATCTTTAAAGTCTTTGGAACACCGTGGGTAAAAAGATATTTTCATATCTAAAGTATTTTAGAATTTACAGCATTAACGTTGAACTTTAAATGTTTTTTCCCTGGAAACAGCATTTTCCACAGCGCGCGGAGCGCTCTATAGCATCAAAGGATGACCCGATTCACATGAACTCTGCGCAATTGAAAGGAAATTCAATTTGCGGAGCCAGCAGGAAGCAATTTTAGTCAAACATTGATTTGGCAATATTTTTTTCGTCCGATGAGGCAAAAAATTGGGGTTTTTTCATACTGCTGCCATTTTCTCATCCAAGGGTTTTTCAGAAAACAAAAAACGATAAGGTTCCCCAAATTTAGTCTAGCTTAATAATTTTTAACCCGTTTTTGTGTCGGATGAACTGGCAAGGCTGTGGAGCGTCCCGCACAGACCAAAACACGCTGTGCATGGCTTTATTTGACGGAAGCTGGAACGGCCATTCTGGATTTTTTTTATAAATAAAATTGGAATTTACTCTCCATTAATAGAAGAATAAAATACGTGGAAACCCATTTCCCAAAAGTATTTATTTTATATAAAAAAAAATTCCCAAAGTTCATGCATTGTTCATGTCTCTCGACGGTATCCTGCCCATAAGAGTCGAACTAAGTCTAGAGATAGGAAACAACTTTTGACTGTTTAAATCATTTTCATTGACCTGTTGCCGCCAGTCAAAAGGAAATTGCGGTGGATTTTTACTATTTTTTTTTCTGAGTACTGATTTTTTTTTCAACGTAGACTCGTCCAATTAGAGCTGAACCTGTAAGTTTCCTTTTTGCGAGAAAAAAATGTATAAGCGAACGTATGTAATGTCTTGGTCATTTGGCACAGTTTCTTATAGAAAATTGCAATTTCTGTTAGAATTTTACGGCTAATGCCTGCGTAGAAATTTATTAATGTTTACCTGATTGAGATCAGGCAATGTCAGGGTGTGTCACGGATAACTCTTATTATGAGTATCTTAATTTCACCGTGACCAGGACGGACGTATTTAGGCACGAAATCAGGCATTACTAAAATGGCCCTACTCCATTAAGCCTCAGCATTCTATGTATGCACATAACCTCCTATATCCCATGTAGAAATTTTTATTCAGCAGCATATTTTCTTCGATGATCTTGCATTTTTGAAAATTACATTAAAAAAGGTATTATGGACCGTGACGAAGAAAAAAGGTTATGGAACTCGGATGGGTGTTACGGCAGTACTCTAGTCCAGAAAATCGATTTTTTTTGGCATTTTTTTTTAGAATATAGACTCTTGAGAATAATGTCCTCAAACGGAAATTTCGAGGTTCCTAATATTTACAATGTTATAGCGATTTGAATACGGCCGAATTCAGAGCCCGCACCGGTGCAAATCGAATAATCAGAAGATTCTAACGAAGCTAGAACTGCTCACAGAGAACACGCTTTAGGAAATCATCATTTCGAAGTCGAGGAAGGCCTACTTTACGAGGCAGGAATGGCCAATTGATATAACATAAGTATAACTTGACATTATATACCACTTAGATAGTTACGGTTCTCCGAAATTGTACTCAAAACTTTAAAGCCGTTTTTCTCGAAACTACTTTTTGCAACCTTGTTGAAATAAAATCTCGAGCTTTTTCAATCGATTGACCTCATATTCGGTATGGGCCTTCTCTATATATCCTTCTATCATACCTACCTCCGGCTTTGCGAAATTATGATTATTACTATTTAAAATAAATTAAAAACTCAAAAAAAATAGGCCGATAATTAACCTTTTTTTTCAGGCAGTCGCTATTTGGATTTTTCTCTCTTTGGTATCTGCAATGACATTCTTATTGCTTAAAAATTATATACGTTTTCTCTCTCTTTCAGATGAATGGGCGCTGTGGAACCGTGTCAACCGCCTCAATTCTTTTTTTTGATGACCATATTTGGAGGCTCATAACTTTCAATTTATTTTAATATACTTTCTTTCATAACTTAATACATAACTTTCAATTTTTTTTACATTTTTTTTGTATTTTCTTGAAACATCAATAAAAGACTGTAAAAATGGACGCTAAAAATATTTTTCGTTTTTTTTCTATCAATCCCCAAAACCGCTCGAAATTTAGGCCTTTAGGCCTGAATACTATGGTGTTGCAGTTTGCATCTTTGAAACGGAACGAAACTTAAATTTCAATATAAATTAAAATATTAAATTAAAATTTAAATATCTTAAAGAATGTTTAAGGGATTTTTGTTGGCAAAATCTACCAAAATAAATTAAAGAAATTCAGAAATATCAATTTTCATTACATTCCAACGATGCAAACTTCAACTTCATAGAATACTGCCATGAAATATTTCGTTGTATTTATAATTACTAAATACAATTCAAAATGTGTAATCGTTGTGGGAACAAGGTATGTATAACCTAAAAATATATACGGTTGTATAACACGTTATTAATTAGTCAATTCTAAATGTGCATATATATATTATATACAAGGTGGCCGGAACATTGACGTCCAAAAATAAAATTTAGGTCCCTCGTATCATGGGGTATCCGAATCACCCCTATGTATGTTCCGCGACTTTTCATAGTTTTCGAGTTATGAATTTTTTTCTGAATTTTTGAGAATTTTCGACCTGACCAATTAAAAAAAAATCTAAAAAAAAAGTAGAAGACTTTGTCGAGATTTTTTTTTGCAACTGAATCTTCATGAGTAGTACTTTTATGCATAAAATAATCAGCTTCGTAACTGTGATGGAAGTTATGAAAATGTTGGTCTAAAGTGAAAAATTTACGTTCGGTAAATTATGACTTAAATTTTAAACTTTAAATTAAAAATCTAAACAGGTGACTCCATGGTTCCTAATTAGGCCTCAAGAATGTGCCAGACTCTCAGCTTTCATAATCATTTTTAAAAAAGTAGTACTTAATAGGGCTACTTTGGCTAAAATTGGCCTTCAAAGACAGCGAGGTGGAAAATTCTTAAAATTAGCCATCTGATTAAAAAAAAAAAATTTGCCCATTTTATCATTCCTAAGGTTATTTAGTTTGTTAACTAACCAAAAATGACTGCAGGAAAGCTAAGATTTAAACATTTGTTGTAAACGAGGGCGCAACTCTTTTACCTGATCCACGAGAACGGATCGCGCAAAATTCATTAAACTTAAATTAAACTAAAAAAAAACCTCCAAATGTTTAAATCTTAGCTTTTCTACAGTCATTTTTGGTTAGTTAACAAACTAAATAACCTTAGGAATGATAAAATGGGCAAAAATTAATTTTTTATCAGATGGCTAATTTTAAGAATTTTCCACCTCGCTGTCTTTGAAGGCCAATGTTAGCCAAAGTAGCCCTATTAAGTACTACTTTTTTTTTTTAATGATTATGAAAGCTGAGAGTCTGGCGCATTCTTGAGGCCTAATTAGGAACCATCAAGTCACCTGTTTAGATTTTTAATTTAAAGTTGAAAATTTAAGTCATAATTTACCGAACGTAAATTTTTCACTGTAGACCAACATTTTCATAACTTTCATCACAGTTACGAAGCTGATTATTTTGTGCATAAAAGTACTACTCATGAAGATTCAGTTGCAAAAAAAAAATCTCGACTGTCTTCTACTTTTTTTTTAGATTTTTTAAAAATTGGTTAGGCCGAAAAATCTCAAAAATTCAGAAAAAAATTCATAACTCGAAAACTATGAAAAGTCGCGGAACATACATGGTGGTGATTCGGATACCCCACGATACGAGAGACCTAAATTTTATTTTTGGACGTCAATGTTCCGGCCACCTAGTATATATAATACATATACCGTATTTTTCTTTTATAACATTTTGTTTTTCACAAAGGTCATGTCTGCAAAACGCGAATTAATTTAAGAGGTATATCCGCACCAAAAATGAAAAGAATAATTTGAACGAACCTATATTTTCGGCTATTTTCCCTCGAAACTTTTTCTCAACGTAACAGAATTATTCCGACGTAAAATAAATAGTTTTAAATTAACCTATTATTACTTTTCTTATAACTGAGTTTAATAAATAAATGTTGACCAATACGTTTTAGGCTTTGCAATGCATTGTAGAGTGTATATGTGAACGGGCTACGTGAGGCAATATTATGAACGCCTAGTCAGGCAACCCGATAACGGCCTGATCAGGCAACGAGATGAGGCCCATATGTGATACACCGTTGTACTTTTTAGCAGGGTTCGATCTGGTTGCCTTATACATGCACTACCAAGGCAGCCGGGCAACCTGAAAGTGTACTGAATCGGACCCTTTCGAAATTTCTACGCGGGTGGTCACGGTCGACATGTATTAACCCTTTGAAGCATACATTTTTCCTTACGTGCAATCAGCTCAAAACTTTGTACTCGGGGGTTTTCAGGGTCGCTGATTACAAATTTGCACTCAAAATTTGGAAACTCAAGATGGCGGATCCAATATGACGGACCAAAATGCTCAAAGTCGCTTGATGACGATGAAACTCCATATGCAGGGGTTTTTTGAGTCGTTGAATTCGAATCTCAGTTCAAAATTGAACAATAAAAATGGCAGTTCCGATATAGGATAATGAAACACAAATCTGGCTTGGTCACTGATACTAATCTGAGCTTATAATTTAAAAATAACTGATGAACTGAAACATAAAATTCTCTTGATGGAGAGGAAACTCGGTGCTTTAGGGTTATTGAAGTCGCTAATTTTGAAACCAGTCAAAATATATAAATTTAAAAAGTTCTAAATAAAAAATGAAAAAAGAAACTCGCTACGTCCTCGCCGTTAGCTCCGGGTAATGCTAAAAGCGTAATTCTATTAGAAATTCAGTATAACAGAATCAACATATTGAGCAACTCCGATGTTTTAGTAATTCCAGTAAAATCTCCGGTTTTGGTCCGCCATATTGGATTCGCCATTTTGAATTTCGGGATTTTGAGCTCGAATTCGTAATCAGCGACCCAAAAAACGTCTCTGAATTCATTTTTTGTGTATGGTTTACCTGCTAGATTAGGCACAATTACATTTATTGCCTAAAAAACGTGTTTTTTTGTACTGTAGTGATGATCAACATCCACTAAGTGCAACATAAGCCCTTAATAGTGATATTGTAGTAACATTTGATCTCCTAACATCCTAAATATACATTTACATTCGTCGTTATGCGCTAAAAAAATTTTTTATTCAAGAAAAACAGAGTGGATGTAGGTGACATACCAGTATGTCACTATGCTTCAAAGGGTTAAAGAGAGGCGGCCAAACATATGATGTTTCATTTCAAACACTGAAACGTTGCGTAGATGTTAACCTTTTTCTCGAACACCATGCAGTAGAGAGCAAGAAAACTTACAAGGTGAATTTTTATTAGATGCCTATAAAAATCATTATCCTCTAACACCCATCGGTAAAACTCTGCTCCATCCTCCACAAGCTTGGAAATAGTAGAAGTTCATAAGATTTAAATATTCCTGCGTTGAAAAGTGTTGAACAATACTTAACTCTTTGAAATTCACGAATCATTTAGTTACCTTCTAACGCATGACCGCACTTGACTACTTTTCTCTTCTTTCGATTAGGAAGAGTGAAGATTTTGGTTCTATTAAAGAGCAGTTAACGAAAAACCCATTTAAACACAGCAAAAGTTGCAAACCATCAGCGAAACGCCATTTATCATTTTGCTTGGGGTAGTAATGCGTTTTAGAATTGAAAAAGGGCGGAGGAAATTGCAGGTCGATTTGAAAATAGGGAGCGTAGAATTATATATTTAAAATTATATATTTAAAAAACCGCTGGCTAAATCCAACGTTCTCCAACCTTGTTGACACATGTGAAGACATTTTTATTTAACCCTTCGTCTTCACACTTACCTGGAGAAACAATGCTTGTCACACTGGGTCAAATTGACCCCGGCCATTTTCAAACTGTTAGTATACGAAATCTATCAGTCGAATGACCATGAAAAAATTCATGACCATACTTTAAATATTGAATAATATGTGCCAAAAATTATTATATAAAAAAATCATATGGCAACATGCAAAAAAAATGCCCCATCGTAGACCAAATAAGGTTCCGAAATAAGGTAGACCAAGTAACGCTGGATCGTTCAAATCCACAGTGACAACGAAGGATGTCATCGATCCCTTTTCATGCCAACTCAAGCTCACCAAGAAACGAAGTAACAAACAGAAATGATAATATCTCGTTACATACTCTTAGAAATATACATTTTCCTAAGGGAACTAAAATTACCGATATTGTCTTTATTATTATTGATTCTTTCGGCGAAATGCGGCGTCCGTAAAAAAAAAAACCAAAGCCGTTTTTTTGTTCAGCCACTTGCCGGCGCAACGCATTCTCAGATGTGCCAGCTCTGTGAACGAAAGAATGAAAAAAAAAAGGCAAGAAAAGGGAAGAGAGAGGGCAAGGCTTCCATACGACGAGACATCGCTGCGTCACCGTTCTACTCGCTAAAGTCGCAACATACGTGTACGAAGGAGAAAACAGGAGAATTCGTCGGAAGAGAGGGGAAAGAGAGATCAAGAAACTGAACCAGGTAACTTCAAGAAACCAGCGTTGCGGATTCCAGAAGTTTCGAAGTTACTCGCAATACCGATACTAATGCGCTTTCAGGCCACATTATTCGCATTTTTACCATTAACTCTTTCGTCACCAATCGCTACTATTATACTCTTCCTTTTGTTTACTTTGTCCAATTTGTCGAACGGATTTATATGCCATGCACCGTTTCGTAATACGTTTATTTCCGGTAGAATTTTGGCCACTTGCCCTACTGGAATATACCCAACTTTAGTTACACATTTCACGCAAGGAAAAACGATGATTCGCTTCTTTTACATCTTTGCAATGCTGTTACGGCTGTCAACATTTTTTTTCGCCAAGCAACCGAGACTTGACACAAAAAAATCTTTCGATCAGTGGTCGATATTCTGTCATAGTATTCTTTCGTGGAGTTTTCAGTTTCTGAAAATTTAAACCGATAAAAATATTTGGCAATCTGTAATTTCGGATTGACTGTTACCTCCGTGACTTTGAACTTAATTCCACGATTTTTTAATCCAATTCTGAAAGACAACGGACACTGAATATTTTTGACGTATGAGAAACGTTGAAACACCAAGCGGAAAAGATATTCGCGAACTATAATTGTCGTGTTTCTCGTATTTTTCATTCGCAAAATCCTCAGAAGTTTACTGACCTGAGATAGATCGGTGTCCTCGCGTATCTTCGTGTCGACAGTGATGGAATCGACGTTAGTTGACACCTGAAGAACGACAAACAGAATGCCACCGATCACGCACGACGGCACCATTTTGCAATTTTTTTTTTTTTTTCGAATCTGTCGATTTTTTTTTCTTCCAATGCACTTCGTCTTTCAAAACACCGAGCACAAAAAAAAACACAGAACTCTCACAGAAACGAAGAACCAAGAAGGACCTTTTTCCGATTCGATCGTTTGGCGATATTCGATCGATACGGAAACTGCCGGGTTAAAACAAAAATTTGCGATCTTCCTTCCCGATATTTTTTTTTTTTGTTAATCCCGTCGTAGTCAATTTCAGAAGTTTCTAACACACGAGTCGTAACGTTTTTATTTTTATTTTCGGCGAACGTTATACAGGAAAACGTATTAAAACTATTCTGCTCCGACGGCCCTGCTCTCCCAACGGAAGCGACGATCCAAGTAGCAGAGAGTCAGACGAGAGACTGAATGCCAGTACGTTGGCTCTAACGCTGCCTGCTCGGCGCCTCCCCACTCCGCACCTTCCGTCACCACCACTCCGACTCGTCTTCTTTTTTGCGGGTGACCGAGATGGAAACGCGATTGTAGCGACAATGCGCGTTATAAACATTCGAAGATTTACTTTTGTGGAGCGCATAGTGTGCCTATGAAAAGTATTCCGTTTGACGTAAAAATTCTATATTAAACTAATAAATTCGTTTTAACGACACGTGTTATTTGTTTCCTGAATTATGGTGACTCGAGGGTTTATCGACAATTCATATCTATTACTTATTTTAAATATAAATATGGATTAGTCTGTTCGCTGGGCCCGTCCATTCACTGGCTGGTCTACCCTATTTCCTTGATTTTTATTTTATGTTGTAGCGAACAAAAATTTTCCCATTTTTTCGTACCGTCTTTTGCTTGACCTCTTTTTTCGCTCTTATAGCGAACAGTTCCTATACGACTGAAAAAAAATGAATTGACTATTAGGCAGGTCAAAGCTGTCTATATGCAACAAAATCATGGTGCACGAAACAGTCTTGAGACCAATTTGGACGTATGGAATACAGCTCCGGGGTACCGCCAGCAACTCGAACATGGAAATTCTGCAGTGATTCGAAGCAAAAACCCTCGGAATGATTGCAAACACCCCTTGGTACGTCACAAATGCAAATCTACATAAGGATCTCACGGTTGACACTGTGAAGACAGTAGCACAAAAGCTGTGTACTAGCTACAAGCACCGGCTCGGAACCCATCCACATGCACTGGCATCCAGCCTGTTGGACAGAAGAGGAATCGTCAGGAGGCTCAGGAAATTTAAGCCGCTGGACTTGAGACAGCCGTTTCACCCGGAATGAAACTAACATGGAATAAACAACATATGCGACGATGATAAATATAACATTGCCCCTCAATGGATGGACTTCTAAATACGAAAATTTGACCTTCGTCGAAAACAACGAAATTATTTAATACTATGGCACATAACAGCTTATAATTCTAAAAGTAAAAGCGAAAAAAAAGATATATCGTCCAGTTACAAACACAACCCCTCTGGTAGGTCACGTGACATGCGCATTGCTTTTCACGACCTAAAAAAATGTATTCATTTTATACATATACATTATATACACATACATTTGGCGCTTTGGATACATTTTTGACGTAAAAACGTCTGTAACTTTGGTTTGGTAGCCAGGTTAAAATTGACGACGCAACGAAATTATGCCGAATTTCAGAACACGATAACTCGGCGAATAATGATCCGATCGCAACGAGAGCGGGTAAATTCAGAAAGGTTACATCTATAACACTATATCGGACGCGGTTTTTGGCGCGGGTGACACAATCTGTTGTCGTGATGGACACATAAGAGGGAGAGATGGGATGCGTTCGACTTGGGTGTTTACATATTCTCAGCATTCGTGAGCATCGCTCACTTCGTTCGACTTGACGCTGTGCGTGCTTACACAAGGTTTATGACGTCACGGGTGACGTTATTACCGCTGTGATATTTGGCTCACAACGCTTCTTCCAGCGAGGTAGGGCAGCAAAAGCGTCAGCGTTAAAAGGGCGCTTATTTTCGAAATAAACGCTTCGTTAACACAATGAACACACCGATTTTCCAGGTAGCAATTTCCAAGTAGTTGTATTAATGGGTACCAAATGTCCGTTTGGAATTTAACTACAACTTGTCATGTGCCTAATAATTCTCCCAATAATATATGCCCAATAATTATCTTTTTAAATGGTTTTCTACTTGAAGGTAACCTCCGGGCGGACATTTGGTACACTTTTAGCCAACTTTTGGATAACTTTTTGAAAATTGCTGTTCGGGTTATCAGTCCTTCGTGAAAATTTCTGAAAAATGGGGGTAACAGCTTCACGAAAACTGTTTTTCGTTAATTTAGGGGCCCTATTTCAAATAAAATAACCTTTTCAACATAGTTTTAGATCCGAGGTACGGGATTTCTTTTAAAAGAGATATTCAAAAATTAGGAAAAATGTTCCCAATTTCATTGTTAATTATTTCAAACAACTCGTCAACAATTTGGAAATCAGCAAAGGCTTCTACTTCGCCCGCCATATCGATACTAATAATGCCATTCCGAACGATTGGAGTTTTGGAAAACGTAAACTCGTTGAAGCGCGCACCGTTCAACCCCAACGTGCCACAGCACCTCTAATAAGCGTGATCGCTGTAAACGTGTAAGCGCCCAAGTCGAATGCACCCATGGAAATACAGCGGTACGCATACGCTGTGGGCAGTCCATCTCGCGATCGGTGAATCTTAGAGGACGATCGAGGACTCGTTGGAAAGCGCTTTAGATGCTTTTCCTGAACCTCTAGCGATATCGACTTCCACATCAATAACGAACGTTTCGTAAATGTGCAAAGTTGAAAAATGCAAATGTTACAACAATGTAAAATATACAGTTGCAGGCAAAAGTTTTGGGTCGTTCTATTTTTGAGGCACATTGCATTGAAATATGACAGTGGGGAAAGAATTAACGAGTTGCGATAACATGTATTCATTTATATTTGAAAACAATTATATACATATTGTTCTTAAATATTTCATTATCGATCACCTTTTATTTAACAAGTGGGCAAATGTTGGGCCACATATTGCCTGTGAAAAACATAAGACATTTTTTGAAAATAACAAAACGAGATTCGACCTTCTGCACTTGACTCAATACTTTGTTGCTATGCCCTTAGCAGCGATAACCGCGGCACATCGACGAGGCACGGACGCTATTAACTCTTCGTGGTCACGCTGGGTGGAAACGATCCGTTCATCAATTTTTGGCGTGAATATATAATAGTTCCCAGCTTCGAATGGGACTGTATTCACCATAAATCGGTCGGAATAAATACCTTTTTTGGAACCCGCACTATGCTACGGAACTAATTCACGGAACTATGATTTTTATAGCGAAAAAGTGTATTTTTTGCGTTTTCACCTCTTTATGAATTTTTTTTAACATTTCGCCATTTTATTTCTTATAAATACATTTTTCGTACTTCATCTAAAACGTTCAAAGTATGTTTCGTATTTTTTTGGTCACAATACTTTTTTGAAAACTGATTGGGTAGAATCGACCCAGGTGTGACCACTACGATTGGAATTTGGAAGTGTGACCATGAAGGGTTAATTGTGGCGAGCTTCCCCACTCATGTCGCAAATGATTCCATAATGCCGTCTGGTTAAAGTGATTTTTTTGTTCCAACATGATCTTTTAGGACTTGTCACAAATGCTCAATCGAATTTAAGTCCAGTAATTGCGATGGCCAGTCGAGAAGGCGTACTTTTTGTCTTTGAAGAAAATCTTTTACAAGACGCGAATCATATTTGGGGTCGTTATCGTGTTGAAAAACCCAGCCTAGCGGGATTTTTTCATTACAAATGGAGCACATGGTCTCACAATATATTTTTGTACATTGTAGCGTCCCTATTGCCTTGAATTTCTACCAACGGGCCAACGCTGTCATAATAAAATGCTCCCCAAACTTTAATGTTCACACCACCGTGTTTTATGGAAGGAATTTGATAACTCACGTTAAATCTGGTACCTGTTGGACGTCTCACGTACTTCCGAATAATTGAATTTTGGATTCATCGGAAAAACAACTTTTCGTCAATGTAATGCTGTCCAATGCTGATATTTTTTTTGCATAATTTGTAATCCGTAGTTTTTCGCGGACTACCACTTCGACTTTTGTAACACAAAAAATTTGTTAATTTATATTTACGAATAATACGATTTACCGTACTTTTTAAATCGATAAAGTAGTCGCTATATGGCCAGAACTCCTTCCTTCTGATGAAAGTTTTAACACGATTTTACGGACCTCAATATTCGTGTGTTTCACCATCGCGGCAGAAATAATACTGATTTTTCATTGTCATGCATGTTCCGAAGCCAGTACGAAAGGAAATGCAACTAAACTGTGCGTACGAAGCCGGGCGAGATAGCGACCCGATACTTTTGCACACCGACGAAACTCGTTCGACACTGTACACAAATAATACGCCGTACAAAGAAACAATATATCACGCTATTATTTATATCATAGCTCTCTTAGAAAATGCAAATTATTACCGATTTCAGGTATTAAATATTTTATCACTTTGCTCAAAAAAATAGGGTGGCCCAAAACTTTTGCACGCCACTCTATGAAACGAAAATATGAGGTAAATCGAAGGAAACGGCAATCAGCAGAAAGGGACGAGAGGAACCCGAAAATCTCCACCGAGCGATCGAGAGTGCTACGGGAGCACCGTTGAAGATTACCCGTGCAGAAATATTGTCATGGATACAGTCCGATTCAGCCTAAGATCCTGGTTTCTCACAAGGAAACCGTTTACGGTGTCCCCCTCCGATTTCGGTTATTTTTGGATATGTTATTCTTCATCGAAATCTAAGAGACACGTATTTTTTTTATCGGCGGAAAAACAGTTTTAAGTGGTGAAACTCACCCTCAAAGTTGGGCACCCTCCGAGTGAGTCTTGCAGTTTCGCATAGTCGCAATTAAGATATTCGAATGAAACCAATTCGAGAAAAATGCTTCTGGCGAATAATGAAAAATGCGCCTTTTCCAGTTCCGAGGGTGTGAATAGGGGTAAATCTATAAGGGTTGAAAGTCAAAAAATTCGTGTAATTTGAAAACTTTTTTTTATCTCGATGAAACCAATTGCATTCGAAAGAGCTTGAAAAAGTACAAGATACGGGTTTTTGCGTTTTTCGAAAAAAAACCTTTTAGGGGTGACTACCCCTGTATAATACCGTTTCCGGTGTTCCCCTCCGATTTTGTTCATTTTTGGATATGTTATTCTTCATCGAAATCTAAGAGACACTTATTTTTTTACCGGCGGAAAAACACTTTTAAGGGGTGAAACTCACCCTCAAATTGTCTTTGGCAGTTTGGCAACATTTCATTCATGATATACGAATGAAACAAATTCGAGGATAATGCTTATGGCGAATAATAATAAATGCGCTCCCATCAATTCCGAGGGGACGAATTGGTAGAAATTTATAGGAGTTGAAAAGCGAAAATTTTTCAAAAATCGATTTTTTTTTCATTCTATCAAAACCATCTAATTTTAATAGAGTTACATAACGTAGGAGATACCTGTTTTTGAATTTTCCCGAAAAACATCGTCCCAGGGAAAACTACCCTTACATAATGTCCGGTGCTCCCTTATCCGATTTTGTTCCGTTTGATCGATGGTGTTTTTCATCGCAATTGACGTAACGCAAATCGTTCAATGTCATTGCGTATGACTCAAAATAGACGTATTCCTATTTCAACGGCATACATTTTTAGACACCTATGCGGGTTAAAAATTTAAAAATTGTAAACCATAAACACGATTCGTTTTATTCTCATGAATTGATTTGCATTAGAAAATACGACGAAGCTTACAGTGGTATACCGTTTTACGTTCCTTCAAAAATCTTTTTTTACCGGTGAATGACGCCTACCCAGATAGACACATTTAGCTCATATTGGCATCATCACTGTAAAAAATAAGCGTGTTGTCGGTGTGTTGAAACAACACACAACACGCCTACAGCGTGTGTAGAACCTGGTTAATGTGTTGAAACAATGCGTTTTTTACGCATCTCTACTATTCTTGGCATCAACACGATTTTAACGTATTGCCGGAGAACACACTTACTGTAACACACATAAAGCGTGTTGAAACAACGCATTTTTTTCGAAACAACACACTTGGTGCAGCTACACGCGACGCGAACGACACATTTCGTCGCGCAACGCGTCAGAAAACAACTCACTTGTACGCGTGTACCACAAACAACACGCGTCAAATGAGTTGATATGACAATAAGGCGATTTTTCATAACCTCACTACATAATTGACGGACGTGCGAAAGAGTTTACGTGAGAATAATTCTTTGTGAACGACGGTGATCTACTATAAAAGTGACATTTGTCTTATTTTTGTCCCATACATAGAAATTCAGAGCATATTTGTTCTTTGCAAAGGATGAACATAAAATACTCTAATTTGTTCCTCTGCATAGTTAGTATCCCTTAGTGTATTTTTTGCGGAGACTGGTTACGCCATAATAATTATCTGTGTAGACTGGTTAAGCTAGAAGAATTCTTTACGCAGACTGATTACGCCAGATCAATTATTTGCGTAGACTGGTTACGTTAGAAGAATTCCTTGCGTAGACTGGTTACGCTAAAAGAATTCCTTGCGAAAAATGCTTACGCTAGAAGAATTCCTTGCGAAGACTGCTTACGCTGGAATAATTCCTTGCGTAGACTGCTTACGCTAGAAGAATTCCTTGCATAGACTGGTTACGCTAGAAGAATTCCTTGCGAAGACTGTTTACGCTAGAAGAATTTCTTGCGGAGACTGCTTACGCTAGAAGAATTCCTTGCGTAGACTGGTTAGGCTAGAAGAATTCCTTGCGTATACTAGTTACGCTAGAAGAATTGCTTGGGAAGATTGATTATGCTAGAAGCATTCCTTGCGTAGACTGGTTACGCTAGAAGAATTCTTTGTGTAGACCAGTTACGCTAGCAGAATTCCTAGCAAGGATAACCCCTTGTGGAAAATGGTTCCGCAGTTTTAAAAGTAATGACTCTATTTCTTGCATATAAATTCAGAGCTCACGAATTCTATGCAACAGTTCAGCATAAAACATTACATGTTATGAGAGCTCACGCTATGTGAAACGCCACATTTTTGTCTTTTACATAGAAATATAAAATGTATTAGTTTTAATTAAAGAAAACTGCTATATGGAATTCTCTTTGGATAGCTAATAATGTGTAGTTGTTTTTTCAATGAGTTTAAGTGAGTTAGTGATTTTTTAAATAAAACCTACGTTTCTGTTGAAGAAAATTAAGAAAATTATTAGACTTGCAGACTTTTGGATGCCTAATTCAAAAATGTTTGCAAATCATTCTTATTTCATTTTTAATAATTTTTTGTTACTGTGTCTTAAAACTACAAATAATTTAAAAGTTTGATTCCATACAATCGTTTTTTTTAAATTAATTTTTAAAGTTGCCGAACCCTCACTTTAAAAAAATAATAATAAAACAATATCTCAAAATAGTTCACTTTTGCATAAAGCATTATTGGGTTAAAAGTATGTATGTATGTAGGTTAAAAGTATATATATATATATATATATATATATATATATATATATATATATATATATATGTGTGTGTGTGTGTGTGTGTGTGAAATGTGAAAGGTTTTAATTACTCCCCTCGTTCGAAGTACGCATACTATCCCTTTTCATCATGAGAAAACCTCAAGTAGCCAATAGCATAATGGTTAGCGTACGTACATTAGGTCTAGAAGTAGGTAGGTTCGCGGCTAGGTTAATGATAAAATTTATTCGCAGGAATCTGTTTCAGGACGACTGGAAGCCATGTAACATGGTAAGTACACCATCGGAATAAAATATCCGTATCGGAAAAGGCGTTTTTAAAATTTATTTTAGAACGTACGCCTACGTGACGTCATATGTATCATTCCCAAGCGTCTACAAGTACACACAAAAAGTGTGCTGCAGAAATAAAAACGCGTGGAAGCGTGTAGAAAGTCCCACAAAGGTAAACCGAATAATGGCCGACAATAACACGCTTGAAGTGTGTTGATTTAGGCTTCGATATATTTTAAACGTATTGAAAATGGCGACAAGCGTTTACGCGCCTAAAGTGTATTGAAACAACACGCGTAAGATGTGTCGTTACCTCAAACACACGAGTTACCGTGTCGAAAAGAGCGACAAGATTACACACGGGAAACGTGTTGAAACAATGCGCTTGGTTTTTACAGTGATATGGGCATTATCTATGATGCATAGAAATTAACACAGCTATGTGTCGCTTATGAGTGCTCACCTTCAAGTCATATTTGTATCACATTCATAATAATACATCCAATTGAAGCAAAGTTGTTCTCGAGCGAGTATGCATGCAATGAATTCATCAGCACTAGCAAAATCGGATCACGAATATCCAACAATAAGGGAGTGCATATGCGGTTCATAATGGTGTCACAGGGTGACGTGAATGATGATAAAAATAAACGAATGACTGCAGTTATTATTACATGTATCATATAAAATGAATACCTTGTTGTCCTTGCTAAATATTTTAGTGATGTAAGAAAGCGATCCAGATGCATTAAAAGGAATGATGAAAAAATGTTCAATTTTTCAAGAAGGTACAATACATCCATTTGAATAAAAAAAACACCAAATTCTTAGAAATTAATGGTTATTGAAATTTTATTTCATTATATCGTACTTACTACCGCCGTTGTATAGCGCACATAGGAAGTATTACTGAAAAACATGCATATCGCCGTCATATTGCGCTCATCGAATGTATCACTGAGAAACATGCATATCGCCGTCATACAATGTATTACTGAGAAACACGCATATCGCCGTCATATTGCGCTCATGGGATGTGTCACGGAGAAATATGCATATTGCCGTCATATTGTGCTGATCGAATGTATCACTGAGAGCATGCATATCGCCGTCATAGAATGTATCACTGAGAAACATGCATTTTGTCGGATATTGCGCTCATGGGGTGTATCACTGAGAAATATGCATATCGCCGTCATATTGCTTGCATGGCATGTCTACTACCAGTGCTAACCCAGTGAATACACCAACAAAAATCATTGGATGACTACCATATGACGTCTATCTGCAAATATTCATTGCAGAATTTAAATTTGCCCTCTTATGAGTTCATCTTGTAGTCAATGGATGATGCAATTTCGAAACGACAAATTTAAGTCACGATGTATCTTAAATCCAAGGTACTGAATGAGCTCATGAAATGTATTCACCAACGTAAACGAAATTGCGTTCATGTTAAGTACAATTCATGAGAACAATTGATGTTACCATAGTGAGTACACACCAAAATGTCTACACATGACTTCAATATGACGTAAAATTGGCGGATATTAATTGTGGACACTTGAGCACAGCGATATGAGTTCGACGTGCTCTAAACGCACGATGCATTTGTAAACGACATATTAAGATCGAAATGTTTTGTAAATGCATGATAATAAATGAGTTCATGGCTTTGCATCACTACATGTAGTCAATATGCTGTAAAATTTGCTTCATCAATTGTATGCCCGCCGTGATAATCATGACTATCTATCTGGGTAGGTATACGTGCGCCACCGAATTTCCATTCAAGCGCATTATTTTTAAACATTACGGAGCTATTTTTATCTGACAATTAACGATCTTAATCGCAGCTGTAACAAAGCATTTCTCCATTTGATTTTTACATTACTTCTTTTAAATTTTACTATTTAAAAAAACAGTTAATGCTTTTCGTTTTCATGTAGAATAGACAGTGCAGTTATAGATGCATGAAGTTGACGTCGAACAACCGTCGTAATATTCCCGATATTGTATGCCGTTGAAATAGAAATACGTCTATTTTGAGTCATTCGCAATGCGATTGAACGATTTGCGTCACGCCAATTTCGATGAAAAACACCAGGGATCAAAAGGAACAAAATTGGATAAGGGAGCACCGGACATCATATAAGGGTAGTTCGCCCTGGGACGATGTTTTTCCGGAAAATTAAAAAATAGGTATCTCCGAGTTATGTAACTCTATTAAATTTAGATGGCTTTGATAGAATGAAAAAAAAACGATTTTTGAACATTTTTCGACTTTCAACCCCTATAAATTTCTACCAATTCGTTCCCTCGGAATTGATGGAAGCGCATTTTTTTATTATTCGCCATAAGCATTATCCTCAAATTTGTTTCATTCGAATATCTTGAATGAAAATGTGCAAAACTGCAAAAGACACTTTGAGGGTGAGTTTCACCCCTTAAAACTGTTTTTCCGCCGATAGAAAAAGCACGTGTCTCTTAGATTTCGATGAAGAACAACATATCCAAAAATGATTGAAATCGGAGGGGAACACCGGAAATGGTATCATACAGGGGTAGTCACTCTCAAAAGGTTTTTTTTTCGAAAAACGCAAAAATCCGTATCTTCTACTTTTTCAAGCTCTTTCGAATGCAATGGGTTTCATCGAGATAAAAAAAAAGTTTCCGAGTTACACGAATTTTTTGACTTTCAACCCCTATAGATTTACCCCTATTCACCCCCTTGGAACTGGAAAAGGCGCATTTTTCATTATTCGCCAGAACCATTCTTCTCGAATTGGTTTCATTCGAATATCTTGATTGGAACTATGCGAAACTGCAAGAGTCACTGGGAGGGTGCCTACCTTTGAGGGTGAGTTTCACCCCTTAAAACTTTTTTCCACCGATAAAAAAAATACGTATCTCTTAGATTTCGATGAAGAATAACATATCCAAAAATAAACGAAATATTAAGGGGGACACCGGAAACGGTTTCCTTGTCAGTCGGGATCCAGTCGGACCTCGGATCGGAACCGGGAGCGAAATGTAACGCTTCTAAATCGGATGCCAGCCAGGATCCCAATCTGGAACTATAAAGGACTCCAAATAGAAACTTTGCATAGGGCCCAAGCTAGAATTCCGAACTTCTAGAATAAGATCTAGTTCGATATTGAATCGGATCCCAGGGATGAATGTAAAAATAACCAGGAGATACTGATCCGTATCAGCTGGAAACTTATATATTTTAATAACAGAATTTCCAAAAAAAATTCTTTACATTTAATAACTTAAAAAAAAACAATGTATAGACCTTGAAATACTTATATTTCCTAGAAAAAGTGATATAGGTTATTTATTCCAAGTAATTATATTTAAATTAAATGGAGATCGTTCGAACTAAGAAAATATATAATCAAATTGCTAAGAAAAATGTAGTTATTACGTATTTCAAATTTCTGCCACCACGTCTCCACCTCGCGCTAAGTAGCAGGCGCTATGTGGATTTCGATGAGCATACCCCTTCTAGGGAATCCGTATCATATTGCGATCGGGATCTGATCAGAACTTAGGTATCCCTATGAAATTTCTGTACGGGTAGCGATGGAGTCATTCGACTGCCGGCGCGCACAGTGAGCCCGTGCCTTCTACCAGCAAGGCAATTTCGTTTTGTGCGAGTGTAGTTAAGGAGTTTCGAGACTAAAATCGAAATGCTTGTAGACAATTCAAATTTATATCACCAAGAGATTATTACATTAACTGTCGGACAATCGATCAGTTTCATAATGTTACGTCCCGGAGTGAGATTGATATGGAGCTCGCGAGGTGTTCGAGTTAGAGTGCGGAGGTCGAATTGATTTAAGTTCGTAAGGCGACTATTCGATTCAGAGATCCAAAACAAGGGAAGGAGCTTCTGGGGGAATGCATTCTCTGTGATGCGTTCCTTAGGGGTTGCCCAATCTGTGATACGTTCCTTAGGGATTGCCCAATCTGGTATGAGAATTTAGGCCGACTTTCATGATAGATCGGCGTAATGTGGACAGATAGTTGTATTAATTTATTTATTGGATCGCTGCTATGATCGGTGCAATCGTTCTATTTCCGAGAATCGGAATTAGTGCACGTGGAATCATGGGTCTTGCGATATGACCGGAGGAGGTGTTCTGACTCGGACAAGTTTTCTTTGCCGGATTGCTTGGGTCTTAAAACGAAGAGGCATTGGGTGCGCTTCGGTCCGTGTGTTTTAGTTCACGTGTTCTAGGAGTACATTTTCTCTTTCGAGGCTGCGAGCATTCTCTTCTCGTAAATTTGTTTGTCGTCGGCTATGTTTATGCGTTCGGCACGTAAGCGCACCGCTTTTGGTTCTATGGTACGTTTCGGCTATCGCTTGCTTAGTGTTGATGAAATATAGATCTTTGGTCAATGAATGAGGATGCTGCTATCGTGCATATTTATCGTGGTGATTTCAAGAAAGTGAGAAAAACAAGTAAAGGCTAGGACGTAACAACAACCCGAGTAGTAATCTTGCTCCGGCTACAAGAAAGACCTGATCAGGTAACCTAATTTCTTTTTCCCGGTCTTGATCAGGATTTTTTTTATCAAGCCCTGATCATTCGTGAAACGCAATCCCTGACTTCGGTCTGATCAGCGTAAAAAATCAAGGCCTGATTAGGGTAAAAAATCAAGGCGTGATTAGGATAAAAAATCAATGCTTGGTCAGCGTAAAAAATCAAGACCTGATTAGGATAAAAAATCAAGGCCTCATCAAGGCTCGATTTTTCAAGGCTTGGTCAAAGTGAAAAATCATGGCCTAGTTAGGATGATGAAATGGAGCCCTGTTCAGGATGTCCAATTTATTCCTGGAATAAAAAGTACCACGGTAATTATGCAGAAGTGGGGCTCCACCCCAATTTCAATGCCAATTTTCTTTTTTAGCATGAACGCCTTTATTATGTCACCACTAGTGATATTCAGCCTGCGGAGGCTGACATTTTAAATTATTTCCATAAGTTATGGGGTTTTGAAGTTTGGGGAAACACGCGATAACATAGGGCATGTTCGTGCTTTTCGACGAATGAGTGCTTATCGTACGTTGATGAGGCTCTGAAATAATCAATTATCGATAATACAATTATTGTTTTTAAAATAAACATATATTTATTTACTCGTTTTTCGTCTGGAACCTCTTTATAGCCATCCAGAAATGATGGAGGCGATCTTCGAAAGAGGAACTCCGCTATATACCCGCTCATGTGGTACTCTCGTCGACCGTATTTTGGTATGGCTCTACGTGCACTACGCCTAGTACGCTCGACGTTTTGTGTATGGGCGCCAGTGTCAGGGTCGACGAAATTGACACTATGATTGAACGTGAAGTGTTGGAAGCCTTGAAAAAAATGTAAAATTCAAATAAATATTACTTTGTATATATTACTATATTACTATATAACATACCTTCTTCGTGGAGACAATCATATGCCCTCCAGCAGTCTGACATAATTGTCGCTCCAGAAAGAATTCTCCTTTTAATCGCCTCCAATAATGTCGACGATGTACGATCGGCGACGGCCTCGATGGAGATGTTTTTCGATCCTCTCTCGAAACCGACGGAAATCCATACACCGTCGACAATACGGCCGCGGTTATAGTTCCTCTTTCCGAATTTAGCCTCATCAATCTCCACGATGATGCCAGATCCACCCAACTGCCGAGACGAATCTTAGAAACAATTGTCTTCAAGAACTTCACGGATAAAACTGGACCAATCCACTTCCGTATGAGACGTAATGTTCAATTCACGCATGAGGAATTCCTCATGCGGTGGGTTTACTAGCAAGTATATTGCTACAAACATGCAACATTTTTCCGGCGTCAAATGTGCATATGCGAACCATGTATGGCTTCTTAGCACTTGCTTGAAAATGCACTTTTTTTGCACTTTCTTTGACTTTTTTCCGTTCGTCTTCTTTGGTAACGCCGCATTAATGTGTCTTCATTCAGCCTCGCTAATTCACCGCTCTTAGGACACTTCACTTCCGTAGCAGTAATGCCGTTATTTTTCAAGACTTCTACAGTTTTATGGCGATTTTGAAAGAGAGCAATCGCTTCAACAGGTGTCATGGTACATCCGTCGCAATCCGTTTTTTTTTGATATTTAAAAAGAATTCATTTTTCTAAAACCATTGCGTTGACGGGGATGAAATTTTCAGAAAATTTGTTTTTTTCATACCTCAGAATATACTCCAAATTTCGCTGGAAAAAATGCGGGGGCAATTTTTCCCTACTTACCCGGCTATGGCCTTTCAATTTATCACATAGATTTTTCACATAGATCTATGTAGAAAACAAATAACACCTTGTCTTATATATTTAGCATAGAATGAACTTGAAGTAAACTTTGATATTTTTTAAACAAAAATTCAAGGAACTAGATAAATAAAGTAAAAGAAGTTAGTAAATAAAGTAAATAGAGCTCATAAAGTTTTTATGAACAGACGTTTGTCGGGAACGTCACATTGTTCGTTCTGTTTGTTGTTCTTCCGCGACGCTCTAAACTTGTCCCATTTTTTCGCTGAATTAAATACTGTTCCAACGGCCTGTCCAATTTGCTTCGAAAATATGCATCGCACTTAAGATTCAATGTCAACATATATATCTATATAACGTATACATGCAAATGATAGACTACACATCATGGATAAAAGTAGAGGTAGGTCAGGTAAAGAAGTGGAATAGACAGTGTAGGCGAAGCCGAATAACGGTACGTTCATAGCGTAGATCAGTCCGGTGAATGTGATGCAATTGGTACAGTTTAGCCTGAACAGCGTTGGCTAACCAAATAGTGGTACCTGCATCGATGAATGTGATGCCATCGGTGCCGCTTAGCTCGGACAGTGTAGGCTAACTGAACAATGGTAAGTTGACTGCGTAGTTCATTCCGGTGAATGTGATTACATCGGTGCAGGTTAACCTATACAGCGTAGGCCAACCAAATAGTGGTAAGTTGACAGTGTAATACAGTTCAGTGAATGTAATGTCCTTTCGAAATGCATTTCGAATGTACTAATTTCAACGATGGCATTTCGTTTTTCCATCTCATTCGCAAAGTAGACGTTATATCTAAAAATGTGTGAAGTGATTATTATGTCTCGTGCTTCTCTCGTGTCTCTCTAGCATTTGACGAAATGAGGTTAGGCACGTTTTTAGTGCCAAACTGTATAAGTCCAGTTACTTGACCATCGCCTGAAGCTAGCCGTATCAGGCAAACCGTAAATCCAGTTGGTTGACCATCGCCTGAAGCTAGCTGGTTGAGGCTGATTTAAGTAAGCCGGAAGTCCAGTTGCTTGACCATCGCCTAAAGCTAGCCGGATCAGGCAAGTGGAGGAGACCGTACATCCAGTTGCCTGACTATCGCCTTATACCAGCCGGATCAGGCAAATTAAGGTATACCTTAAGTTAGGCTTCCGTACTACAACGTGATCAGGCCCGGATCAAATATTAGGCCAGCCTGACAATATTTCCACTCAAGAACATAGTTTCGGAGATTTTTAATGTTTAGTTCAGTTGAACCTTTATCCCTTTAGTAATACATGTGGCACCTCGTAAACATGAGTTATAGGGCTGTAGCGACAAAAATAATACCCAGATTTAGATTAAAAAACTGAGCAAACCATGATTACAGTGTTGATGATTACAGTGTTGATAATATCGTGTCAAATAATTGAGTGGTTTCTCTACTTCGTACATCAAGAGACGCGGCAGCGTCTCGACGCCAAGTAATAAAAAAAAAAAACGACTGTCACGACACGACACGCCGCGCACTCTTTATACACCAAGATGGGGTTTAGCAGACGACTTTTTAACTTATAATCGACATTACGCGAAAACGCGGAGACGAATCGAAAATCTAATGACATTTTACCAATGAAATGTTATTTTTTCCTATCGATTTTGTTTGGGTCATCTTTCGATCCGCCTACTCAAACTTGAGATCTCGTAATATTTGGCCGAATTTCCGAGCGACTTTTTTACCACAAAAATTCTTCAACACTTTAGAACGTTCCAGACTCGTCGATTTTCTTGGAGGGATAAAGTTATTCGGTCGCATCGTAAGCTATACTACATACGTCCTTTTGGGGAAAGCGTTAACATGGGAGGAAACACTCAACGTTTCAGCCTGAAGTGCACCAACGGTGCACTTCAGGGAGGAGCTACTATAAACCAACGATGGCGCGCTAGAAACGTCAAAAGTCGGGTTCTTCGAATGTATGCCCTCTGTCGGCTTTAAGAGGGAACGGTACCCGCAGCAAGACTTCGACGCAGCCCCGGCTCGAGTCGGTAGGGCAGAACTCGTACGAGCCCCTGCCACCTACCGGGAGATTGCAAATGCCTTCCTGCGTCTCGCAACGCGTGTGTGCGTGTATGTCGGTGTGCATTACTACGTCGGCCGCACGCGGTTGAAGATTTTTATCTTCCCGCCGGCTGACCCTTCGTAGCGCGTACACGTCGCGTGAGCGTATATACATGCACAAACATACATAAACACAGTCAGCGTCGAGAAAGAACTTTATTTTCTTTTCTCAACGCCGACTTCGCAAGAAAGTCAAAAACACGAATTTCGCAGCAAGCGTCCTTGCTGAGTGTAGCGATTGGCTCAGTAAACATTTACAGTATAAATAATACAAACATAATTGTTTAAACAATTCTGAATGCATTTGTTCTCGACCACGATTGTGATCGGTAGATACGGTACTTTCAGTACCTCTTAGCAAATAGATTGCTGTTTGCGAGCCGCAAAATGTTACGCTAAAAATAATGCAAAAATAATTGTTTAAACAATTATGGATGCGTTTATCTCGACTACGGTTGTGATCGGTAGATATGGTACTTTCAGTACCTCTCGGCAAATAAATTGCTGCTTGCGAGCCGCAAAACATAACAATAAAAATAATGCAATCATAATTGTTTAAACAATTATGAATGCGTTTATCTCGACCACGATTGTGATCGGTAGATACGGTACTTACTTCGAGTACCTCTCAGCAAATAGATTGCTGATTGCGAGCCGCAAAACCTAACAATAAAATGATGCAAACATAATTGTTTAAACAATTATGGATGCGTTTATCTCGACCACGGTTGTGATCGGTAGATATGGTACTTTCAGTACCTCTCAGCAAATAGATTGCTGATTGCGAGCCGCAAATCCTAACAATAAAATAATGCAAACATAATTGTTTAAACAATTATGAATGCGTTTATCTCGGCTACGATTGTGATCGGTAGATACGGTACTTTCAGTACCTCTCAGCAAATAGATTGCTGATTGCGAGCAATCGATTTTTTTCTTGTTTTTCGACGAAAAACACGAAAAAATCGATTGTTATTTAACACACGAAAATTTGTTACATTTTCTCCACACGGAACCTCAGCTGTCACTTTCTCGGCTCATCGAGTTTAAGCCGACACCGATATATGTCGAATGCGTCATGAGCGCCACTCCGGAGCCCCGGAATTCGCGGGAACTAAACTCTACGCAGTTCGTACAACATATGCTCGAAATCGTCAACAAATACCAACTAATTATAGATTCCCACGGATTTCCTGAAATATGTGATGGAATCAAATGATTCAGGTGCCAAAATGTGTGTTTTGAATATGGCTACGCGGCTCTTCTCCCATCCAAGTTGTGACATGAGCCAAACTTTTTATTTCGCATCATTTCTATCACGGCTTCAGCATATTAATACAATCTACTTTTTTTTCGATTCAACAAATTTCATGAGAAGACAGCCGTTCGTCTATTAATTTAACATTGTCTGGTCAAATTTCGTGAAATTCTGAAGAGCCGTTTAGGAAATCCGTGGGTATATACTATCCCGATCTGCCATACCGATGGAGCCGGGGTACCGTTCCATCTTAAGTAGCGTCGGCGAAATAATCCACCATCCTAATAAATTTAACGTTTGGATATGCAAATAAAAATATATACCACACTATCTAGAGCGTGCAAATGACGCTGCAACCACATTAAGTTTATATAACTACCTGGGTAACTACCCAGTCTAAATGTGTCTATCTGGGTAACTACACAGATAGACACATTTAGCTCATATTGGCATCATATGGACATTATCTATGATGCATAGAAATTAACACAGCTATGTGTCGCTTATGAGTGCTCACCTTCAGGTCATATTTGCATCACATGACGATTCATGATAATACATCCAATTAAAGCAAAGTTGCTCTCACGCGAGTATGCATACAATGAATTCATCAGCACTATCAAAATCGGATCACGAATATTCAACAATAAGGGAGTGCATATGGGGTTCATATTGGTGTCACAGGATGACGTAAATGTTGTATTCATATGGAGCTCATATGAGCGTCACGACGTGAAGAAGTTTTAGTGCTCATATGGAGCTCATATAGGCGTCACGGCGTGACGCAACTACGTTGTGCTCATTTAGAGCTCATATGGGTGTCACGGCGTGACAAAATTGTAGTGCTCATATGAAGCTCATATTGGCGTCATGTCATGATACAATTGTTGTGCTTATATGGACGCTAGAGGGCGTAACCCGTACTACGACACTGTACAGGCGGTCGGATCTGTGCCCGAAATGAAAAAATTAATAAGTCTACAAATTATGAATAAAAAAAATTCTGGTAGTATTTTTCGTTTCCATATGCTTTACTTATATTGCTGCATATAGGATAATTGGATTAAAACGTGTTCTCTGCCTCACTAAAGTTTTTGTCTAGCCTTGGTTTCGAACCTACGTCTTCTAATTCTAGAGCTAAGCGCGCTACCTTCCTAACCATCCTATCACTTGTGTAAATTTCCTATTTTTCGCTCCTTACTTTTATCATTTAAAAAAATGTCAATAATGAGAAAACGTTGAAGTTTGCATTGTTGCAATGCAACGAAAATTAATTCTTTTTGACTACTGAATTTTTTTTGCCCATTTAGGCAGTAAAAATAACACACGTTTTTACGTATTCTTTCTATAGTTTTACGACTTCAAGGCTTTTGATGATGATAAAAATAAACGAATAACTTCATTTATTATTACATGTATCATATAAAATGAATTCCTTGTTGTCCTTGCTAAATATTTTAGTGATGTAAGAAAGCCATCCAGATGCATTAAAAGGAATGATGGAAAAATGTTCAATTTTTGAAGAAGGTACAATACATCGATTTGAATAAAAAAAACACCAAATTCTTAGAAATTAATTGTTATTGAAATTTTATTTCACTATATCGTACTTACTACCGCCGTTGTATAGCGCACATAGGAAGTATTACTGAAAAATATGCATATCGCCGTCATATTGCGCTCATCGAATGTATCACTGAGAAACATGCATATCGCCGTCATATTTCGCTCATCGAATGTATCACTGAGAAACATGCATATCGCCGTCATACAATGTATCACTGAGAAACACGCATAACGCCGTCATATTGCGCTCATGGGATGTGTCACGAAGAAATATGCATATTGCCGTCATATTGTGCTGATCGAATGTATCACTGAAAACATGCATATGAAAAACATGCAAAAGCAATGATGAAAAATGCTCAATTTTTAAAGAAGGTATAATACATCCATTTGAACAAAAAAAAACACCAAATTCTTAGAAATTAAATTTATTGAAATTTTATTTCATTATATTGTACTTACTATCACCGTCGTATAGCGCACATAGGAAGTATTACTGAAAAACACACATATCGCCGTCATATTGCGCTCATTGAATGTATCACTGAGACACATGCACATCGCCGTCATATTGCGCTTATCGAATGTATCACTGAGAAACATGCATATCGCCGTCATAGAATGTATCACTGAGAAACATGCATTTTACCGGAATATTGCGCTCATGGGGTGTATCACTGAGAAATATGCATATCGCCGTCATATTGCTTGCATGGCATGTCTACTACCAATGCTAACCCTGTGAATACACTAACAAAAATCATTGGATCACTACCATATGACGTCTATCTGCAAATATTCATTGCAGAATTTAAATTTGTCCTCTTATGAGTTCATCTTGTAGTCAATGGATGATGCATTTCGCAACGACAAATTTAAGTCACGATGTATCTCAAATCCAAGGTACTGAATGAGCTCATGAAATGTATTCACCAACGTAAACGAAATTGCGTTCATGTAGAGTACAATTCATGAGAGCAATTGATGTTACCATAGTGAGTACACACCAAAATGTCTACACATGACTTCAATATGACGTAAAATTTGCGGATATTAATTGCGGACACTTGAGCACAGCGATATGAGTTCGACGTGCTCTAAACGCACGATGCATTTGTAAACGACATATTAAGATCAAAATGTTTCGTAAATGTATGATACTAAATGAGTTCATGGCTTTGCATCACAACATGTAGCCAATATGCTGTAAAATTTGCTTCATCAATTGTATGCACGCTGTGATAATCATGACTGTCTATCTGGGTATAGAAAATGAAGTATTTCCGTTTCAAAAAGATATGAAATCCCCCAAAAAACTTTAACAAGTAAAAAAAAACGCCAAGTAATAAAAAATGCCCTCGAAAAAATTATCGGTTGTTTAACTATCTCCAAGATTCTAACTAACCTCAAAATATTTGTGATTTTTTTCAAACAATAGTTTTATTTAGATTTTAATTTTTCAACTCAAACGTACAAAAGAAGTGAAATAACTTTTTATGAAAAAGCCAAGCAAATTTACTAGAAACGTACAGAAAATTACCAAACTCTAGTAATACCATTTTTCTCAATATTTTGTTTTCAAAAACCATTTTACTATTATAATAAAAGTACGAATCACGATTATATAAAAGTACAACGTATGCATCACACAAGTACTGTATGTATGTATCGCCAGAAAAGCTGCGCAACGACTTGGCGTGCATGGTTAAGAAAAAAAGCTCGGGAAGATACACGATTTTCTTACAGAAACGTCCCTACCGCTTGCAAAAGTAACTTTTGCAACAATTTATCTACATAGAGTATTTCAAATAGTAACATCGCATCAGGCATACAGGATTATTAGAAAAAAGATGTTCTACTGTACTGAGACAGATTATCGGAAATGGAGCGATAGGTGTCGAGAGTAATATCGATATTCCTTTTTCACCAGCAAGTGGTGCGGACTGTAATTCAAACCTTCAGCCTGCCAAAACTATATCCATTACACCAAAATGTATACGACGCAATAGATTTCATGAGATGTATGGTGGTTCTGCAATAGGGTAGAAAGTGAATACTTCCACATAAATTTTCAAATTATGCAAATAAAGTGAGATTTCAAGAGCCGTGTGGTCTAGGGGTCCATCACTGATTTTTTAATTTATATTTTGCGGAATCAGAAACTTTTACTTGTTAAAGTTTTTTAGGGGGTTAATAATACTCGTAAAAAGATATAAATTTTGCCCTGAGAGAAAAATGTATGGTATTTATAAAAAAAACGCTCATGGTCAAAGAGGGCATAGTCAGATTTCCTATAGTTTATTGACACCGCAATCATGATATGGTTAATGCAACTATAAGCAAAAAGTTTATCTAAACCTGCGACTTTGGTGGCGTGTTTGACTATCTAGTATTTTCGAAATTACTACAAATTATTGTAGAAGGCCTTACAATATGGATATGGTTAATCCAGTGCTATAACAAAATCGGCACACAAATACTAGTACTGTATACCGTACGTTAATTTTTCCTCCGGTTAAACTTCTACTATTCTATCCATAGCATTAGTATTTGTGCGCCAATTTTGTGAAAGCTCTGAGTTAACCGTATCGTTATTGTAAAGCCTTTCACAATAGTTAATAGTTATTTCGGGGATACTAGATAGCAATGCAGACCACCCAAATGGCATGTGTCGATATACGCTTATAGTTGTGTTAACTATATTATGATATACGCTAATAGTTATGTTAACCATATTATGATTGTGGTGTCAATAAACTATAGATAATTGCACAATACTCTCTTACCATGGCCGTTTTTTTTTAATACCATGCACTTTTATCTCAGTGCAAGTTTTTTTCTATTTATATGGTTAACATTAACATTTATCGAGTATAATTTGTTACAAGATCTTACGAAAACGGAAAATACAAAAAAAATTATGGTAAACTTTATTTATAGCGAAGACTATAAGTAAAGTTTACCATAATTTTTTTCAAATTAAATTTTTTTAAAAATTATGGTAAACTTTACGTATAGCGAAGACTATAAGTAAAGTTTACCATAATTTTTTTAACATAGCTAATGCTATCTCCATTTTATTGACACGATCTGCAAATGATTTACGTCTTCGCTATAAGTGGTAATTACGTCTTCGCTATGGCGTGGTAATCCACGCCATAATCGATGCTCATTAATATCTCACCATGATTGATATACGCGCATAAATAGCTCAGTTTTCAAAATTCAATATTTCGAAAAATATCGCGATGCACCAAAAATCCAGTTAAGTACTGCCATATATTATCACAAAGCAAATCTGTGCAAAATTTCACCTAATCAGAGGTAACACCTATTCGGAATTACAGTCGGAATTACTTTTATCTGTTATGCCAAATCTATACCCTATAGCATAGTGGCAGCGTGTGTAGTATAGGCAGAAGATAGGTGGGCAGGTTGTAGGTTCGATTCCATGTGTAAGCGGAATATTTTCTTGGAAATAAATCATTTCAGGAGGTCAGGGAATGACGAATTATGATAAAAAATACTCTTGATTATTTTTTTAATTTATGAAATATTCCATACATTTTGTAGACGTACTATACAATATGGTAAAAATTACTATACACATCGTTGCAATTCACAAGCAACATTTTTATCAATGTTCATAGATTTCAGACCCGTTCACTATTAGGATGTTGGGGGAGTTATTTTTGGATAGAGAAGTCCTATTTTTCGGGCAGTAACCATAACTATAAAGTATTGTTGTCCCCTCACAGTAATATGAAATATCGTTAAAATTTGGTTGAAGATACTATACATGTCTCTTATTGTCAGTGTGAACTTCTCTCATTATAGGTTGAGCGTGGCAAGACCGCGTTAACTGGCGCTCTCGAGCAATTCACAGTCAAGCTTTAAGTGGTAAGTATTTCAAAATCGGCGGGTGTTTGGAACGTACATAGTATTACAGCATTTGAACTTTATAATGAAATGTATTTATTCGTCCGCTCTACATTTTCGATATTTTTTCGAATCAAAATCTCTTTATAAAACGTTGGATGTTAAACGTTGTTCACTGTGTGAATAAGCCAACGACGCATTGACTGTCGTCAGTCGTGCCAATGGCGGAAACTGCCGCTGTAGCCAAATCTATCGGTTATTTTTTTAAATAAGATTGCAACATATTTATATTTAATTACAAAAATGATAACTATTAATATTATTTCCCGGCTCAGAAATATTTTTCGAGAATATTATGAATTGACAATTGCCCAAAAGAAATTGATTTTTACATTTAATTTAATTTGCAAGAAGTCGGCACCCTGGCAAAAACTCATTGCATTTTCAACCCTACTCTTGTAGCCAAGGGAGGATATCGAAAATCCTTAAGCGCCTTACATGTATTCGTATTAATTAATAAACCAACATTGTGTAGAATATAAACCTTGCATAGTGATTTAAACGTTTTCGTCATAAAGTAAACAAATTCTATCAAAACAAATGGCTTGTATTTCTTCAACTAACATCCCATAAATAGCAAAGGTATCGAAGATCGTGAAGTTTTCACGAAAAAAATAGAGCTCGGACACGGCTGAGTCCACCCCAATTATTGAGCATTTTTCACTAACAAAATCGTGAAAGCGCGTGCATAAATGTAACCCGAGTGGACAAACTTCTGGAAAGCATTCACCTCAAATAACGCTAGAATATGAAAAGCTTCTTTTTATCTTACAAATGAAAATCCTGGCAGAATTTCCGAGAATGCGGACCTGTTCATTTTTTAAACAAAACCAAGCTTCGCCACGAAGTTCTCGCCCAATTCGAAGCTTATCCTTTTCGGAAGTTTGTCCATTTCGCGAGACATGCAGGCACTCTTATAACTCTTGTGAAATTCATGATTGAAATACCCATCCACTAAACTACGAAGGATATGCGTGAATTTGTTTCGTCATTATTCATACGACTCATTCGGATTTGTTCGCGTGAAGGTAGTAGTCTCGCCAAGGCGTTTTTCTATAGATTTTTTTTCATTTAAAGAACCTATTCAGGACACTATTAAGTGATCAGGGGAAAGCGGGGCACAGTGTGTCACTTTTTTCTAACGAATTTTTACTCTTACCAAAATAGCCTGATTAGAAAAAAAGGTCATAACTGATTTTAGATTTTTGGGCATATATTAAAGCTGCCATATTTTTTGCAAAAAGATTAAAAATCCCAAAATAATGGCATCGAAATAAATTTGCGGATTGGCTCATTGTACCCCACCCGTGGGGTACAATGTGTCAGATAGGTAGATACAGTGTGTTAAGTACTGCAAAAACGTACGGTACAACGGGCCGCTTGAAACTCATATTTTTCTAACATAGATGACAGATTTTCATATATACCGCTAATTTCACAACGGGTATTATTTGCCAATGACTATGGAAGTCGACGCATTGTGCTCAACAACTCGATGACACATTGTGCCTCATAGAATTGCCCCATAATATTTGACATTTTCCCGGCAAGCGAAAGTTTTTTTTCGAGCCTTAAATTATTTTTGTATTTTTAATAATTCTTTGTGAGCTGCTATTGTCTTTCTTTTAGGCTAGCCGAAACTTAATATAAATCAAAGTCCAATCCAAAAAAAAAATGGATTTTACGAGCTACAAAACTCCGAGAAATCGCATGTGGATGACAGTGGCCCGTAACACATTGAGCTTCTTCGAAGTCATGAATTTTGACCGTCTAGTTTCAGAGATATAGCCATTAAAATTAAACAATGTCTAGCGACGTTAGCGCCAAATATGACGAAAAAAATTCGCTGGTCTTGCGATGTTGCCACGATCTCCGCGCTCGCTAGACTACAGTAGGGTATGCATATCCGTATGCGTAAAGTATCTACGTATTAGTAGCCGGAATGAATAGTCTGATACATAAGTGAGGGTTAGATTATAGAGGGAACATTGTTATTTTTGGAACTTTAAACATCCCTGATAGACAGTCATGATTATCACGGCGTGCATACTATTGATGAAGCAAATTTTACAGCATATTGACTACATATTGTGATGCAAAGCCATGAGCTCATTTAGTATCATGCATTTACAAAACATTTTGATCTTAATTTGTCGTTTACAAATGCATCATGCGTTTAGAGCACGTCAAACTCATATCGCTGTGCTCAAGTGTCCGCAATTAATATCCGTAAATTTTACGTCATATTGAAGTCATGTGTAGACATTTTGGTGTGTATTCACTGTGGTAACATCAATTGTTCTCATGAATTATACTTAACATGAACGCAATTTCGTTTACGTTGGTGAAGACATTCCATGAGCTCATTCAGTAGCATGGATTTGAGATACATCGTGACTTAAGGTTGTCGTTTCGAAATGCATCATCCATTGACTACAAGATGAAATCATAAGAGGGCAAATTTGAATTCTACAATGAATATTTGCAGATTGACGTCATATGGTAGTCATCCAATGATGTTTTTTGGTGTGTTCACTGGGTTAGCACTGGTAGTGGACATGCCATGCAAGCAATATGACGGCGATATGCATATTTCTCAGTGATACACCACATGAGCGCAATATGCCGGCAAAATGCATGTTTCTCAGTGATACATTGTATGTCGGCGATATGCATGTTTCTCAGTGATACATTCGATAAGCGCAATATGACGGCGATGTGCATGTGTCTCAGTGATACATTCAATGAGCGCAATATGACGGCGATATGTATGTTTTTCAGTAATACTTCCTATGTGCGCTATACGACGGTGATAGTAAGTACAATATAATGAAATAAAATTTCAATAAATTTAATTTCTAAGAATTTGGTGTTTTTTTTTGTTCAAATGGATGTATTATACCTTCTTTAAAAATTGAGCATTTTTCATCATTGCTTTTAATGCATCTGGATGTCTTTCTTACATCACTAAAATATTTAGCAAGGACAACAAGGTATTCGTTTTATATGATACATGGAATAATAACTGCAGTCATTCGTTTATTTTTATTATCATCAAAAGCCTTGAAGTCGTAAAACTATAATAAGAATACGTAAAAACGTGTCAGTTATTTTTACTACCTAAATGGGCAAAAAAAATTCAGTAGTCAAAGAAAATTAATTTTCGTTGCATTGCAACAATGCAAACTTCAACGTTTGCCCACTTATTGACATTTTTTAAAATGATAAAAGTAAGGAGCAAAAAAAAGAAAACTTACACAAGAGATAGGATAGTTAGGTAGGTAACGCGCTCAGCTTTAGAATTAGAAGACGTAGGTTTGAAACCGAGGCTAGACAAAAACTTTAATGAGGCAGAACACGTTTTAATTCAATTATCATATAAGCAGCAATATAAGTAAAGAATATGGAAAGGAAAAATACTACAAGAATTTTTTTATTCATAATTTGTATACTTATTAATTTTTTCATTTCATGCACAGATCCGGCGGCCTGTACAGTATCGTAGTACGGGATACGCCCTCTAGCGTCCATATAAGCACAACAATTGTATCATGTCATGACGCCAATATGAGCTTCATATGAGCACTACAATTTTTTCACGCCGTGACACCCGTATGAGCTCCAAATGAGCACAACGTAGTTACGTCACGCCGTGACGCCTATATGAGCTCCATATGAGCACTAACATTTCTTCACTCCGTGACGCTCATATGAGCTCCATATGAATACAACATTTACTTATTGTTGGATATTCGTGAGTCGATTTTGCTAGTGCTGATGAATTCACTGCATGCATACTTGCGTGAGAACAACTTTGCTTCAATTGGGTTATTATGAATCATCATGTGATGCAAATATGATTTGAAGGTGAGCATTCATAAGCGACACATAGCTGTGTTAATTTCTATGCATCATAGATAATGCCCATATGATGCCAATATGAGCTAAATGTGTCTATCTGGGAATATTTCGAAGCTTTCATCGATTGAGCGGAGAATAAACTTTTCAACGTGACTGTGGCGTGACGACTACCTTAAAAGATAACTGTGTTAAGCATGTAGACTAGAAAGAAGGCGTGTAAACTTGGCATTCATTTACGTCTCCAAAATTGCAAAGAATAAAGTCTGCGCTGTCGTTTATCGAATCGAATATTCTATATATATTATGTATAGACATAATATATACAGAATATTCTAGTATATACAGCATATGGTATCTTAGGGACCGGTGACAACTAGTGTATCTAACCTTAATTCATGTTTGTGTCAGTGTTATGATAATATTCACTATGAACTGTTAAGATTATTGGCACGCATATAGTATTGACTAAGAGGGTATTTCAGTCTGAAGGTCTACATTTTGGGCGTTTTTTCGGGCTTGATAAAGAAAAACAAAAAATATTTTTACTATCTACTTTTTTACAGTCTTTATGTTCAAGAACTTTAAAAAATTTGTGCAAATAAAATAAAAATTGAATAACTTAAGGGCCTACGAATATGACCGTAAAAAAGGGGGTTGAGGCGGGTTGGCATGATTGCAAAGCTCCCATTCTTCTGAAACAGAAAGAAAACCAATTTTCTTTATCAATAAAAATGTCAGAGACCAAAGAGATTTTTTTAAAATGGTGTCTGTCTGAAAAAAGTCAATCTTTAGCCCTCTTTTTCCGGAGCCAAAATTTTAAATAAATAGTTATAATAATAATTTCACAATTCTCGAGGTAGGGACGATCAAGGGATATACAGGGTGGACCGTTTAACGTGACCACCCCAAATATCTCCGTTGCCTTTGGAGTGACGAAAAAAATGTCAGGAGATAATTTGATTGATTTCGAAGGGCTGATACAGTGGTGAAAAATTCATTTTTGTCAAGGTCATAGTTTTTGCGTTCTCAAGGTCATTAATGGTTTCTCAAATGGGTATATGTTTTTTTCTTTATTAAGACGTTGTAGCTGATATTTAGACGAATCCAACGGCCTATGATATCATGACCTTGAAATGATTTTTCACCAAAGTACACGTGTAAAAACCGGAAATCGTGATGATATTGAC
This sequence comes from Ophion ventricosus, assembly GCA_963932345.1. Lineage (NCBI taxonomy): Eukaryota > Metazoa > Arthropoda > Insecta > Hymenoptera > Ichneumonidae > Ophion > Ophion ventricosus. The sequence goes on along the minus strand of OZ010713.1, from coordinate 31,611,796 downwards.
AATAAGAATATCCGAATAATGTAATTGAATTTTTTATAGACGGCAATTTGAATGGACGGAAATACGTCGATTTTTTTAACAACACTTTGGGGGAATTGCTACAATATTTCCCGTTAGCACAGCGATGCCGAATGTCTATCAACATGATGGCTGTCCAGCTCATTGAGCAGTTATAGCTCGCGAAGTGTTAAACCGAAAATTTCCCGGATGCTGGATTGGGAGAGGTGCAGTAATCCTGCACCTCTCCCAATGCTCGTTCGCCGGATTTAACGCCACTTAATTTCTTCCTATGGGGACCTATAAAGGATCATGTTTACCATGATGTTCCGACGACGCCGGCGAACATGCGAGAACGAACTACAAGAGCCTGCACCGCTATCACACCAGAAACTATTCGAAGGTCAAGAGGATCATTTATCCGGAGTGTTCAAAAATTTGTCGAGGTTAATGGCCATCACTTCGAACATTTGTTACAATAAATTTTCTGCACAAAAAATTCACTTCCATTTTTCGGATATTCTTATTGTCAATACCATCACGTTTTCCCGTTTTTACACGTGTATTTTGGTGAAAAATCATTTCAAGGTCATGATATGATAGGTCGTTGGATTCGTGAATATCAGCTACAACGTCTTAATAAAAAAAAAAACATGTTCCCATTTAAAAAACGATTGATGACCTTGAGAACACGAAAACTATGACCTTGACAAAAATGAATTTTTAACCGCTGTATCAGCCCTTCGAAATCAATCAAATTACCTTCCAACATTTTTTTCGCAACGGAGATATTTGGGGTGGTCACGTTAAATGGTCCACCCTTATACTGAAGGTCCATACCAAATTTGAAGTCAATCGGTTGAATACAACTCAAGATTTTCTGTCAACCAAGTTGAAAAAAGCAGGTTCGAGAAAAATGCGTTTAAAGTTTTGAGTACAATTCTAGACAACCGTAGCTAACAATAAGTGGTATGATAAGTGGCATGTTATATTTACGTTATATTAATCGGCGATTCCTGCCTCATAAAGTGTGTCTTTCTCGACTTCGAAATGATGATTGTCTGAAACTCGTTCTTCCCTGCGGTAAATTCTGGCTTCCTTAGAAGTTTCTGAAGTTCGTAGCCCCAATCGGTCGATCCTATTCTGGTCTCGTTTGTTGGCGTACGAATATGCTTCGGGCCCAATTGTCAATCCCATTATAGATAGTATTTTTAAAACAGGTAGAAATTCTCCAATGAAAATACACGCCGCAATGATATTAGCAATTTCAATAGTCTCGGCTTCTGCAAGTATATGCTTAGGTGCAAAAGTCCAGGTCAAAGAATTCAAAGATTCTTTATTATTCGGTGTTTCTGAGCGTAAACATGTTCGTAACAATTATTTTAATGCCAGGCTTTCATATACGGAGTTTATTACTTTCAAGGCATCATCGTGTAGAACTGGAATTTCATGAACGATTCAAATCCGGCTGTATTCAAATCGCTAGTGGCGGCCCTCAGGCGGTGCGAGCGGTGCCACAGCACTGGGCGCCTTCATAGGGCGGGCGCCAAAAATGCAACAGTAAATCATCTGCGCAAACATGTAATCACTTTGTTGCAGCACTAAGGTGATTTTACGCTGCTGAGTGATATTTTATGGCGGCTGACAGTAACAATGCCCAGATAGACACATTTAGCTCATATTGGCATCATATGGGCATTGTCTATGATGCATATAAATTAACACAGCTATGTGTTTGGGTTGCTTATGAGTGCTCACCTCCAAGTCATATTTGCATCACATAACGATTCATAATAACACATCCAATTGAAGCAAAGTTGTTCTCACGCGAGTATGCATGCAGTTAATTCATCAGCACTAGCAAAATCGGCTCACGAATATCCAGCAATAAGGGAGTGCATATGGGGTTCATATTGGTGTCACAGGGTGGAGTAAATGTTATGTTCATATGGAGCTCATATGAGCGCCACGGCGTGAAGAAATTTTAGTGCTCATATGGAGCTCATATAGGCGTCACGGCGTGACGTAACTACATTGTGCTCATTTGGAGCTCATATGGGTGTCACGGCGTGAAAAAATTGTAGTGCTAATATGAAGCCCATATTGGCGTCATGACATGATACAATTGTTGTGCTTATATGGTCGCTAGAGAGCGTAACCCGTACTACAATAATATACAGGCTGCCGGATCTGTGCCTGAAATGAAAAAATTAATAAGTCTACCGATTATGAATAAAATTTCTGGTAGTATTTTCCGTTTGCGTCCACGGACAAATGTATTTTTTGAGAAGCTCAGAGGTAAAAGAAAATGTTACGCATTGCGTATTATAATGCAGCTATTATTTTTCTATCAATTAAATTCTGATGTAGCAATTCATTCTACGAGATTACTAAAACTTGTTAGACTCATTTTTTTTCGTATAGGTAATAATAATACCTATCCCGGTAAAACGTTTTGTAAAGCAAAATGGAAGTTTAAAAACTTGTATTGGATTAAGTTATATATAATATTGATATAATTAGGATTGATATAAAGAGGATCGCAAATACTCAGTAGTTCCTGAATCTTTTTTTTTTTGTTCTGAATGAAACTTCGCTCATAGTAAGCTTCAATACTATCATGCAATCTAATAATAAGAATAAACATAAATGACGAACCTCCCCGTTCGTGTAAAGTAGGGGATAATTTTTTATCCACGCACCGCATTGAGTGGAGTATTAATAAGGTTAATAAGATCTGATTAAAATCAGTTGGAGGTTTCTGCAATCATTTTGCTTTTTACAGCCTTATTGTGAAAATATGAGATTTGTGTTCCCTCTAACGTTTCAATCGTACTCAGGAAAAGTTCTAAAAAAATATAGGAAATGGTCGTTGATCTTAATATTCGATTAAAATTATTCGCTTCGATAGAATTGACCTTGAGTAATTGAAGTTTACGTTGGTATAATATTGAAAAAGTTAAAATGTGTCCATTACAGAAAAAAAATGTTGCTACCTCAAAAAAAACTATCAGGCGCACAAAACCGCAAAAGAAAACGAATCAAGCAAAGCGAAACTGAAAAGTCTGCAAAATTGCTAGCGAAATTTTTTTAAGTTGAGAAGTCATCTGAATCGTTGTTATTGGAAGTAGTTTATGACCCAACGAAGGAAAACCTAATTCATAGAAGTTCTGCAGACGAAACACATGAACATGAAAAGCAGTATTCACAAGAAACTATACCAGGAACGTCAACCGAAGTACAGAATATGACACAAAAGGGTTGTGTCATATTTTGTACTTGTATAAAAAAACCATGTATACCATCACCGTCGCCTTTTCAAAATACAAATTAGATGAAAACCATAGATGAAATAATTATTCGAGGGCCTGTAAATAAGGAAATGAGCAACGAAAAATATTTTAAAAAAACGATGGATGTCATTTTTCAAAAGCACATTTTCAACCAATAATGCCAAATGGGGAAACTTATCCGAGAAGATAGCTTGTCTACTCTAAATCTGAAGATAAAGTATACTGTTTTTGCTGCTGTTTATTGAACAGAACATCCCACTCTAATTTGGGAAAAGAAGGACTTGAGGACTGGAGGCACTTATCTATACGACTCAAAACGCACGGAACTTCCTCATATCACCGGCGCGCTATGAACAGTTGGTTAGAAGCGTCGATTCGATTAAAGAACTTTAGTGGTATAGACAAGCATTTGCAAAAATAGATTGAAAACGAGAAATTAAGATGGGTTGCCGTCCTCGAACGAATGATGTCGACAGTATTGTTCTTAGCAGGTAATAATTTGTCGTTCAGAGGAAGCTCTGGATCCGAAACACCTTACACTCCTAATAATGGCAACTTCCTGGGTTTAGTGCAACTGCTAGGAAAATTTGACCCTGTTATGATGGAGCACCTCCGCCATATTATGAATAAAGAGACTAATGTCCACTATTTTGGCAAACGCATTCAAAACGAGCTAATCGGCTTACTTGGAAGGGAAGTTCGAAATGAAATTTTGGATATGGTTAAGTCATCGAAATATTTTTTCGTCATACTGGACTGCACTCCTGATGTCAGTTATCATTAACATTGCGTTTTCTTGACACTAATGAGGACGAAGTCAAAGTGCGTGAGTGTTTCATTGCTTACAAGCCGGTCAGTGACTCTTCTGAAGCTGGCCTCTTTTTAGATGAAATTGTGCAAGAGTTTGATTTAGATATGGACGATTGTCGAGGTCCAGGGTATGTTAATGGTGCCAACATGGTAGGAGTAAACAAATGTGTCCAAAACAGAATTCTGAACCAATACCTACGTGCATTTTTTAACCCCTGTGGCTGTCATAGCTTGAATTTGGTAATAGCAGATGCGGCTGAAATTTCAGTTAAATCGGTTTCTTTATTCGAATTCGTTCAAAGACTATTCTATTCTCTGGATCAGAAAGCGATCCAAAGTGATATCTAAGCACGTAGACGGACTACCGCTGAAAAAAGTTTGCGCAACCCGTTGGGAGAGTAGAGTTTCCAGCCTCGCTGCAGTTCATTATAACTACTCTTCAGTTCGTGATGCCCTTTTGAATTTTTACGAAAAAACGAATGATTCAGTTGCAGCTTCAGGGGCCTTGTCGTTGATTCAGAGCATGGAGCAATTTCAATTCATAGTAACAATGGTGGCTTGGTATGATATATTGTTTCAAGTAAACATTGTAAGTAAGGATATGCAGTCCGAAACTATGGATTTACCAAACGCCTCGTAATTGCTAAAGAACTGCGCAGAATTCGTAGAAGAATACCGGAGTTATTTAATAGCCTTAATTTAGGAGTCTGGTTTAATAGCAGCTAGGGAGATAGCTTCTCAGGCTGGGATAGATCCTATTTTTAAGCCAGTCCGATCCTGAAGAAAAAAAAAAGATTATTTGAGTAAGGCCGTAGATGAGACACCGGTCGATCCTGAAGAACTGTTTAAAATGAATGTGTTTTATCCGATGATAGATACCATTGAGAATGCATTGGTCACTCGATTTACACAACTATCCGAATTCAATGATGCATGGTTCTTTTTATACAACGTCAAAACAATTCCTGAAAAGTCGAAATTGGAAAAAGCCTGTGCAGATTTACAAATCAGTTTAACCGATGGGGAAAAATGTGACGTTACTAGTTGTGGATTGGCTGAGGAATTTTTGAGTCTGAACCCATTGTTGAAAGATCTTGAATCAGCAGAGCCAACACAAGTTCTTCGACTTATTAAACTAAATGGTTGGCAAGATATATTTCCGAATGTATGGACAGCACTCCGAATTTTGCTAACTATACCTGTAACGGTCGCCAAAAGAGAACGCAGTTTCACTAAATTAAAACTTATTAAAACTTATTTACGTTCAACTATGGCTCAGGAAAGACTGTCGGATCTTGCGATATTGTCCATTGAAAATGGTTTTGCTCAGGATTTGAATTATTCTGACTTATTAAAAATATTTGCAGCCGCCAAAGCAAGAAAGGTGCCGATGTAGGCGTTTTAGTTGACTTTTGTTTGCGTTTCTTGTAAATTAATTCATGACGTATGCATGATATAAACACTGTATCATGATAGTTTGAATAAACCTTTACAGACATATAGTGTTTCGTTTTCCTGTTATTGTATCTTATCCGTTTTACCACTTTACAAATCTCTCGGAGGTCTGAGATCTCCATCTCTAATATTAGAAAAAACATTCTTTGTCTGTTTGTTCGCGCATCACGTCAAAATTACTTGAAAGATTTCGAAGGATAAACTATTGCATATTTGAAGGGGCGTCACAGTGAGATCTCGTACCACCTTAAAAATTTCCGAGGGCCGTCAATGCAAATCTCTATACCTTCGCAGATATTGGAAATTCCAACATTTCTTTTTGAGGACATATGCTTAAGTGTCTTCTCGGTCGATTTTTTCAAATTTCCAGACCCGAATACCCCCTTAAGCAAAATCATTCTTTCAGTGACTACACATAGATGACCCGTTTTTTTTTAATTTAATTTACTTTTTTGCGCATTCAATACATTAGAGAAGGAAAAAGGAGTACGCATTGGAAAATTTAAGACGGTGAGTATAACTAAATTTCAGAATTATTAATTTTATAAGTAATTATACATTTTAAAAAGGTAATCGTTTTTCCTTCATCCTTATACAACAATTTGCATACAGGATGCCAATTAATGTATAAAAAAAATAATCAAATTGTCACGTGAAAATTACGTGCACAACTAATGAAGCCGTCCAATGCAGTTTGCTCCCATACTCGGTCCGAGTATTCCAGCCTCGTTTGATTACTTGTACCTCATCAAAGGATAGGATTACTGTATTGATGGATTTGTTCGATTGATGTACCATCCATATTTTTCACAGTTTCAGATACTCTATCTTCACAGTCTCCCATTAGAGTTTAAACTACTGTGTCTATCTTCCATGGTGTTAGGATATAAAATTATATGCCGTACTTGGGGTTGTTTTACAAAAATATATAACCTTCATTGAAAATTCACTATTCGTTCCTCCAAATATATATTTAAAAGATGTACAAAGTTCGTTTTCAAATTTATTCAATACAAGATAGCTCTTTACTAAGCATGTACAGATGCCTCCTGTCCGGAAGCATATTTTTACTAAAGTTTTTCGGGATGGCTTTTTTCTAATTTTTTCAATTTATTGTTGATAACTTAAACTTTTCCAGTTTCGTCTCTGAATTCTTTTACACATCTTTATTGATCCTTCAAGAATATGTACACATTTTTAAGAAAGACAAATATATTATCGTGCACTTTGCACGCTTGTTTACAACGATGCGCGTAAAACGCCCCCAATTGGCGACCTGTTCTATAGCCTTATGAATGTGAAAAAAAACGAACATATTTTGAATCTGTATGAGTGGTGTTATGTTTGGTACCATATTAAGCAAAAATAAAAAATTTAGAAGGTAGTATGCTGTACGTTGATTATCATTTCTTTTATTTGTCTAACCATTCTACGAGTTATATATTTAAAAAAATTATTTCGACTTAATTCTGCTACGAACGTCGAAACACAATCCACTGAAGGTGTATGTCAAATCTGGCTCAATCAGCTAATTGGTTATCGCGATATCGTGGTTACTGATTTGAAAAACATCGTTTCGAGAAAAATGGGTTCAAAGAGATACTGTACATCTCGACTGTGCTTTCCGAGAGTACTCTTTATAATTCTATAAATTGGCTAATTCTACGAGTATCATTAAATGGTTTTCACGGACATATTCAGAAAAGTCTGCAGAATAATGTTATTAAATTGAAAAAAAAAATGATTTCTTCAAATGTCTAAACAACAATAGGTACTGCCTTAAACCTGGAACAAAATAGCAAAGCGTTTATTAATGTATACACACACATATGTACAGGGTGAGGCACATAAAGTGTTATAGAGCAATAGCACTCAAACTATTGATCATATCCAAAAATGTTTCAGACAAAAGTTTCAGTGTTCTAGAAGGCCGTCATACTGGACCACCCTATTTTTTTTATCGGTGGAGGCGCTGAAGCTACGTCAACATCAACTTCACTTTTTTAAATGGAACCATGTATTTTTTTTCGATGACATTATTACCGATTTTAAGACGAATTCAGCGACCTACAACACAAGGTCATTCTAGTTACGCAAAGTACGAAAATAATCGAAAAATATCGGAATAATCACTTTCAAAGGATCTACTAACCTTGGTTTGGGTCTACCTACAGAAGATGCTCGAAGTGATGACCCTCGACTTGTAAGCACTTGTTAAATCGCTGATGAAAAGACCGTCTAACTGCAGTCAACATTTGTGGTGTAATGTTTACGGCATTCCCCCAGCACCATCATCATATCAAAAGATTCTTGAAAATCGTTCATTTTCGCGATCCGATGTACTCACATTAGAAGGTAATGCGTGACTAACTGATATGTCAACAGAAAATGCGTACTTGGTGCCGATAAGAAATATTGGTATCGTAAGAAATGAAAACAGCGTAAGGAATAAAAAATTTCACCAAAATACACGTGTAAAAACGGGAAATCGAGATGGTATTGACAATAAGAATATCCGAATAATGTAATTGAATTTTTTGTGCAGAAAATTTATTATAACAAATGTTCGAAGTGATGTGCAAATAAAACTGATAGTTCGTGTCAAAATATGGATAGAGTAAAAAAATATTGATGCGACAAGAATAAGAGCAATATGTGATGCTTAAGGGAAACTCTCTTTTTGTCATCTAAGTGAAAAAATGTTTTGTCATAATGTGCCCGTAGAAATGTGCATGTGTTTAAATAGGAGTATTTTCTCCTGGGTTTTAAATATAATGTTATATCTGTCGCCCATAGCTACTTGAGAATGCATCTCTATCCGTTTGATTTGGATAAGAATTCATATCTAGGAAAGCGCACTCACCCTAGTGCTGTTGCTTCAGTATACCATGCGTTATATTTCCGGAATGAACTCCAGCACAGAGTATTACACTTTAGCATTTTTTGTGCATACGGTTTTAGGGTCGAGCCTTCTTCAGCCTTCGCTACTCTTTCGACGCGGACCCATCTCGAGAGACACCGTATAGTAAAGTCGAAGTACAATAATTGAGTAATATGTTAAGAATTCATTCATAAACTTGGTAAATAAAGATGGATTGTTTATATCATATGAAAAGAAAGGTGTCGACATTATTCTACTCAGAACCACGTGGCATAACAATCTTCTATCTATCGTCTTCTATACATTATTATTATTATATTATTATATCGTTATTATAATAGACTTATTGCCCGGGCACACTTCCTTAGTTTGCACTGGAAAACATTCACCTACGCCCGGGGGTTAGGCTCGATCCTAATCTAGACCGGAACAATAATGCTGGGCGACACTCGAGGGTCCCGACACCACCTCGGCTGCCGTCCAGTCCGAAAAAAACGCATTAATGATATTGCTCTGCGATAGCCGCTCCCTCAAGTCGGCTTACCGTAGAGGGTGAGCGGCTAACGCAGTCCACAATCGTGTTGCCTGAGTAAACGGAGGGATCCGGAGATGACCGCCTTCTGCATCTGACTTGCTAGCAATCGGACCCTGGGTTTGCAAACCGGTATGCCGACGAAGCTTGATACGAAAGACTCCCTCATCCCCACGATTATGAGGACGAGAGTTACCCTGAATCCCCGATCTAGACTACGTAGCTCGGCCTAGAGAGGGTGATACTTGAGCCGTTTCTCCTCTTCGTTTCGCGGGATGTTTACATCGGCCGGGGCTAAGAACTGGATGACGTAAATCCTTTTATCGTCGGGACAGAAGAGGACAACATGAGGCTTAGGCGCTTGGAGCGGCCCGATGGTCGGTAATGAGAAGTTCCAATAAATCTTGCACCTCTCGCCCACGACAACGGACTCAGTATCTCCTGGCAAATAAGGTGGCACGGGCTCTTGGTCTATCCCGTAAGAGTGCCGTAGATGGAAGTAAACACCCTTAGGGCTGCGTTATGACGATGGATATAGCCGGTCACCGCATATACTGCGCAGGCCGACAGTAAATGCGTTAGTGTCTCCGGCGATTGTTTGCACGCACGACACAAAGTGGTCGGCAAAGGCTGACCGATAAGTAGTATACCTATGCTGGTTCGCCCTCATGGAGGAATCTACCTTACTGATGGTCGGTAAGGTAGATTCTATCCACGGTTCCCTGGTAGAAATCTACCAACGGTCAGTAATGCAGAATCTACAGACCACCGGTAATGCAGATTGTCCCAACCATCGGTAATCTGACCCAAACACGTAGACCCAGATTGAAAAAAGTCACGGCGGGAATTAAAAAAACTGGTGATCAGCTTTTGGCGGGAAGCTAAAAAACGGAGACACTAACCTTTTGGTGGGAAAAGCGGAGACGCGCGAAAGCGGCGATACGAACCTTTTGGCGCTAAAGTGGAAAATTCAAACGCAGAGATGCGAAGTCCCGATACCAGCGATCAGGATAGTTACAATCGGGATCAAGACTCATGAAAATCTTTAGTCGGCAGATTCTCGTAGGAATCTACCGTCGGTAATGCGACCCAGATTGACAAAAGTTGAGGCGGGTAATTCAAAACTCAATGGTGAGCAGCTTTTGGCGGGAAGCCTTTTGGTGGGGAAAAAGCGCGCGAAAGCAGATCTTTTGGCGGGAAATTGAAATGCGAGGTCCGCGATACCAGCGATCAGGATAGTTGACAATTGGGATAGTTAACTATCAAGATTGTTGAGGCTAGGATACTCAGTGACACACGGTTGATTACAAAGATACTTATGTTTATTAAGAATTCAAGATACATTGTTGACATTCTTTCCTGAGTGGTGGTCCAAGCAAACTGTTTTCGACGTGCTCGTGGCATCGTAGACACTCAACGACTTCGGGGTTACTTTTCAGGGATTGATTCGGGTAATTTATCCCAGGCGAGGCCGACGTTGTGTGCATCGAAGGTGGCGATGAATTCCTTGGGTAGCTGGGCGATGTCGATGGGTTCCATGGCAGAGAGAAGTCTAACGTGATGAAATAGTTTAAGAGATCTTCCAACGGACGGGAGGCTTTCTCGAAGAAACTTCCTCAACAACAGGACATTTCGAAGTGCGCAGTTGGGTGAATCGTGGTGAGGACAGGATGCCGTCACGTTGTTCGACCTCCTGAGCGAAGAACACGTCACGACGTCGCGTGCATCGAATCCAAAACGTTCGAGCAACGGCTGCTTCTGCTGTCCCCTCACGTAGATGGCGCTGGCGTAGCGCAGAACCGATTGACGCACGTTTTCGATCTCGCAGTAGGGCATTTCTCCCATGCTCCAGCCGAGATGATGATAGTTGCGTTCGAGCCACAAATTTATGCTTTTGTACCTGGCTGAGAGATCGTACCATGGTATCGGTGGTTTGAAGAGGAAAATCAGCGGCTGCCCGTCCGAATTGAGTAGAGCTACTGCCAGTTGGTTGACTACAAACTCGCTGTTGTCCCGCTGGAAGCCCTGTGTATCCACCACGTACTCCATTGCGATTAATGACGAACGCTCGACTCGAGCATCTTTTATAGGCGGATATTGCATTCCCTCCCTCACTCTAGAGGCGTCTCTTCACATCCCCACTTATGGGATTGTATTCTACAATGCGATCGTGCAAGATCAGACAGGAGGCTGTAGTTCCTGCGGGAAAATTGGAATCAGCCTCTAGTTCGATACGAACGTCAACCGGTGCCTGCTTGAGCGCATCATTCTGTTTCGAGCAGTCAATCACGATGAGTGGAGCATGCGCGATGAAGGCTGTCTTTGCCAGCATGGGTTCCGCGTCCTTGCCGTAGTACGCAGTCTGGAAGCTAGCGTGCATCTCGTACAACTGAGCGTACTGGTTGCGTGACACATCAAGATTGAGATTACCGTAAGGGTAGCACTGCGAATTGAGGAACAGTCTCACGTTGGTTATTGCGCAGTGATCGAAGTGCCTAGCGTATGCCATTCGAACACGTCTTCAATTCGTCTGGAAGGGCGAGAATGACGAAGCAGGGTTTCTCCAGCTGATTTGACGTCTTGACTGTCCAAACGTGTTTCGATGTGTTTGAAAGCATGGGGCATTCGTAAAATTCCCACATGCGAAACCACATAGAGATGTCCTTCTCAATGTGACTGAGCAGACGTATTTTGTGCTTAGTTGACAGCATCACGTAAGGCATCAGCCACTCTATTTTAGCGATCTCAATCTTGAATTCCTCGGTGGCGCCATTCTCGAGGGCTGTTTGAATAACCGCATTCGGGTCGTTCCTCGATTGCGCAAGAATCAGCTCGTGCTTCGTGTTGATGACGATCTTGCGGTAGTCCTCAGCCAAGCCGAGAATCATGGCGAGCGGTATGTATACATCGAAGTATCCCCTGTCGTCCGTCAGTTGCTTCGTCTCTTCGACATTATGCCGGCCGGAATTTTCAATGATGGACATCTGACCGGGGCTCAATGAAGCGTAGCCCTTCGTGAGACTCGTCAGACCAACGTTCTTGCTTCTGTCGATCTCTATGACATTGATCTCGTAGCGAATTTCCTCAAACAGATGCAAGATGGCGTTGTTAGTTAACTTTGTCGCCGTGACTGCATTTCCGTTTGTTTTTCTGAGTCTACCGCAGACATGCAGTGAGCTTCGCGCCGGTAGAACGCACATGTCCTGATGCTCAATGGATATCCGAATCTTGTTGCTGTTGGCAAAGCTCGATGAAGTATAGGGTTGATGCGCATGAATCTCTTAATGCGTTACGGACTCGTCGAATACGACGGGCGAGTGAATGTTTAACGCCTCTTCCATTTCAGCAGTAGCAAAATAGGTGTGGCAATTAAGTTCCTATTTAAGTTCCAAATTTAAACCAAATTTGTCAATAAAGCATAATCAATTTAAGTTACGAGCAGAATTTCATTATCGACCTTCACAATAGTCTCCGTCTAACTCTACACAACGATTCCAACGTTCCTCCCACGATTGGAGGCACCCTTGGTAATCCTCCGAAGTTAACCCGTTCAGTACCGCGATTACAGCTTCCTTGACCTCCTGTACGCTGCCATGATGAGTTCCCTTGAGGTGCGACTTTATCTGGGGAATAAGAAAAAGTCGCAATGGGCAATGTGGGGGCTATAGGGTGGATGCGGCAACGTTGGAATGCCTTTTTCGCCAAAAACTCTTGCACAATGAACGAGGAATGGGCCGGCGCGTTGTCGTGGTGCTTTCTTTGCTGATGTTTAACTCGTCGGACAACGCACGAATGCTTAGGCACCGGTCAGACGTGATCAGCACGCGCAGACGGTCGATATTGGCGTCGGTACGGGAGGTGGCGGGAGCTCCTCCACGCGGATCGTCATCTATCGATTCACGCCCCTCCTTGAACCGCTTCGCCCATTCAAACACGCGCGTTTTTGACATGCACTCGTCTCCATACACCACTTGCAATTTCCGGAGGATTTCCGAGGGTTTTTCGCCAGATTTCACTAAAAATTGAATCACAACACGTTGCTTGTAATGTGAGTCACTCATTTTCACGACGCCACGATATTCACATTTTCACGATGTTCGGGCGACATGGTAACGCTCTTTTATAGCCCTATCCGATCTTGTTGTATACAATACCCATGACGTCCCTCTACTTCGCTTCCTCGTTGTGCAGTCTGATAATGATGATTTCACCGCGAAAATTCACTAGTTCTCCGTCCTAATCGACTATGCGCAATTGCACGTAGTCAATGACTTTGACGGTGATTGGGAGGCAAATGACTTGTAAGGGACCTTCAATGATCTTATATCCTGGTGGTATTACCGCGTAGAATTAGTGGGTCGTGCAAGCCCTGTGCTCGTTGATGTACGCCCCGGACGTGATGTTGCACTCGACTAGCAGTGCGTTAACTTGGAGAATAGCTACCGGCAAGTCCGAGTTGTGACTTGTATTGGGTGACAGGTCGCGCGGAGCGAAACCCAACAGGTTAGCGATGGAGTCTCCCGGTCGAAAATCCACACTTCGGTTGCACTTGAGCAAGCTACACAGCGTGTTGTTGATGGGCTTGAGGTTGAAGGAGATGCCTTTTCGCGCAAGCGCATCCTGAAAGTACTTCTCGATATCTTCGATCTCGTAACTTCCCGTCGACAACACAATCACCTCGTCACCCGCGTCAAACTTGTTTTTACCGGTATCGATGTTGGGTACGGAGTTGAACGAGAGGAATTCCACTAGCCCGAGAACGTCGTTCTTGCTGGGTGAGAGTTCGATCGGCGGAGAGTACTGCGCCTCCAGTAACGACGAGGTTCCCGACAGGCTGAGAGTCAATGGATCTTCCATACCGGACCATGCGCGACTGACTCCACGTGCACTCTTACACCTGGTTATATAAGAATTTGAGAAAAAGATGGCTGCACTCGTACGTGTCGGAATCCTGATCTCTTGCGTGATTGTATTTGACCTCGTCGACTCCGAGGTAGTTCACGAGTTCTCGAGGCGGTTGTAGATCGTCGAAGCTGTCAAAGTAGAGGACATTGTTGCCACTTTTTCGATAGGCGATCCAGCGCGTTCCCGGTCCTTGTCGTCGAGAAATGATAGCCGATTCGTGATAATGCGGTCCACTCCTCGGCAAATCTTTTCTCATGGATACACCACGAAAGTGCGGAATATCCTGCGCGTATTTCAGCAGGTCAGCGTCCGTTAGAGGACGCTTGGGATAGTTGAACTTTTTTTTTCGCACGCCTCCACGTGTATACCAAATCCCTTTTTGTGGGGCTTGAGGTAGAGCCCCTTACCGAGAATCGATAGCTTCCATCGTCTCGTTGTGTCTGCGATTCTCTCGCAATTGACACTCGGCGGCTTTAGCTGTATGTACAGCTTTTGTCACACCCGTAGCCACACCTACCAGCGCTTCCGTAGCACTCAAGCCGGCAAACAAGGTAATGAGGAATGGAAAAACTGCGCCCACTTTCTCCGAGACGGGCAGTACACGTGGCTCTGACACTTTCTTCCTTTCGCCAGCTTACTTCACAGCTTCGCGAGCCTTCTTGAGCGCCGACCGAATGACTTTGCGAAAATTACTTCCGGTCGATCGCGAGGCGGCTCTCATTACTTTGGAAAACCCGTCGAGGGGCTTTTGCTTCTTCTTCAAGCCGATACCGAATTCCGATTTGGCTTTCATGTTGTTTGCCACGACGTAAGCGGCAAGTTTCTCGTCAATACCGGTATCTCTTGCCAAGACGCGCTACCAGGCTCTATCTGCCAAAACTGTCGGCCGAATTGCGCGCCACAATGTTCTCACGGTTTCGCGAGTACGCGATATCGTACTCCTTGCAGGCTCTGTCCAGAGGATTTACACCGGGATTATCGCGAGCGACGCGTTCCGCTAACTTCGTGCCTGGCCCGCAGTACTGATAGCCCGGTATATTATACAACTCGATCGGTAGCCTGTTGATGAGCTTGGTCAGGAGACCTCGACCTGTGCGCATCGCAAGGGTCAGTAAGCGAATGAAGTCGAGGGTATAGACCCTGAGGGCTTAGTACGTCATGGATTTCCGAAAGCGAGTGCACAAGCTACTGCCTATGAATTTCGATGCGCTCGTTGAGGAACAAAAACAGCGCACGCCACACGGCGAACTACTGCCCACTACCAGTATTCCGGCAGTCTTCTGCGGCCCGTAAAACTGCGACAAGACCAACGCGTTGCTAGCCCTCAACACGCATCCCAATGGTTTGCGATTCGAAAACGTCTGCGTGTACTCCAAGTCACTGAATCAGCCAAAGTATAAACTGCTCGAGATAGTGGCCGCACCGTTCGAGGGTATCGGATACTTTGCATTCAGCGAACACGGTCTAGTCGTATCACCGCGGACGCGCGTCCCAATTCCATCATCATATTCGACGATATAACCTGCGGGAAACAGGACAACGTCAGAGCCTTCTACTGTATGGGTAGACACAAGAACATCGATTGCATCTATCTGTGTCAATCGTACGTTCAGATCCCCAAGCACCTGGTGCGTAATAACGTCAGTCTGTTGGTGATCTTTCGACAGGATGAGATGAACCTTCGACACATCTATGACGATGACGTGGACATGGAAATGCCGTACGAACAATTCAGAGACTTGTGCTCGACCTGCTGGAACGACTCCAGTCACGGATTTCTCGTAATCGACCGTGGAGGTGGACTCGACTGACAGGTACAGAAAGGGCTTCGACCGCTTTGCCATAAATATATCACACATGGCGTGATTCCCCGCAGTGCATTATGGGCGGTCGAAGCGACAATGTAACGGCTGAGTTCCGTTGTGAAAAACACGCTCAGCCAGATGGAGAAAATGAGGGATGCGATTAGGCGTAAGTACATGCGTCTCAAGGCGGATAAGCAAACGATGGAGAGAGTTCTGAACGAAGCTTTCAAACCAGTCGTCGAGCCTCTCGAACGCCTTATCAACGCCAGACACAAGTTGCCGAAGAAGAAGGAAGAGGTGTCTCATGATGATGATATCGAAACCCCCTTCAAAACTGCGTACGACGACGTGCAGGAAGAATGGCCGGAGCAGAAAACGACTCCTGCAGTCCACGGAACAGTACACGGAGATGCTCCGTGTACTGCAGGTTCACTTCAAGGATATACTCGACCGGTGAATCGTTTGGCACGTTGAGGAAGTCGACGTTGTCAACCCACTCGAATTAGCCGTACCTGAGCGACTGCGTAATTGTCCAACCGTAGAGATTGTTCACGTCGTAGTACATCAGATATTTTGTCTCTTTGCTTGCGTCATAGTCGCTTATGAACTTGTTATTGGCCCGGGCGTAAAGGTTCGAGCACTGACTCGACCAACCTCGTATTCCTTGCTCAACGAACATGTACATGTCCAGATCGGTAAACAGTTCCAGCTAAATTTGAGTGTATTTGAGCATAGCGTCCCACGAGGAGCCTGGCAGTGTGTAGAAGTGTGCGGGATCAATGCCATAGAGATCGACAGAAGCAAGAACGTTGGTCTGACGAGTCTCATGAAGGGCTACGCTTCATTGAGCCCCGGTCAGATGTCCATCATTGAAAACTCGGGTTGGCTCAATGTCGAAGAAACGAAGCAACTGATGGACGACAAGGGATACTTCGATGTATGCATATCGCTCGCCATGATTTTCGGCTTCGCTGATGACTACTGCAAGAGCGTCATCAACACGAAGCACGAGCTGATTCTCACGCGATCGACGAACGACACGAATGCGGTCATTCAAACAGCCCTCGAGAATGGCGCCACCGAGGAGTTGAAGATTGAGATCGCTAAAATAGAGTGGCTGATGCCTTACATGATGCTGTCAACTAAGCACAAAATATGTCTGCTCAGTCACAACGCGTCCTCGTATAGGCCGATAGCGCTGCTAACTACTGTTAGCAAAGTCTTCGAAAAAATAATCACAAACAGAATTAAAATAAGTTATGAATCTGCTAGACTGGAAAATCCTCATCAGTTCGGATTTAAAAAAGGATACTCAACAGAAGACGCATGGCCAGCTATGAAAAAGGATATCAGATTAACGAACAAGAAGTATACAGGGTGTCCCTCTTATCTCTGCCACCCGAAATAACTCGGTAATTATCGACGTCAGAAAAAAATGTTCAAGACAAAAGTTGTACGGTGTAAAGGGGGCCATCAAATGCGACCAATTTTTTTATTTCGGTGTAGGCGCTGACGCACAGTGAAGGTCACCTCCACTTTTTTAAATGGAATGGTACATTTTTTCTCAAGCCGCATAAAAAACATTAGAAGGTCAAAGACGTTCAAGGTCATTCAAGGTCAGTATCGATGATACAAATCTAAATATCTCGGATATTTAGATCTCGGATGACTACCAAATATTTGGTAGTGATCCGAGATATTTAGATTTGTGTTCCATTTTAATAGGTGTTCGAAACCCTCGTGTTAGTTGTAAGACTCTATCAAAACAATATCCGATTTCGAAATCAAGTGTGTGGAGAATCCTCAATCGTCATCGTTTGCATCCATACCGAATGTCGCTGCATCAGTCTCTCGAAGCGAATGATTTTCAAAATCGCATCAACTTCTGTTAGTGGGCACAGCAGCAATTGCGGATGGACGAACAATTCTTCAATGATATATTATTTACTGACGAGCCAACGTTCACAAACCATGGACAAGTAAACACGCACAATATACACTATTGGCCGAGGAAAATCCCAGATGGCTACGACAAGTTGTCCATCAACGACCATGGAGTGTTAATGTGTGGTGCGGCATATGGAAAAATAGAATTTTTGGTCCACGCTTCATTGATGGTAAACAGACTGAAGTTAAGTACGCTGCTTTTTTAGAAGAAATATTACCTGTGCTGCTTGAAGATCTAACCTTTTGGGATCGGCAAAAACTCTGGTATCAACATGATGGTTGTGCAGCTCATTTTGCACGGATAGCTCGCAATATTGTCGACCAAAAATTTTGTAATAAGCAGATTAGCCGAGGATCATGAATAAGCTGGCCTGCTCGATCACCGGACTTAACTCCACTCGATTTTTCATTATGGGGGATGTTAAAGGATAAATTTTATCAAGATATGCCCACAACACCGGAGAACATGCGAGAACACATCCCCAATGCGTGTAACAGCATCACTCCGGAAAACATTCTACGATCGAAACAGTGTCTGACTGTCCGACTGCAAAAATGTTAGGAGGCTGGTGGAGGTCATTTTGAAGATCTATTGAAATAAAATATAAATTTGAAAATATTTTTGGTATCGATCCGATTTTCATCGATACTGACGTTGAATGACCTTGAACGACTTTAACCCCCAATGTTTTTATGCGGCTTGAGGTGGTCCGCAAGATGATTAAAAAAATGTACCATTCCATTTAAAAAAGTGGAGGTGACCTTCACTGTGCGTCAGCGCCTACACCGAAATAAAAAAATTTGGTCGCATTTTATGACACTCTTCACACCATACAACTTTTGTCTGGAACATTTTTTTGTGACGTCGATAATTACCGAGTTATTTCGGGTGGCAGAGATAAGAGGGATACCCTATATAGTAGCATTTTTCGCCGATATAGCTGGCGCCTTTGACAATATATGGTGGCCGGCAGTCATAGCCAGGCTTACTCTGGCGAACTGTAGTTCCACACTAGTAAACATGATGAAGTCTTATTTCAAAAGGCGAAGAATAAAAATAAGTACTAAATTTGATTGTATGACTCACCGTGCGGAACGTGGTTGCCCCCAGGACTCTATTGTTGAACCATTGGCTTCGACATGGGTGATAAACGAGCTCTAACCATGGTCGATCGTCTACATAATCCAGACGACATTGGTATATTTGCCTATGCTGATGACTTATTATTCTTAATAAAGGGCGACTCAAGAAGGACCATTGAAGCCCTAGGTAGTGAAGTGATCGACACGATTAGCGCGTGGTGCGTCAAGAATAAACTAAGTCTATCTAGCGCCAAGAGTAAAATTATGTCATTAAGGGGTAAATTTGCAGGTAGGCCCCAATAATAAAACTAGCAGATAAAAACTTGGAGTTGGTGAGCTCCTATAAATATTTAGGTGCAACATTAGATAATAAGTTAGATTTCACGTTGCATGCTAAAAATATAACAGATAAAATAGTGAAGTATACAATGAGAATTAGAAGACTAGTGCATGCAGAATGAGTTATAAAGAGAGGAATAATGGAAATATGGTACAAAGCTGAGTGCGTACCCATATGTTCATACGGCGCAAGGGCGTGGCATCACCAACTACCCGAGACGTTACCGTTAAGGCACGTTTTGGCCACACAACGGTCGTTCCTAATGGTGCTCTCCGGAGCATACAGGACGACCTCAACAGCCGCACTACACGTCATATGTGGTATTCTTCCCCTAGACCTAGAGATAATAAGAATTGCCCTACCGAGAAAAATTAACAAAAACCTTCCGGTTATATGGAAGGATTTCCGCTTTATCCCACTAGACCTTGAAGGAAATGCTGATGCTCGACCGGGAAACACGGAGGATGCCATCAAAAGACTCAATGAAAAGATCAAAAGTGTTTGGCAGGTTAGATGGGATAGCGTAGTGTACGGGCGTCTAACGCATAAATTTATTAAAAATATCAATTTTGCATGCGATTTATAAAGAAGGAAGTGGTTCAGACCGTCGAGGAGTTGCATGTTTCTCCTCACCGGCTATGGCCCAATAAATGTCACCGGCTATGACCCAATAAATGGCAGCCTGTTTAAGAGAGGTCTGGTTGGATCGAGTGCATGTCTATTTTGTGAAAACGAAGAGGAAACAGTGGAACATATCATGTTTCGTTGTTGGCGTTCAAAGAACTTACAGAATTTGCGAGAGAATGTTTTGACAGGACGTGAGAATACGTACAACTTCTGAAAGGAGAACTACAGAATAGAAATAGAGATGATTAAGGAAAGAATGGAGAGGTTGCGTGCGAGAGTAGAGCGGAGCCCGCCTCCGCGTGGCTAGGGATGGGAACATGGTTGTTGTTCCATAACTAAGTGGCTCCAAATTAAGTGAAGACTTTAGAATAAAAATAAATTGAAACGAAGTGGCAATGAGTTTCGGCTCAAATGCTACAGTCTAAAGTTGACTAATAATAATAATAATGCTCAGCCACATTGAGAAGGACATCACTATGTGTTTTCGCATGAGGGAATTGTACGAATACCCCATGCTCCCAAAGACGACGAAACACCAGTTTGGACAGTCAAGACGTCGAATCAGCTGGAGAAACCGTGCGTCATCATTCTCGCCTTCCATATGAATTGAAGACGCGTTCGAACGGCAAACGCTAGCCGCTTCGATCACTGCGCAATAACCAATGTGAAACTGTTCCTCAATTCGCAGTGCTATCCGTACGGTAATTTTAATCTCGACGTGTCACGCAACCAGTACGCTCAGTTGTACGAGATGTACGCCAGCTTCCAGACTGCGTTCTACGGCAAGGGGACGGAACCCATGCTGATAAAGACAGACTTCATCGCGCATGCTCCACTCATCGTGATTGACTGCTCGAAACAGAATGATGCGCTCAAGCAGGCACCGGTTGATGTTCGTATCGAACTAGAGGCTGATTCCAATTTTCCCGCGGGAAAATTGGAATCAGCTAGATTAGCCAGGAGGTTATAGAGCCTCCTGGCTAATCTTGCACGATCGCATTGTAGACTACAATCCCATAAGTGGGGATATAAAGAGATGCCTCTAGGGTGATAGAGGGGATGCATAATCCGCATATAAAAGACGCTCAAGTCAAGCGTTTATCATAAATCGCAATGGAGTACGTGGTGGATACACAGGGCTTCCAGAGGGACAACAACGAGTTTGTAGTCAAAGAATTAGCAATAGCTCCGCTCGATGCGAACGTACAGGACGTACTGATTTCCCCCTTCGAACCACCGATACCATGGTACGATCTCCCGGACAGGTACAAAAGCATAAATTTGTGGCTCGAACGCAACTATCATCATTTCGACGGAGCACGGGAGAAGTGCACTACTGCGACATCGAGAACGTGCTTCGATCGGTTCTGCGCAACGCCAGCGCCATGTACGTAAAGGGAAAGCAGAAGCAGCAGTTGCTCGAACATTTTGGATTCGAGGCGCGCGACGTCGTGACGTGGACTTCGCTCAGGAGGTTGGATAACGTGACGGCATCCTGCCCTCACCACGATTTACCCAACTGCGCACTTCAAAATGTCCTGCTGTTGAGGAAGTTTCTTCGACAGAGCCTCCCGTCCATCGGAAAATCGCTCAAACTGTTTAATCACGTTGGTCTTCTCTCTGCCATGGACCCCATCGACATCGCCCAGCTACCCAAGGAATTCATCGTCTCCTTCGATGCACACAGCGTCGACCTCGCTTGGGATAAATTACCCGAATCCCTGAAAAGGGACCCCGAAGTCGTCGAGTCTCTACGATGCCGCGAACACGTCGAGAACAGTTTGCTTGGACCACCACTCAGAAGAGAATGTAAAGAATGTATCTTGAATTCTTAATAAACATAAGTATCTTTGTAATCAACCGTATGTCACTGAGTATCCTAACCCAAACAATCTTGATAGTTAACTATCCTGAAAGCTGGTATCGCGGACCTCGCATTTGAATTTCCCGCCAAAAGGTCTGCTTTCGCGCGCTTTTCCCCACCAACAGGCTTCCTGCCAAAAGTTGATCACCAATGAGGTTTTGAATATCCTGCCTCAACTTTTGTCATTCTGGGTCGCATTACCGACAGTAGGTTCCTATGAAAATCTGCCGACCAAAGAATTTCATGAGTCTTGATCCTGATAGTAACTATCCTGATCGCTGGTATCGGGAACCTCGCGTCTCTGCGTTTGAATTTCCCACTTTTGCGCCAAAAGGTTCGTGTTTCCGCTTATTTCGCCAAAAGGTTCGTGTCTCCGTTTTTGAACTTCCCGCCAAAAGCTGATCACCAGTTTTTTAAATTTCCCGCCGTGACTTTTGTCAATCTGGGTCGGATTACTGACGGTCGGGGGAATCTGCATTACCGGCTGTCGGTAGATTCTGCATTACCAACCGTCAGTAGATTTCTACCAGGGAACCGTAGGTGAAATCTGCCTTACCGACCGTCGGTAAGGTAGATTCCTACGTGAAAGGGAACCAGCATAGGTATACTACTCCCATAACGCGGCTCCGATAGAGCAGGGTGTTGATGACTCCGTCTTGACAGGACCAGATGAACCCTTCGATCTCGGACATCAGCCCTGCTGGCCGCAAGAAGGCAAAGGTCAGCTGGGCGTACAGCCCATACTCCTCGATGGGTCGAAAAAATACACCGTGCAGGGTGTTGCCCACATGCTCCCGAATCAGGACAGATAATGTCCATTGGTCTTTAACGGGCCTAGCCGTAGGTCCTTAACTACACGACCCCCAATAGGTCCGGGGTCGGGATACGCCCGATCAACGCGAGATGGCGCATGTATACACTTTCCCTCTCAGTGTACACCCAGGATTTGAGGCCTGGAATACAACTACTGATCAAGCCAGGCATATTGCTAAAGCACTAACGGCTCAGCAGACTGCTGCCCGAGCTAATAATACGCAGCTCATCCGCCGGAATCCCTTGGGATCCCTAACCAGCATACGGCTATAACCACTGCCACCGCGAATCCAACCTCAACTGTTGGTCCCAACGACGAAGCGCCGGTGAGACATCAACCCCCGCGGTACCATTCTTGATCATTGGGCGGATTTTCGTGGATACGGTGAGACCCGCACCATTTCCAATTGACGAGCCTCTTCTTATCGGCATTGGTCTGCCAGTTGAGGCCGCGGTGACGCCAACCACCGAGTTGCTACAAGCAATTTTCCGAAGGTGTCCGCCCGCGGTATCCCCCTTGCGGGAGCCGAATCAAGACAGTCTGCTCGCCAGCCCTGATTGTTCGCTGACGTCGGGACTTGGGCTACGGAGTCATGGAGTCTATTGGCAAGACCCCGCGCCGGCGTCGGCAAAACTCCAAGCCGAGGGTTTCTGCCACACGATGTGTCGTCTTATAAAGAAAAGACCCAACGCCATGAAGCTCATGCTGGTGGACGATTTCCAAGAGTGGGTCTGAGCTCGTTATTGCATCACCTATCCCGAGGACAATGCGGTCATGAAGGCACTCCAATCCCACGAGCCCTCGCCCACCACTCTGTGGCGGCATATACAGGCGCGGGGTGGAATATTGAGGGTGCAAGCTCCGCTGGATCTTCATGATCTTGCGTGTGCCGATGTCTAGCTATTTAAGCTCGTCTTTACGCTATTTGACGACGCCAAATGAGTAGAGCAGGACCAGAACAGCAAGCACATTGGTAGCGATGATCTTGTTTCTCCCAGATAGACCTAATTTTCAGATCCGTCTCAGACACCGCCTATATTCACTGCGGAGGGCCCATTTGACACCCTCAGCGTCTTATACAGATCGCTGATCGATGCCAAGGTAACAATGAGACCCTCCGGCGTCCAAGTGTTCGAAGACGCTCCTGTCCACCAGCCGGACATCAGCTGCGATACCCTCTGCTCCACTTCTCCTTAGATGAAGAACGCCACACCTGTCCAGCCCGAAGTTCATACGAATCGCCCGCGTGTACGTCGCTACGATGTTCAAGAAGAGCTTAAGGCTGGGGGAGCTTATGGGGAGGGGCCCCATCATAGCTTGAGGTCGGCCATATAGAATAAATGGGTGACCCCGTGCCCACGCTCTCCGGGGGGCCCTGCTCCGTACTCGCGTGCAGCCAGCAAGGTGACAGATAAGGGCAATAGTGAGACGCAAAACAGGAGGAGACTGAGAGAATCTCCCTGGATAATCCCTCTTCTATACCCGACCACTCCGGTCGACACTTTGCCTTCACTAGTTTTAACTGCGAAGCATGTCTTCCAGAGCGGCATGAGCTGTTTAATGCATCCCACTATGTCAGGACTCACCGAAAGGTGTTGAAGTGTGTGAATGATCAGTCTATGACTGACAGTGTCAAACGCCTTCCGGTAGTCTATCCAAGCGGCTGCGAGGTTACGCTTGTGCTGGACCACATCTTGCGCGATACAGCGGTCCACCAACAGGTTCTCTTTACAACCTTCCAGCCCTCTCTTGGATCCCGTTTGTTCTCATACCTCCCTCCATGCAGGATCGTAGCGTATCTTGGTACGGATCTTGTAGAGCGCATACAGACACGTTACCGAGCGGTAGTTCTCCGGAGGAGACAGATCCTCTTTTTTGGAGAGTAACATCGTCCTTCCCTGTGTTAGCCACGCCGGGATTGGCACCGTTCCATCAATGAACGACGAGAAGATGCGGGCCAGATGGGTATGGGTGTATGTAAATTTCTTCCACTAGAAGACGTTGATCCCATCCGGCCCGGGAGCGGCGTGGTTCCTCATGCTGCTCAGCGCCGTCTCCACCTCATCCCGCGTAATTGGAAGCCAGTTGCCACGTTGACTCGGCTGTTGCCGGCAAAACGCAACGAACCGCCCCAGAGCTGGAGTATTTTCATCAAAATGACCTTCCCCTGCTCCCCGAAATCGCTCCGCCTGAGCAGCTTGTGGCAATTTGTTAGGGGCAGGTTTTGGAACCAGCGGCCTGGGTCAGAGTGGAAGAGGGCGTTATCTTACGCCCGACCCAGCCGCCTCTCTAGGGATTGCTTCGCACCCCCAGGTTCTGCACCGTTTCCACGGAAAATTCCTTCACAAGAAGAAGTATAGCTTTGTTCAATGTGTGGTGACGGCGTTTCAGTTGCGAGCTGATTTTTCGGATTTTCGGGGTAAACGCCCTCACCGCTGTAAAGAAGTCTATCACATATTGAACACGGGATGCCTGCCACCGCGCTTCATTGATCTTATTTTGAAGCTGTGCCACGCGCCGCTAAGTCCTAACCTCGAACGCCGCTTTGTTATTGTGTATCCAACGCCTCGCCTCAACAGCCGCGTGATCGACAGCCCACTTCAAGATGAAGAGACCAGCAGCCTCAGGAATTGTTGCTGCAAGGGACTCATTTGGTGCTGCTACGCAACCAGGCTGAAGAGAAAAATTCCCAGTGATTCTTGCCCTCCTTGTTCCCCAGTCCTCTGTCAAATTGACTCGTCAACGGGAGGGGGGACTGCCGGGGAGATCGACCCTGCGGTCGACCAGCAGCGATCCGCGCGGAATGCGCGGAAATCTGTCATAGACAAAGTAATAGTCAGAATGACTTGTATTTTTTACAGTTTACATATATCAAAGCCATCTATCGGGCGGCAAAGATATTTTTTTCTACTATCATTTTTTGTTGATAAGGCCGGAACCTTTCCGAATGACCCTCGTAGTTGTTAAACATTGATGCTATTGGAAATTGTTGAGAGGCCGGGCTTAGATGGGGAGAGAAAATATGAGATACGGCTGTAGGAAACGACACGTTTATTATACTCGTATTAAAAGATACAAGTGTAGTGACTAACGTTGTTTACTCATTGGTTCCTATGGAACTAATAAAAGGAAAGAGGTATGAGAAGATACAAGCTGGCTATGTGTAGCGCTAACTAGACTCTGCGAATCATGTGTGTTTAGCGCTGGGGACTGCGGTCCGGGTGAGTTTCTGGGACCGCTTAGAATCGCGGGTCGTATGAGGTTGTGCACCTTCCACACTTCCCCTCGACGCGCTGTTTCGAGTTCCTTTCGATCATTCTTAAGTAGGACAAGCATTTGGAATGTTTTACTCCAGGAAAAGCCTTCGTGAGGACACCGGCCGCCATCTCCCCGGTGACAACGTGTTTAAGATTAATCTGATTGTCCTTGAGGATTTCACGGGCGTAGTGACGTCGGGTATCAATATATTTCGTTCGATTGTGGAATACCGGGTTGTCCACGATCTTTGACGCCTCCACGTTGTCGTCGTACAGTATGATGTCGGTAAGGTCGTCGTACCCGAGTTCTGCAAGGAACCTATGGAGGAAGATTGCCTCCTTCGCGGCTTCGGTCAGAGCCATGTAATTCGACTCGGTCGATAAAAGTGCAACCCTATGTTGTTTTCTGGAGTTTCAGGAAATTGTTCCATTGACTAGTATAAAGGCGTAACCGGTAAATGACTTCCTGTCGACTGGACAGTTGCCCCAGTCGGCGTCAACGTATGCCTTCGCGGGCTCCTTTGTTGGTTTGTCAGCTATGCACTAGTCGGCAGTGTATTTTTAAATAGCTGAGGACTCGCTTTGCGCTAGCCCAGTATGATTTATCGAAGCACGTCAAGAATTGGCTCAGATAACTCACCGTGTGAGTGATGCCAGGCCTCGTGGCCACAGCCAGATACATTAGGCTCTCGGTCAGTTCGCCGGTATGGTAGTTTTTCATCCTCGAGGTCAATGGGATCCTCTCGTTTCTGGAGTTTAGTTCCGGCGTTCATTGAGGTGAATATCGGGTTGCATCTTGACATCCCGAAATGTTGTAATAGATCCTTGATATATCCCATCTGGCAGGTTAGTATATTCGAGCCTGCCCGCGGAAACTCAGTGCCGACGTAGCTTTTAGCGTCTCCGAGATCCTTCCTGTCAAAACACTTGTCCAAGCGATTCTCAATTTTGTCGATTGAGTCTCTTTTACGAGCAGCGACTAGAATATTGTCGACATACACCGCTATTATTACTAGGTATTTCCCTCGACTGATATGGTATACGCAAGGGCCCGCGTTAGTTAGTCCCAGCTCTTTGAGTCTTCCATCGAGCAGTTTGTATCAAGCTCTGCCGGCTTGGCGTAGGCCATACCATGGCTTTTTCAGGTAAAATACCTTGTCGCCGGACGTAATGTCCTTAAACATTTGCTTGGCTTTTCTATGGATAATATTGTCGAACTCGGTTCGAATAGTTTCTTCTAAGGCCTCCTCGAAGAATTCAGGAAAGTTCAGGAAAACGTCCTTCTCGAGAATCCCGTTGAGGTACGCCTTTGATATGACGAACCAACGGATTTCCATTCCGTATTGGGCAGCGAGAGCGGCAACGAGTCTGATCGAGCTCAGGCGCGCTACGGGAGCGCACGACTTGTAAAAGTCGACCCCAGGTTTCTGCTTGAACAACTGAGCGACTATTCGCGCCTTCCGCTTCTGGAGAGACTTATCCGGGTTGTATTTGTTCCTTCGGACTTCTACGGTTGATTTGCATATTGACTCATTTACGACTTTCCATGTGTCGTTTTTCAAGATTGACCGTACTTCTTCGGTCATCGCGGTCATCCACTTCCTTTTCGTATTTCCGAACATCGCGCATTTTACGGGTATTTCGGCTGTACACGCCGTTTCGGATCCGTCCCCCGTTGGCCAGTCTTCGCTGGACTCGTTGATATTGCTTCCCCTGTATCCGGAGCGCACGATGCGAGTTCTCCCCACGCCGCGGCTTGGAATTTAACCCAGTGGATGGTGATCCTCTTCTGTCATTGCTTCCGTCGCCGGAGGTTGTCCATCCAAGGTAATGGTTTCGTTTCGGGATACCCCATCTGTGCTGTTCTCTTGAACCGTTGTCTTCGTGGGATCGAAATATTGGGAGTCAAATTTGATTTCCGTCGATGGTTTCTCTGAAAATTTTATATCTCGAGACACATCTATTCTTTTTTCGGAAGGTATGCAGAACCCTTTTAATTGCTCGGCGTAACCGACGAAGATTCCTCCACGCGAGTGAGGTTCGAGGTTACCGTTTTGATAATTCGTATTTAGAAAGAAAACTCTGCACCTGAATTCACGTAGGTAAGTCACGTCCGGTTTCTTTGAGCCGCCCGACTGGGAGGGTATCGTTGTTGCCAGACTTCTGATTGGGCACCGATTCCGGATGTAATTTGATGCCGATACATCATCTATCTGGAATGATGCTGGAAGCTTCGATTGAATGAGAAGACATTTGGCCATTTCCACCAGTATCAGGTTTTTCCCGCTCGGCTAAAACGTTCTGTTCCGGGTTCCTGGGTATGGTTGATCTTCGTTGGATCCCACGAGTACGTAGAAAGTTGTCGATGTCATTTATTCATGTATTCACGCCCGTTGTCGCTTTGTAGGCATTTTATCTTATGCCCGATAAGGTTTTCCATCGCCTTGTACTCTCGGAATGCCTGGAAAACTCCACTCTTCTTGTAGAGGAATCGTACCTCGCACCATCGAGTGGCCTCATCAATAAATGTAACGAAATGGAGTGTATCGAAATTACCTTCCGTTGGACTCTGTCCTCATAGGTCCACATACGTCCGTAGGAACTATTTCCAGAGGCACAGTCCTTTGGATATGGTCCTTCGGGAAAGGGGTGTGCATCATTTTTCCTTGTGCGCAAATATCGCAATTGATGCTTCCCGATAGTCCTACTTTTTCGAGAGCTTTCACCATCCTTTTGTTTTTTTGCTTTCAGAATATCGGAAACATTCAACCTAGTCAACGATGCCATAGTTCGACAGGGTTTGTTCCTTTTTCTGTCTTGTCGATTGGGGCGCAGTTCTCGCCGCACTCTTCTATTTTTGTGTCTCGGACATAATAGAGTCCGCCTAGCCGATCGGCTGTGAGAATTACGTGTTCGGAGTCGTCCACTACCAAAACACGATCTCTGTCAAAGATCACCCTCATGCCGCGGTCGGTAATCTGTCCTACCAATAGTAGGTTTGACCGAAGGTCAGGAACGAATAGTGTATCTTCGAGTTTAATGTGCTTCTTGAGACCTTTAACTTCTGTGTGAATCTATACGGTCCCTTTTCCTTCGATGTTCTTTGACGTGTAGCTTGTGAGATTTAGCACTCCGTGATCCGTCTTTCCCATATGTACGATTTTATATTGATCGTGACATAAGTGTGAAGTACATCCGCTATCAAGGCACCATCATTTATTGCTTGGTCCATCGATGCGAAAGGCTTTGTTTTCGTACGTTGTTGCGTATAGCGTCGTACCTTCGGCAGCCTCGCGTGGCGTCGGGTGCTTCCATGAGTTCGCCTGCACTCGGAAGCCTTATGCCCGATTCTGTTGCATTTATAGCACCGAATTTTGAGAGATGAACCGTTATCGTTGTCCTCACCTCTGTCTTCTGCATTTGTATGGGCATTTCTGTTATCGTAGAATCGCTTGTTGAATTTTTTCCCGGCGACCGTAGCCGCGTATTATTTTCATGAGCGGAACCCGATTTTTAAGGGTGAAACGCATCCTCCTAAGTGGGAGTGATTTTCATTTTTCAAGTGCAGTGCAGATAGCAATAAATTTCATATTGTTTATAGCATAAATGCAATTTTTTCATGCGTATCTTCGAGAATTTTTAACCGATTAGAATGTAAATTTGTATACATGTAGAGGATGGGAAAGGGGCGGATACGTATTCTTTGTTTTTCCGACATCTCACAATTAAGGGGTTTGTAACTGTCCTTCGATTTTACTAGCCAAGAGCACCGTATAATCAAAGAGCCTTTTAAGGGGAGGTACCTGAGTAAACGGCGAGAAAAACAGGTAAACTTCGGGAATTTTTATCTCAAAAACTAATGTTTCGATTGGATCCGGGTTTTTTTATTGGAAAATATGTACATTGAGGTATGTTTAGGAATTTTTTTAAATAAATAAGTTGACTAGAAGCGCCGTTGTTGTGGTCAGCGTCAGACGTTGACATGGCTTGTAGTGCCAAGGATTCCGGGCAGTCGGTTGATCTGAAACATGAAAACGCAACGGATTCTTGAAATATAATATACAAAGGAGTTCGCCTCGTAGGATTTTTTTGAAATTTTCATTTTTGACGGAATTGCGACCGTTTTAATTTAACATTCGTTTTTCGTTCGCAATTTCCGACGATTTTGGTTGCATAAAAAAGCAATGGTTCAATCAAATGAAAAACCCCTACGTGGCGAACGAGAAAAACTATCGAAGAATATTGTATCCAAATTTGGACAAAATCGGACAAGCCGTTTTCGAGATACATCTGGCACCGAGTTTAAAAACTATGTTTCGAGATAATTGCGTTTGAAAAGTGGGTAAAGAAATGACGCGCTCGGCCGTTGGGCCGCTGTACGATCTTTTGGTAAATTCTCCCTATAATTTTGGCGATTGCGGAATTTCAACATGAAATGGTCACACAATATTCTTCGTACTTCAAACATTGAAAAAAAATAAGTTAAAATCGATTTTTCAAAAAGTGTACTCCAATGCTGTTTCGAAGTTCGTCAGAAAAATTACTCGCAGGATAGAGATATTTTTTACCTTACCATTAATTAGCAATCCCAGGGCCATACATTGGTCCCTCCGAAGTACTCGCTGCTTCGTCAGCTGCAATTCTCGATTGTCTGCGCTGAATTCTCCCTTCACGGGTCGCGTTTGGAGTTTGAATTTCAGCCTTCGCAATGCGGTCCGCATCCTCGATCTCGCATTGCCTGTCAGCATTTCCAAACCCAAACAAACTCACTTTACTGTCATCTTTTTCACATTCATGGCGATTAAACGGACGTTTTTTTTTCGGAGGATTGTCTTTACGGATCTTGAACGTCGCTCTATCCGTTCTTGAGATTTTATTTCGCTGGTCTTTACGGGTCATTTTATCGATTTCACTAACGATGCACAGAATAGAAAATACTGTTCACTCCTGTAGGATAAACGATAGACTGACGCTTCGAAATAACCCCAGGCCCCCGGAGTTATCCTACCCTTGTATACCTGCTCGCTATAACGAAAGGCCCCAGCGCGACAGCTGCAGACCCAACCGACCGCGCACTCGACGTTCTCCCACCTTTCGCAGAATAACCCACAACTTCTTCAATATTGCGAATTTCTACATGAAATGTATACACAATATTCTTTGAACTACAAACTACAAGAAAAAAAATCGATTTTTTGAAAAATTTACTCAGGTACCTCCCCTTAAGATACCGGCTTAAATTCATATCAGTATAAGCTCGTTCTATGACGCGATTGCATATTTGTGTAAATCACACTCGGTCCCCCGCTCCTGCCTCCCTCTCACAAAGAAAACGCTCAAGCTTCTTACCCTCTGGGATGGAAGAAAATTTGTAGAAATTAAAGTGGGTTTCAATGAAAGTACAATGAGTCAAAATATTCGATACGAATTTTCTTGTTTTGGTGGAACGCCACTTTCAATAGGTCGAACGCACCCTTAAAAACTTTTTTTTTCTATAACTTGTGAACGGGCGGAGATAATAATAAAGTTCAAAGGGCAAAATATTGTATCCTTCGACTGCTAGATGTTCATAATGATAGCTATGAATATAACGATAAATAGCGTATTGTTTATTGCATTCGTGAATAACTGCGGTGAAAACCACTCTTCAATTTACTGCTAATATGGACACAGAAACAGGCTTTCGCAATTACGGACTAACTTCGTGATTCGAGAAGCAATTGGCTTACAATTGTATATTTATAAAGAAGATCTCAACGTTATCTCTCAAAGTTATCTCAACGTAGCCACTCTTTGCACCGACGACTGCTTTATTTACATTGTCCATTGTTTCTGCTGCTCGTGAATAATATGCAATTATGCTGCTTTATAATGTGATACAATTGTTTTCCATCGCTCCTCTAACGAATTGAAGCAGAAACCCAAAAACGCTGTAATCTTTGAGAGTAGTGTCTTCTATACGGTGAGAGGGTGCATTTTTTTTGTCAATATACGATTGTAAGCCAGTTGCTTCCCGAAGCACGATGTTAGTCCGCAATTGCAAAAGCCTATTTCTGTGCCCAAATTAGCGGAATATTGAAGAGTGGTTTTCACCAGTTATTGACGAATTATTGCAATACACAATACGCCATTTGTTTCTATATTCATCGTTATCACCATAAACGTCTAGTAGTCGAAGGATACAATATTTTTTTCCCTTTGAACTTTATTTTTATCTCGGCCCGTTCAAAAGTTATAGAAAAAAAAGTTTTTAAGGGTGCATTCGACCCGTTACCATAAAAGTGACGTTTTGCCAAGACGAGAAAATTTGTATTGAATATTTTACTCATTATACAGTCATTGTAACCCACTTTGTTTTCTACAAATTATTGGCCATTCCGGAAGGTAAGAACTGAGCGTTTTCCTTGTGAGAGGGAGGCGGTAAGGGGTAAAGCAAGTGTAATTTACACAAATATGCAATCGCGTCATAGCTTATATTGACGTGAATTAAAGCCGAAATCGCAGAAGGCTACCCGATTGTACGATGCTCTTGGCTAAAATATCAAAGGGTAGTTTCAAGCCCTTAATTATGAGATATCGGAAAAATAAAAAACACGTATCCGTTGCTTTTCCATCCTCTACATGTATGCAAATTCACATCCCAATCAAGTGAAAATTCTCGAAGATACGCATGAAAAAATTGCATTTTTGCTATAAACAATATGAAATTTGTTATTATTTGCACCGTTCACATCTCCAATGTATAGTTCTCGGAAAATGAAACCTTGTTGCAATTTGAATTTATTTCGTATCTCGTTCCGTTAAAAAGTTATCGTCGAAAAACGGAAAACACCCCCATTTTTTGAAGGTGCGTTTCACCCCTTAAATATCGGATTCCGTAGATATAAAAAATACGTGTGGCTTATTTTGACCGATTCTACAAACATACTAAATTTCATTGGAATCGGATGGGAACACCCGACCTTTTAAGTGTTAATCTATACATATATTATAAAAGAGTTCCGTGACTGACTGCCTGACATATAGACAACGCACATCTTAAATCGCTGACGATAGAAAAATGAAATTTGAACAATATGTTTCTTACAATCAGAAGGTGTAGGGGTGCACTAAGAAAGGATTTTCCGAAAATAAACTCTTAAATGGGGGGTTAAAGTTTGTATGAAAAATTATATTCCTTGCGTGTATCAACTTGAAGCTTGGAAGATACATGTATGTTCCTAAGAAGGTGTAGAGGTGCACTAATAATAAGAAAGGATTTTTCGAAAATCAACTCTTAAAGGGTGAAATGGGGTGTAAAAATTTGAATAGAAAATTGTATTCCTTGTGTGTATCAACTTGAAACTTGGTATAAATATTCTTCGAAACAAATAATAAAAAGCATGTTTTAGGATTTTTTAAACAACCCCTGATTACGGTGCAACTGGTAATGGAGTTTCTATGGCCCAAATTCCACGCGGGCGAAGCTGCGGGCGAGAGCTAGTGTCATGATAAAATTCGAGATTAAGTGATACGATTATTCGTACGAATACAGTGTTGACTCAGCGATATATTTCATTTCCTGTGTTCGAACTTATACCCTTGCGGGTTTTTACGTATTACTCTTCTAAATTAAACCCTTTCCTATCACTCCCTACCCTCACTTTCGTAATCTAACCTAACTTCCGTTGCGTCCACAGCCGTCTTAAGCTGCACTATACCGAATTTGCCGAAGGTACGGGGAAACTGTAGAAAACCTCTACCGGTACAGACGGCCCCATTATCTTCTAATTATTCGGTGCCCAGACTTTTACTCATCGGTACAGACGGCCCCATTATCTTCTAATTATTCGGTGCCCAGACTTTTACTCATCGGTACAGACGGCCCCATTATCTTCTAATTATTCGGTGCCCAGACTTTTACTCACGTATCTACAACAAGATATAAGAAGTGTCGGCCTTCGGCACCGATTGGTGCATCAGCCAGTAAGCCAAAGGGACGGCTAAACAGTCACCGCTCCAACTATTGGCCTTGCATAACGCTGCTCAACTCGAAGTACTGCCGAAGCCGAATCCCGACCGCACATCTACCAGTGTCGGTGATTAAGCGATTTAATTTTTTTAGCAAATGCACGCAAATGCGCAAATATTTTATTTTTCTTGGAAAACAAAAAGTTCTCACGTAATTCATTTCAGTAAAAAAAAGGAGTATGCATTGCAAAATTCGAGACTTATTCGAAAAGATTCTTTATTTTATACATTAATTGGAATGCAGAGTGCACATTACTGTATGAAAGAGATGATTGAATTTTCAAATATGCCAATGATTAACCCAACAAATGAAGCCATTTAATGAAGCACGCTCTCACGCTAGGTCAGAGTGTTTGAGCCTCGTTCCATCACTTTCACCCTTTCGATCGATATTACCAAGGGCGGATACCGAATTTTTTTCTGGGGGGGGGGGGGCATGGGGGTCAGACGGGCAAGCATGTCTTCATAGACTGTTTGGGATTAATTGTGAAATAAAGACTTAAACAATACCTATTACAAATGTACATTTTATTACGGTTATTATTACCTTCGATTAAATTAAAGTCTGCTCTTATGTTTTCTGCTGGAGATATCCAATACTTCTTCAGTGTTCATCGTTGACGCAATACCTTGATGGATATGCAATAAAGCCAGTCCAATCAAACGGCACTTCTGTCATCCTGCTGCGGAGATACAGTACTGGACAAAAAAAGTACGCACTAGTCGAAATTTCTTACCGCACTAAAATTTACATAGCGAATTAAAAAATAAAGGTAATTTAATTTCCCAAGTGGCGTTTTAAAGAGAACAAGTTTACCTTTATTTTGCTTCTTTAGAAAATTCTCTACTTTTTTTTCGCCCCGGTGCGCACTTTTGAACGTGGCCATTTTTCGGCAATTTTTTGGCCGTCGAAAATTAACTGCAAAGTTCGTAGAAAAAATTTTCCTCGTTTTTTTTCCATGGTAATCTTAAAAGGGATATCAAAAACTAGATTTTTCTTTTTTAGAAAGTCTCGTACGATTTTTTTTCGCCCCACTATTGCATGTTTAGCTAAAAAAGACATGTTTCAGAAAAAAAGGCGTCATCGAAGAACTATAGGGTTTCATAGGAAATGTCAAGAGGGTAAAAAGTTGCATGGGTTCACACTGGAGTGGCTAGAATTTTTGCAGAATTTTTTTTATTATTTTTGGTTGTAACTTTGATGAGTGGAGAGGCTCCACTTGGGAATTATGGGGTCTAGGACAATATATTGAGAAAGGAAATTTGATCATATATTCATTTTTAATTAACAACAATTTTTTTTCATTTTTTTCATTTTAATTTTCAAAAATAAAAAAAAATCTAGAAAAATTGTAATTAATTAAAAATGAAAATCTAAACAAATTCCCTTTCTTAATTGTCCTAGACCCTATAATTCCCAATTCCCAAGAGCCTCTCCACTCATCAAAGTTCCAACGAAAAATGGTAAAAAAAACGACCCAGAAAAATTCTGAAAAAAATCTAGCCACTCCAGTGTGAACCCATGCAACTTTGTACCCTCTTGACATTTCCCCTGAAATCCTATAGATCTTCGATGACCCTTTTTTTTCTAAAACATGCCTTTTAGCTAAAAATTCAATACTAGGGCAAAAAAATTGTACGAGACTTTCTAAAAAAAATAAAAATGTCGGTTTCGATATTCTTTTTAAGTTTCCCATGGAAAAAACCGAGGAAAAAATTTTCCACAAACTTTGCAGTTAATTTTCGACGGCCAAAAAATAGCCGAAAAATGGCCACGTTCAAAAGTGCGCACCGGGGCGAAAAATAAACTTGTCCTCTTTAAAACGCCACTTGGGAAATTCAATTACCTTTATTTTTGAGTCCGCTATGTAAATTTTAGTGCGGTAAGAAATTTCGACTAGTGCGTACTTTTTTTGTCCAGTACTGTATATCTTCAATCGGCGTAAGTTAGAGACAGATCGCTTCGCAGTGCTAGTTGTCGCCGGAAACGTGCACAACAATTGACAAAATTCGAATATTTGGTAGCGCCGTTGCTCTTTTAAAGGCCTCTACTGGAGACTTTGTTATATTTATTTTCATCTGTTGCCAAATTGAACAAAAATAAACAACAGCACTGAACGCAACGGGCGCGCTGCGTCTTGCTGGCCCACCTCCATTCCACCCGCGCAAATAAACAAGACGTCTCGCTTACGTTTCGTTACTTATTGGGATTCTTAGATTAGTGATACTTCTAGGCATTAATAATCTATGTTGGAATTTACATTTTTGAAACTTGCAATAACTTGTCCATAAGTACACAAAACGTGAAGAATGTGATTATTCTGGGACTCCTTGGGTTTTTCTTGTATAGTCGATTTTTTATATAGCCATGATCCAGCCCCACACGTTAGCCACTGATCGTACTATCCACCGTCCACAATTGTTTTTCGCTCTGGACGACAATATAAATGTGTCTGCAAGCAGCGTTAAGGATTAAAGTCTGAGTGGAAAATACAACTCATCGCCGCCTAGCCCTAACCAAGTAAAATTAGATTTCAAATCGCCACTAGATAGCCGTTTTATCTAGTAACTGTCCATCCTTGTAACGCTTTCGTCATTTAGTGACTGGGTATTGAAAATTAGGTGGTAGTCAGTTAAAAAAAAAATATCTCTCAGCTGTATAATGTTTCTTGGCTAGATAGTGTGCAACGTTTTCTTTCTCATCTGCCAATTTTTATTATGATATTTGCGCTGAAAATATATTAATTCATTCATTCGAAATTAAATCAGAAAACCACTTACGTGTCGGGTGGTTTCGATTCTAGTACCGCAGGGTCATAAATCCATGACGCTGCCCACTGAGTCATTCCTACTTATTTAACTTATTAATTTCGCATCGTCTACGTATGCAATAAGTTACGTTACTAAGGAATGGGTGGATTAACAAATTTAAATACTGTTTTCGGATTCATTACGTTTTTTTTTGCTTTGAGAGCTATATTCGCAAAGAATTACCTAAACTCAATATGTATTTGTCCAAACATTTGTTCTGGCTAGTGAGGCATTAATAAGCATGCTGTTACTGCGACTCTTTGGATAGTATTTTTATCGTAAGGCAGCGATATCTGCAATCAAGATCGGCTAGGCAGTGACTAGCCAAAGGGTGCATAGTCGCAGTTAGCTAGTGTTGGCTAGGTCATGGCGAGATACCCAGTCGAGAATTTTGTCTAATCGCAACGCCATTTGAAACGCAGGTTGATTAGCCAGCCATGAGTCAGTCGCTAGATGATAGTACGTGTAGTCACGTAACCTTACTTTGTTATTCGTGATCATGGTTGGCTAGTTCAATACGGCCTAGTTATTAGGTGGCATTTTTATTGTAAAGCAGCGACATCTATAGTGAAAATCAATTGGGTAGTGAATAGACAAGGGCTAGATAACAAAAGATTTAGAATATTACTAGCTCGTAGCGAGACAGCCATTAGTCATTTCGCATCCGCTCAATTGGGCTAGCCAGTTACTAGCACGTAACTTCCAAGAACTTAGGAATTTCACGTGGAAGCAAATGAAAATGATTCGGATCAGATAAAAAATGTCATTATTCAATGATGTTAAATGGAGGTCAATTTAAGAACGAAAGCATGTTAAAACAAAGACTAAGTAGATGAAGACTAAATAAAGATAAAGTGATACAAACAATGCTTAAAGATATTAAAAAAAAAAATTTATCAGTTTTATTGCGAGTTTGTGGAACATCGATATTAGTTATTAATGCAATTCTAATGGAAGAAAAGACAAGCATTTGTGCAAAAAATCTGTGTTGTAAAATACTGTAGCGTAAATTCTTAACACCGAATTTACCTACGCGAGAACCCTCAACCTCGAGCCACAAAATGTCGCAATAATTTTCCCCTTTTTATTTTCCCTTGCGGGATGGGCGCCAGGCGCGTATCGCGCCAGAGAAAATTCGACGAGGTCGATTAGCTAACGGCTAGCTGCAGCTTTCGAGAACTGGAGAGGGGCTGGGTGAAATTAACGTCGGTATTCGGAGAAAACGAAACAGAAAATAAAGTTTAACTCAAAATTTGAGATATCCGAGAGCCAAAATTTAGTAATTTTATTTAAATAATAAAACTCAGCTAAAAGAGGAAAAACCGAAGAACTCGAAAGCAACCTCTCGTCCCGGGAACCAATGCAATTTAACAATAATTTTCTTCGATAATTTCCCGACACTCGGGATCTCGCTCTCGCTCTCACACGCTCGCACACTCACACACGCATATTAACGCGTCGCGGGAAGGCTCTCGATCGCGAAACTTGACCACGCACTCACACGGTAACAAATGAATTTCCGGAGAAAGAAACTCGATCAAAAATTCAATTAAACAATCGGGCACAATACTATAAACCAGTCTATCTAGCGAATGTACAATATGTCCCTTCCCCGGCACATTCACACACTACGTGGCAACTACCCGTGGGCTTTAGCCCCAAGGCGCGTTCATGAGTCAGTAAAATAATTAAGAAAATAATTTTGAAAAAGATTATCGCGACCACGGCTTACGGCCGCTCGAAAGAAAGACGAGCACGTCTCGCGGCTCTGCACACGACAATACGATTTTCGCCGACCTCGAAGAAACGGCCACGTTTCCTCGGGAACCGCTGAACCCGGAGCACGCGACAAAATATAATTTTTATTCTCGCGCCGGTAACTCAAACGCGAAGAATAATTACTCGAAAAACTACGAACAAAAATACGCGAACTACCGATCTTGATTTAGTCCCTCGGACGAAAGAGCTCACCGATGTTTCGAGATTTTCCCTTCGGACGAACCAGGTGTTCGGCTCGTGAATTTTCTCCGCGCGGTATCAGGAATCTCGATCGACGATCCAGCTCGCTCCAAAACTCAACGGGAAGTGCCTCGAGTAACGTGTCTTCCACGCTCTCCTTAGCGACTCCCCTACTTTATCGCGACGATTTTCGAAATTTGCGAACGCTCGACCCTTTACGGCATTTGAATATTTCTCGCACTGTCTCTCGCAACGTCGTAGCGCTGAACGACGCGCGAGAGCGAGACAGGTGATACGGTATCTCAGCGGTACTCAGTCCCCGCGTTCGAGAACCTACGATGAGGATTTTCTTCCACAGCTCGAGGTAACTCGAGAGCTGCGTCTTGAAGGGCGGCGACGCTGGGAAAAAGCGGTGTTTTTTTCCCTCGATGTTATGGTCATCTAATCACGATAGGCTTCGGGGTAGAGGCTCCTTTATAGATGATTTTTGTCGCGCAGGAGAATCCCTGCCGACGTCTCTCCGTTAACGCGCGATGACGAGGATCGTCGACGAAACGATGCTTCCCTCGCTGTCCATCGTCGGTAGCTCTCGCTCTCTCGCCCGAGGCGCGGTACATGAAATAATTTTTATAAAAAAAAAAATAATTACAATAATCCTAATTTCACCATCTGGCCCTAAGGAATCGCTTTGTGAGTGCTGGAGCGAGCTGAACGTAACGGGCTCGAATTTTGCCCCGTTACGATACATATTATGTGTATGTTTTCTATAGAACTTTAATGAATTACATAGATGTTTACACTTTGGCCTAGATATTGCCAATGAAAATTTGACTTCGAGCTTTCCATAAATTGCGCTACTTTGTCTTTGAGAAACTAAATATTAGTGCCCGCAGTTTAGCACAATTTCTTTTCAACAAGTAAAAAAAAACGGCGCTTAATTGTAAGGATTACAAATTTTTTGTCTGGAAAACGATGTGCAATGAAATTCAGGAACTTTAAAAATTCAACGCAGTTCATTATCCTTTGAACTTAATCCACGAAATGTTTTTCCCTCTTCAATCGAATAAATGGGGTACAGCCTTACAATTAATTAGTGTAGCAACTACTCTCGCGCTCTTAACCTCACGCAAAATCGAGGAAAAAATTGTTCAATATCCATAATCCTTTTATAAATCCTCAATTGAATATCGTTTATGTTCAAACAATCTGACACGTATATCTCTTGTTCTCGATGCTTTATACACGTGTATGCACGTACGTCGAAAACTTTAGACTGACCTGTCTAACGCGGTCTCACGACAAAAGCAGAACTCTCCGCGTGCACGCGTTAGGAACACACACGTAGGACAAAGGGAGGACCGAGGGTGAGTCAGGTTGGAGAAGCAGTATCGTTGCCAACAACCAAAGTCTCATGGGAATTACGCGAAACGACGTTAGTTTCTCGAGTTGTTGAATTCTCTGAGACCCGTGGCCTCCCGCCTCTCCTCACGTTTCGCACGTCGCTTTTATCATGTTGCACGTTTATATATATATATATATATATATATATATATATGTATATATATTCACGTGTACACACGTATGCAGCCGCGATGAACTCTGCGATACTTGTCTCCAAACTGAACAACCTGCCACCGGAAATATTTTCTCGCCGTTTCCGATAGAGGGGGCTTTGCTCGGTCGGCCTTCACGCCCCAGAGACTCACTGTCGGTTATATAGTTGTGTGTTCAGGGATGAAAAGTGAGCGACAGAGAGAGAGAGAGAGAGAGAGAGAGGTGAAAATCGTAACAAACTTTCCAGATCCTCATTCGTTGCTTGACCAATTTTATTTGGCAACTGTAGTGCTTTATATTAATCTGTATATATATGCAGTACCTTGGAAGACCGAGTAACACTCGTTAATGCGGTCCGTGGTCATTGCAAATTTTACATTTCGCTATATTATTCCCAAAGTTTGTTACATTAACTAAGACTAAATCATCAACAAACATCACATTAGATTAATAACAGTCAAATTTATTTCATTATCTGTAGATTATCCGTTTGCAGAAATCGATATGAGTATGTAACTTCCATAATGAGTTTTTGCAACGTCAAAATTTCCCAACGTTAAAACTCAGTCAATGAGCGTTCGCGCATCCGAAAATTCCAGGTTTGCCCAGTTTCAAATCCTCGGGACCATTTTTAAGATGAAATTTACAGAAATACTTCTTCCTCGTGTTGAATAGTAAAGTATAATGCATATAAATATATTTCGTTAAAATACGGTAGGTCGCATAATTTCTATTTACACAACAATTCGTTTTCTAATCATCAATATTTTTTTTCTGCGGCGCTACACCACAGTTTTGTGTATCTGATAGGTCTGAAGACAATTTTGAACATGAGAAATCAAATCGTAACTTTTTCTCGGCTGTTTGGACGCCCAAGGTGGAGTGACCAGAGAATTTGAAATTATGCGAACGGTCTAACATAATCGAAGGCAAACCCCAAAGTGAAGTTCCATCACATGGGGTTCCCCTTTAATTTTGTTGAAAGTCATGTAGTTGGTAGAGCATACAAAACTATGAAATACTTATTTTTTTTATAGGCGGAATAATGACCCCTCAGAGTGAGGTATGCCATGGGGTGATTTTGCAGTCTCACCCACTACCAGTCCATCGATTTCAGGGAAACAAAAACAAAAATTCTTTGAATCTATAACAATCTAAAACCGACCATGGACACCTTGAAAAAAAAATGAAGGCGTGAATGGCCCCTTTGTTTCCTGGTCTCCCACCTAACATTCAAAAGGGGTTCATTAAGATGAATGAAACAGGTACCACATGGAAGTGGGAATAACATTAAGGTTTACGGATTGTTTAAATTCTTACTGGATAACAAACTTAAGGGGATAAACCAACACTTACTTGAACTTCCTTATCCTAGTTGTTTTTTTTGTGTGTTAAAATGTATGCGCTGATTAAAAATATTTTGACAAGCCTTAAATTGATGTTTATTCGTGTATCAAAACTATTACATTTGCTTTAGAGGATGAACCACCTCTCCAGTGTCCTTTTCTTTCGCGGTTTTACAAATTTGCCCATCTATGACGTTGAAACTGCTCCCATCCTATTGGAAATGTGAACTTTAGGTTTGTGTATACTTGTATATTTGCATTGAGCTTTCGGAGGAAAGGGGGAAGGGCGGCTTCAGTTATCCCCCACTCATCAATATCCCATGTAGAAATGCCAATGCTCAACCGTTAGTGGACAATCGGGTGAGACGTAGCCCAGTACTGGATACCAAGCTTCGGTATTCTAGACTGGCCCAAGCGTCAGCATGTCGATGGTACAGAACAGACCCAACGCTGGCTCAACGCCAAAGCCAACGCCAAAGCCAGCGCTGGCTCAAGCGTTTGTGGACAATC
The DNA here is from genome assembly GCA_963932345.1 of Ophion ventricosus. Classification (NCBI taxonomy): domain Eukaryota; kingdom Metazoa; phylum Arthropoda; class Insecta; order Hymenoptera; family Ichneumonidae; genus Ophion; species Ophion ventricosus. Next base: position 31,569,996 of record OZ010713.1, on the reverse strand, counting down.
GGCTGAGACTTGGCCCAGTAATGGATACCAAGCTTCGGTATTCTAGACTGGCCCAAGCGTCAGCATGTCGATAGTACAGAACAGATCCAACGCTGGCTCGACGCCAGAGTCAACGCCAGAGCCAGCGCCGGCTCAACCGTTTGTGGACAATCGGCTGAGACTTGGCTCAGTAGTGGATATCAAGCTTCGGTATTCTAGTCTAGTCCAAGCGTCAGCATGTCGATGGTACAGAACAGACCCAACTGTTATTTGAAGGCTCGAGAAAACCAACATTACTGAACCTGCACCAGCTAACGGGCCTCTGCAGCCCGTGCATAATTTGACTGTAGAGCCAGGATCGGCTATATCATTACAGAAAACATGCGCCAACAGTTGGTCTTGGCTCGGCCGAAAAAAATTGTCGAAGACGATTGTCAAGTAAATAAAAATATCGTAAAAGTTATTTTTACTGCCTAAATAGACAAAAACAATTCAGCAGTCAAAAAGAATTAATTCTTTTGAGTTGGATTGTAACGATGCAAACTTCAACGTTTGCCAACTTATTAGCATGTTTTTAAAATAATAAGTGTAAGGCGAAAAAAAGGAAATTCTACACAAGTGTTAGGATGGCTAAATAGGTAGCGTGCTCAGCTCTAGTATTAGAAGCCGTAGATTCGAAACCCAGGTTAGGAAAAAACTTTAATAAGGCAGAACACGTTTTAATCCAATTATCATATATGTAGTAATATAAATAAAGCATATAGAAACAAAAATACTATCAGAATATTTTTATTCATAATTTAGTGACTTATTAATTTTTCTATTTCAGCGGCAGCCAAACACTTGGCTGCCAAGCGTCAGCCGGGCGTTACATTTTCATGCCTGGCCCAGCATTGGCTGCGCATTGGGCAATCAAGTTCGAAACTGAGCCAGCGCCGGGGCGATGGTCGATTTCTACTTTGGCCAGTCGTGGTACAGGCATCGTAGCCAACCCTCGACCGCCGAGCGTCAGCCGCGCGTCACATTTTCATGCCTGGACGAAGCATTTTTGCCGAGCCTCGGCCAATTAAGTTCGAAACTGAGCCAGCCCTTGGTCGATGGTCAATTTCTATGTGGGCCAGTCGTGGTACTGGCATCGTAGCCAAACCTCCGCTGCCGAGCGTCAGCCGCGCGTCACATTTCCATGCCTGGGCGAAGCATTTTTGCCGAGCCCCGGCCAATCAAGTTCGACACTGAGCCCGCGCTAGGCCGATGATCAATTTCTACATGGGACTTGCATTCTCATGTCGAAGTGCCAATCAGTCTATTTGCGGAATAGAGTCGAAGGCGCTTATACAGAAGCATCTTTGCAGTACAAACCTAAGCGCAGGTTTTGTATATCTCGTAACAACGGTACGGATTGATTAAGCAATAAATCAGGTACATTTTATTGATGTACGCGTATATTTCATTGTTCCAGGGTTTATTTGATTGTGTTTTTTCACTAACTTTACATTTTGAGACTATAAACAGTGGAAGAAGTAATTTCCCATCAGCATTCACTGAAGTGAAATCGATCGTGTAACTGTAAATTGTTGAAGGGCCTGATTGTACAACACATTCAACCTTCTACGATCCTTTTTCGGACGAAGTTCGCGTCGAATGGATTTCCAGTTGAAAACCGCCTCGATCCGTATTGTATGCATTTTCTGTTCCACACTTTTCGATCAGTGGTTTAACATTACTCAGGCAAAAATTACAATCGGCCCAGCATCGACCCAGTATCGCCCCAATGATACTCGAACCTCGGCCGATGATTGGAATTACGACTGGGCGACGCTTGGACCAAAGCCGAAATGATAGGCTCGGTCCAACATTGGCGATTAGCGTGCGCCCAACTTCGGGTTGCGATACCGGCCTAGTTTCGGTTGAGATATTGGCCTACTACCGTCCTGGATATTCGCCCAGCATCGGCTTTGACATCGGTTCTGTGGTCAAACCAACATTGGTGTAATATTGACTATGACACTAGCCCATTATCGATTCGATTCTAATTCAATACTGGTTCCAATGCTGGGTCAACATTGGCTTTTTACGAGCCCGATATTTTAAATTAAAACACTAATTGCGTTTAATTATGTAGATTTATTTTATAACCTCGTAATATTAAATTAGCAAAAAAATATTCCACAACTTTATATAATTAGGTTAAATTACAGTAGAGTAGAGAATTAGGTTAAACTACAATAGAATTAAGAGTATTTTTTTACCGCTTTGTGATATCGAAAACAACTTGATAAGATAATGAATTAGAAACATTTCGGCAGAATTACTTTTACGTAGACCTCAAAAATATGAAAAATGTAGCATTATATAACACTGTTGGGTTTCTGGGTATTACTGTGCTCGTAGTGGATAGTGAATGTTTCTTCTCGTCGGCCACCCTCACAACCGCCTACTCATCCAGCTAGCCAACGACTGACTTTTAGGGGTTCCATTTGCTGAGCCCGCTGCTCTCCCAAAACCTCTGAAAAAATCCTATTCAGTACCGCTATTTGAATGAGGCATGAAGCGTAGTTATCTGTATCATTTTTAAAATATAATTATATAAATTCTGACGTGGCGTCACAGTTCATCGCTTCTCGCTCGAAACGCTGCCGTAACCCTCCTTTTTTCTCCCCTTCCCTCTTCCTTTTTGTATGATTATTCTTGTTTTTCGCGCATTGTACCCCCTCCCGTCCCTGCCCCGCGATCGAGTATTCTTTAGCTCGTAATAGTGCTGCGAACATGTGAGGCCCCGCGAGGTCCGTTACTCATGTAAAAATAGCCTAAGCCCGGCCGTTGAGCATCTACCGTGGGAACCAGCAGCATCCGGGTGAGCAGAGCCATTAGCAGCCTCCCTGCCCCATCCCAATACCCCCATCGCCTCCACTCCCGCGCGTGTAAGAAGATCATTGGAGCCAGGGGCAGCAGCCATCTAGTCTAGGGACTTCGTCAGATCCTGTTGTCCTGAAGGGGACTAGAGTTGGATATTCCATCTCTCGCTCGTGGCCACAATCACGTTTGGATCCCCGCGGGAAGCTTAACCTTGCGGATACGCGCGGCACAATCGTCGGCCTTCCCCGTGCCACGCCATTTCAAAACGAGATCTCCAGCTGTTCACACCGTCCGAGGCTCGGTGAACGCCAAAAATTTCCACCGTTCGCCCGAGTAAGAGAGAGAGAGAGAGGGAACTGAGGAGCCGACCGATAAACTCGGATTATCGTCACGCTGCTGCCATCCCTTGTCGCACCGGGAAAATGCAGAAATAACGCGAAGGCCTGCTTCCTTATCCTACCCGGCCCTACGCGATCGACCCATTATCGAGCGTACCTCGAGTGAGATCCTAGCCCGCCCGGGAGGTGCTAATATCGGAAGGAACATCGCCGAACTCGCTCGCCAAAAAGGACCATTCTGACAACATTTTGGCGTTTTTTTTTCCTTTTGCGCTTCTCGTTTTTTTTCTTTCTTCTACGCGTCGTTTGTTTTTTTTGTGCTTTGCGTCAAGCTGCCTTTTGAATTATCCATTAATCCAAAAGGCACCTTATGATTGGCGACGCAAATAGACATCCATTTGCGCTGGCAATCATAAAAGAATCCCGCATTAAAAATCATAACTATCGATCCTTTAGCCGATTTCGTAGTATCCCCCCCTCCCCTTCCTCGTCCGCGTCCTATTCCCCATGTGCCGTCTAAGCTCAAGCGCGGCACTCGCTGGCCCGCTAAGGCGTGCGTGCCTATAGCTACCCCTATTGTTCGCCCGGCTAGCGAGTGACCTCGCGAAATCAAAACAAACCTTGCTACGATTTCATAGCTAGGCCGCGCTATTTGAGCGAGGTAAAATTTTAGCATTGAGGCCGAAATATAACTTCGGATTTCTAAAATTATTCGAGCGAGCCTTTCCCCGCCCCCCTTTTTTCCCGCTTGCGAGTACATCGAGTACGAGAAGTCCCACTACCTGAGATCTTGCATTTCAATTAGCGAAACCTGCTCACCTGAGCTGGTGCCCAACTATCATCTCCTTTGCAAATAATATCAATTGAGCTGTGTTAATAAAGTGTGCGAGTCGAGCCCCTTGCGACTGGGGTTCCCGGCTAGCGTGCTATCCTCGCACGTCCACCCGAGATTTTCCCCCATTCATTTATTCGCGCGCTATCATTAGTGCTTTTCTTTCTTCCGTGTTTCTTTTTGCGCTTTCTTTTTTTTGTATAGCTTTTTATCTTTTTCGCTTTCTTTCTATTGTATCCTGGCTTTTTCACAATAGCTTAGCAATAAACAAAATGTTCGCTTAGCATATATCGTCACGGGTCCCCCTCCCTCCCTTCAGGTAACAATTAATCTCCGGGGACGTCACAATATAAATATATATATATATATATATATATATATATATAATTAAAATCGAATACAATTTATATCAATTTCAATTGATATATATTCAAGTATAATTATTAGAGTGTAATTAATACCTCTTAAACGTACGAAAGTTGCGGTCTCGCTGAAGTTAAGTTTCCCTTTGTTCAACTTTGTTTTTCTTCCGCATCCACCGTATCTCAATTGAACCAATTTCGCAGATTATTGCACGCCGATGCTCAAAATGGTGTTCGGCTCGCTCATGACAAACAGCATCGGCCTAATATCGGGACGAATCGTGGCCACCAACGATCGGTTGTCATTTAGAAGCCGATATTGGTCGAGCATCAGCATTTCGCTGTTTGGCGATGCTGAATCCGAACGAAGGCTCGGCTAGGGTATACAGCATCGAGCCCAGCGTTGGGACGAATGTCGGTTACCAACGGTCGGTTACCACTTACAGACCGATTAGGGCCGATTGGTCCAAAATAGTAGATGGCTGGGTGGCGATCTTCGATCCGAATATAGATTACATAGTGGCAAATAACATAGGCCCAGGCTTGGGGTCAATGTTGGGCACAAATGGTCGGTTGAGTGGTACCGTGCCAGAAATCGGCCGTATTGTGATAATCGGCGATATTTTCATGGGCACACAATTTTTTCTCCATTTTTATGTAAAAGGGCTTTTCGTCCACAGTTTTCCACATTATGAATTTATTCTTTTTTCTGGATACAATACGATGGGGTTGTTTAAATTTCCATAGCTAATTACGAGAAACTTCAAATCCTACATATTCCAAGCTTTTTAAGCCTGTAACGCCCAATTTTGAAGATTCATGTCATGTATAATATATTAATTTTCATATTTTTCAATGGGTATTGAAAAATTTGGACTAGCTTTTCTTTAGAAGTACCACGTTTGTTCAACCGACGTGCCCAGCGGCTCAACTGTCATTTAGACTTGACGGATTTGTATTTTTGCTTGACAGTTTCAAGGCTGTAATTTTTTACAGTAGGTAATCAGTAAGGCTCATTACAAACAGCACTTTTATAGTGCTGTTTGTAATCATAGCTCGTTTCATTATCACTGTACCAAGCCTCAGAATCAGCATCGGCTGTATCGTTTCGTCATATATTGGGACCTTGAATAAGTTCTCGCTGTTTTCCAACTAATGGCGTTACCAGAACTGCGTGTGTGGGGTTCCACATCTCGTCGCTACGCGTCTCCACCATGGTTTCAGCTTTTCGTCAGCGGTCGCAGGGCTAAGCGTCTCAATATATACAACGACTCCCTAGATCCTAACACCCAAGCGGAATCTAGGTCAGGGTAGGGTGGCACAGTCCTACTGATGAATCTGTCACTATACCCGAAACGAAACGCTAATTCCTTTTCCTGCCTTCCTTTCTTCCCGACCCACAGGAGCATGTAGTTTAAAATGGTAATGCATCTATGAAGAAGTAATACAAACAAGCTTGAAATACAATGCGTGCCATTTCGCCGAAGTGTAATCAACTGTTTTTTTTTCATAGTGTTAAACACGGTATAAAAGAGTATTTGCGGGGTGTTTTACTGCACTGCTTTATTTTTTTTAAATCTACAGCTGAAGCACACAGAATTCTTGTTGAGACTTACGGCAACCATGCTCTATCGAAAACAACATGCAGAGATCAGTTTGGATGCTTCAAAAATAATGATTTTGATGTTGAAGATAAAGAACGCTCTGGCGTATGGAAAAAGTTTGAAGACGAAGAATTGAAGGGATTACTTCATGAAGATCCATGTCAGACGCTAGCTACACTTACAGAATTATTAAGAGTTAATCACAGAACAGTTTCGAAACGTTTGAAAGCATTAGGAATGATTTAAAAGCAAGGACGCGTTGAACCGTACAAGTTGAAGCCGAGAGACGTCGAACGGCGTCTTTTCACGTGTGAACAGCTGCTTCAACGGCAAAAGAGGAAAGGTTTTTTTGCATTGCATCGTAACCCGCGATGAAAAATGGATATATTACGATAAACCTAAGCATACAAAATCGTGGGGTAAGCCCAGCCATGTATCAACGTCAGCAAAGCCGAATATCCATGGTTCCAAGCTTCTGCTCTGCATTTGGTGGGATCAGCTAGGTGTAGTTTATTATGAGCTGCTCAAACCGAACGAAACCATCACGGGAAATCGCTATCGACTACAATTGATGCGTTTGAGCCGAGCATTGAAGGAAAACTGGCTGCTCTACGAGCATAGACACGACAAAGTGATTTTTCAGCATGACAACGCTCGGCCATATGTTGTAAAACCGGTGAAAACCTACTTGGAAACCCTTAAATGGGAAGTCCTAACCCCACCCGCCGTATTCACCACACATTGCCCCTTCCGATTATCACTTGTTCCGATCGATGGCACATGGCCTGGCTGAGCAGCACTTCCATTCTTATGAAGGTGCCAAAAAATAGGCCGACTCTCGAATAGCCTCAAAAGATGAACAATACTTTCAGTGACATGTTGTTTACTAATTTTTTTTATACAAAACATTAATTTTTACGATAAAAAACTGAGAACCTATTCACGATCCCAATAGTATCTTCAACAGCCAACGCTGTTGAAGATACTATACGGCGATACTGTTCATTGCAGTCTGCATTGAATTGATTAGGTTGTTTTCGAAATTTACCGTCATCTTTATTTATGCGTTGTTAATTGACGTTTGTGCAATATTCATGGCGTCAATCGTAACTAGTAGAAGGATTTACTGGTTACGTTTCCACGAGGTTCTTCGAGGATCATTGAAAACGTTTCCGGTCTTTTTAAGAAAAACACACATTTCGAAGCAAAAAAGTTCTGCTTAACGCTTCTCCCAATCTTTCAAACCGTCAGAAAAAATTGATTGTCTAAACCCGACAAATACTGGTTTACAGCGTCTTCCGCCGCGGCATTTGACCCATATTTTATCCCACCTCCACCCCCCCCCCCCCGAGATGTTTTTAAATTGCGAATAGGGTGGATGCGAAGTTAGTCGAACTTCAATTTGATCAGTTTTGACATCGTGGCCATGCACGTGTGCACCCGAGCGTTAGCCTGGTGACACAGGACTTTTTTCTTGGCCAAATGCGGACGTTTTTTCCTTAATAGTGGCCTTTAATTCATCCGGCAATGCAGCGTAGTGCTGTCCGTTAATTGTTTCACCCTTTGAAAGATAATCAATAAGAATTATTCCATGGCTATACCAAAAAACTGCGACCTCACATTTATGCAGATAGAACGACGTTTGTCTTTTTCGGAGCTGAATCCCCTACCGCAATCCACTGCATTGACTGTTGTTTGATTTCGTATGGTGGTGTATGGTGGTGTATCTAGGTTTCATCGATGGTTATCGTTCGCTGCAAAAATTCCGCTGGATTTTTTTTATATAGGCTGAGACACTCGTGCGACATGTCTGCCGGTACGTGCTTTTGGTCTATCGTTAACAAGCGCGGCATCCAGCGCGGTTAATTTTAACAGTCAATCGACGATCTTCCATCACAGTTCGATGCACTAAATCGACCATTTCGTCAGTTCTACCGATTTTCGGGCGCCCGGAAGGTTCCTCGTCTAAAATACTTGTACGACCACGTTTGTATTCGGCCACCCAATATTTGACCGGTGTCAATGAAGGGGAGGCTTTACCTATACAGAGTCTAACACATCTTTTATTTCCTGACTCTTTTTTTCCTTTCGAATGAAGGAAACTGTGCGATACTCGGTTACCTCCATTGTTGACAAATAACGTCAGCTGGCAACTTTCGAAGAGCGCCATTGTCAAAGTAATTATCAGAATCACTTAAAATTTTTACGGTTGCCATATATCAAGGCCATCTATCGGGCGGCGAAAGAACATTTTTTCTACTACCACTGTTTGTTGATAAGGCCGGAAACTTTCCGAATGACCCTCGTAGATAACGTTTATTGGATTCATCTTTATTGCTGATAAATACGTTTTTTCCAACACAAAGAACACTGCTTGGGGCTCGCTTCAACATGGATTGGAAAAATACGAACGGAAATTTCAACCTATTGTTAGCTTGAACTACAAAAAGTTAATCATGCGACCGATAACATGTCTTTCAACGCGAAAATCCTTATCGCGTTTTAATTATTTTATTGTTCTCGTATAATTGCAAAAATTGTTGTATGGTACCCCGACCAGTGAATGAACGAAAGCTGATTTATATTTAAAATAAGTAAAGAATATGAATTGTTGATAAAACTCGAATCACTATAAGTTAGCAAAAAAATCACAGACGTCGTTACAACCAATTCCTTAGTTTAATATGGAATTTTGACGCCACACGGAATTTTTTTAGTTTGGGGTACTTGCACTCCTCGCAACTTACGATACTACTGTGCACATTAGGTGTTCTAAAGGCGAAAACAAAAATTTTAATGAGTTTCGGGAGTGAGTATTACTTTAATTATTTAAGTTACAATCAATCTTTTATATTTTACAAAAATTGTAAATAAATTCGTAATAATAAGTCAAAATTACACATGTTCATTCAGTGGTGTTCTATTCTAACCTTTTTCCAGTAAATATACACATCGCCTCTATTCTGATCATTCTTAAAACAGACTAAAAATTCTAGCTTACGTGGTGAAAGTCGCAAAATTAATTACTGTTGAGAATTGCCCAGTTCATCAAATGTTGTCATCAAATCATTTCATGCGTTCTTTCAATTTTGACAAAATATAATTTTCTGTTTCTTTGTGGAAATAAACTTTGGTAGTTTTTTGAGAATGCAACGTTAAGATGCAAGGACGCTTTGTGTATTTTATACGAAATCGTCATAACCAATATAATACTCATATGTATAAGAATATTATAATTTTTGTGCAACACAGCGAACTCCAACCAAGCCTTTAACAAAAATACATAATGAATCTTTATCCGTTACTGCATTAATCTACACTACACGACCATTTACTGGTAGTCAAGTGTCCATTTATTGGTAATTTCGTCCATTCATTAGCGGTTCAGTCGCCAATGAATGGACGAAATTATGTTATAGACTGCTATAGATATATACCATCAGTAGCAAACAGATGGTGCATATACCATCTGTTTGCTACTAATGGTGTTGGTAATATACGAGTATATTTGTCCTTGTACCGAAAAGATACTTTTATATAGACGTGCGAAATAGAGTGGAAGGCGTATCGACATAGAAATACGCGTACTAATGAGTAAAGGGTAGCTGAGCACGACACCCCCCCCCCCCCCCCCCGCCTCTTATATAGCTCAATATAAATATACAAGTATACACAAATATGAAATTCATATGGCCAATGGAATGGCATGAGTTTCAACGGAATAGATGAGCAAATGTTTGAACCCGCGAATGAAAAGAAAACCGTGAGAAAATATCATTTTGACGTTGAATGAAATATTTGGAATCAGTAAACGCATTTTTAAGACAGAAAAAAGTACTGCGGTGAGAAAATTCAAGAAAGAGGTGGTTTACCCCCTTAATTCTGTTATCCTGTGAAAATGAAAAAACACGGAAGCTGTAATGGTATCCCCCCGCCGCAGTGGTACCCAATGGTATCAGTTCCATTCAATTTAACGCACCCCTTTATATGAGGTGAGAGAAAAAAATAAACACGTGGTTCATCCCTTAATATGAATTTCCCATTTTACCCATGGTAGCTTCTTTTTTAGCGCTTTACATTGGCAAATTGTTTGTTTTTGTTTCACTAAAATCGGTGAACTGCCTGTGGATGAATATACAAAATCACCCCTAGACATGCCTCACTCTATTAGTTGACAAGTGGTAAAACAAAAACTGAAAATGTAAAGCCGACGAGAGCGAGAACAAAATGACCTGACATTTTCAATTGCGCGCCATTTTATTATGGTGAACATAATACTAATCTTGGACAACTGGCGTCAGGAAGTATTGAGATTTAGTCATGAACAATTACACGATCGAGCAACGCATAGAAGTTGTGAAAATGCAATGTGAAACAATGCAGTTATTATTGCAGCCGAAGTTTCATGGCCGTATTATCTCGCGCCGCGGCAATATAAATTGGCCACCAAGATTGTGCGATTTGACGCCATTGAAATTCTTTCTTTGGAGTTTTCTGAAAGGAAAAGTCTATGCCAATGATCCACAGGGAATTCTGGAGCTCAAGGAACCAATTGGACGCACCATTGATGCAATTAGTCCGCAAATATGCCAAAATGTTATTGAAAATTTCGTCACAAGAGTGAACGTTTGAAAACAGAGATGAGGCGGCCATTTATAGGATATTGTGTCCCACACGTAACCTCTATGTTTGTACCTTATATTAAAATAAAAGTATTCTTACTTTTCAAATAAATAATACGTTTTATTAATAAATTGAAATGTCAGGTAATTTTAAGACACCCTTTATTATGATGTTTGCTGAAATATATTTTTGTCTCCGTAAAATTCAATATCGGTCAGAAAAAACTGTTGCTCGTGTAGAAATTTATCGGGGAGTCCCCAGATCCTTCCATATCCTTATAGGGATCCGATACGGACGCCGCACGTAGGGAGTCCATATTGGAATCGAAGTGGATTTCGCGCTATTTACCGATTTACGTGTGTGAGAATTTTTTATTTTAAATTCTCAACCGGAATTTGTTGGATTTTCCAAAAAAAAATATTCTTTCGTGATTTCGTGCACAAATTTGTTTAGGAGTCTCGGCCTGTGCAGCAATTTATTAGAGGATCCCCAGATTCTACCACATCCCTATAGGGATTTGATAGCGACGCCGCACCTAAGGAGTAGTCCACATTAGAATCCACGTAGATTCCGCTCTATTTCTCGATGGACGTCATTTGAGAATTTTTCATTTGTAATCCTCAACCGGAATTTGTTGGAACTCCGAAAAGATGTATATCCTTTTGTGATCCCCTGCACAAATTTATTGGGAAGTCCGAAGGGGCACCCACCTCGCTGTAGGGATTTATTAGGGACACCGCACACAGAGAGTCCTCATCGGGATCCAATTGGATTCTGCAATGTTTCCCGATGAAGGCAGTTTAAGAATTCCTGCCATGTTCAAATCGAAAATATCTGAAAAGTCACGAGAAAAAACTCGATGTGTCGAAACCTAACCTGCACGCTCCGTGAGCTTGTACGTGTGTGGTCATATTATTTCAAAGTGCAGTAAAATAAATAACAAACGATAATTACAGTGGATTTTCAGTGATGTGATTCAAATTGATTTCTTAGATATACGTTTTTTAAAACAACTTATACTTGTTTAAGATAAGATTTATACTTATTTAAGATTTAGTCATTTTGCAGATCTATATATTTTGTTGAAGAAATTTAACGTGCAGAATGCGATTTTATCTATGAAGGATTGTATCGAATTCTTTTATACTGTAGGAATCCTTCAGAATTCTGATTGGATTTGTACATTGGATTCCAATGGGCAATCTGACTCGAATCCAATCTATGAGTGTGACGTTTTAGAGTACGTTAAAGAGTATATTTATTATGCAAAAATATCGTCTTTTAAATGAATAACAGTTCATCGAGTTGACTATGGAATTGATAATGTGCCAGCTGAGTTTGTATTACACGACGTCTTGTTGCAAGAAGTTTGATGACACTCGTAACAAAAAAAAAACATTGAAAACAAATAAAATGGTAAGAGGATAGTTAGGAGAAAGTTGTTCCGCTATCATTAATTTCGGAATTTGTCACGACGTCGTTATAAAACGATGCTCCTGAGGGTAATAAAGGCCTTGCTGCCTCTTATAGTCGCCGCACTGATCGTAAAGATGACTGCTCAGTGAAACGTATTAAATTGAATAACAAATGGGATTTCTCCGAGGGAAGCGCGAAAATACCGCGATTTATCCCTTCCTATATCTTTTTCTCGTAATTTCTCCCCTCTCTCTCTCCCTTTCGATTTGCGTATGTTTGTATGCAAGCACTATACATATGTATATGCCTGCGTTCCTTAAAAAACGGTTGTAAAACTTGACAATAAAATATGTTAGCTATCCGACATTTGATGTCGTTCATGAAACTGTTCAAAGTGCCACATCATGAGTTAATTGCTCTTTTCCCCGTTTTAATATATCTTGAACTTATTATATTTTTTCATAAAAGTTATTAGATCGAACGCGAAATTTGCAAATATCAAGGAAATGAAATGCTTTAAGGGGCATTCTAGTTTAGAAATTAGCAAAAATCGATTTTTTTGGCATTTTCTTAAAGACCCTTAAGAATATGTTCTCGAAAGGATATTTCGAAATTCCAAATATTCACAATGTTATAGCGATTTGAATACAGCCGGATTAAGAGGCCGTACCGGCGCGAAGCGGACAATCAGAAAATTTTAAGGAAGCTAGACCTGCTTGCAGGGAAGAACGAGCTTCAGAAAATCATCATCTCGAACTCGAGCAAGGCACACTTTTATGAGGCAGGAATAGCCGATCAATATATTAATCAGCCTAACGTAAGTATAACATGCGGCTTAGTTAATTAATCAGCCTAACGTAAGTATAACATGCGACTTAGTTAATTAATCAGCTTAACGTAAGTATAACATACGACTTAGATAGTTGCGGTTACCCGGTGCGTTGGTCTAGTGGTTAGCGTACTGTCCAGCGGATCGGGAGGTCGCGCGTTCGAATCCCAGTCGCGTTACTTTCGTTGTGAAATGTTTTTCTTCGACATTTTCTCGGCAAAAAGCGACTAGTTCCGTGACTGGGAGGCGAACTTGAGACCGGCTGTATCGGTATAGGTTTTCCGCAGTTTCCCCATGCCCATGACAGACATGTCGTGGTTAATACGATACAGAGGAGGAAGTCGGCAGCGACCGCAAGGGGAGGGGGGGAGATTTGTGGAATAAAAAGATACAGTGAAGAAAAGAGCGATGTACAACAGTGGAACGAGGTATAACAGTAGAGCCTTGTAAAAAGCCGAAAGGCGATGCAAGTAAAACTTGAAAAAAAAGGAGTCGCGGTTGTCTAAGATTGTATTCAAAACTCTAAATGCCTTTTTCTCGAAACTACTTTTTTCAACCTGGTTAACATAAAATTTCCAGTTCTATTTAACCGATGGACTTCAAATTTGATATAGACCTTAAGTGTATATCCTTCTATTGGCCCTATCTCGGACATTGTAGAATTATTATTATTAATTGAAAGAAAAAAAAATATCTTTGAAAAATATAGGGCGCAAAAGTAACAATTTTCAGATAGTCGCCATTTAAAATTAATTTTTTTCTCTTTGATACCTGCTATAAAAATTGCTACAAAAAATATGCTATAAACACTATAAAAATACTATTAAAAAAATGAAATTCTTTCTTATTGATCACGAAAGTTGGTTTTATTTCTGCTTCAGATAAATGAGAGCTTTGGAATCATGTCAACCGCCTGAACCTTTTTTTCACGGTCATATTGATGGCCCATACATTTGTAACTGTATTCCTTTTCGAACAAAGTTTTTTTGGAAGTTCTTGAAACATCAATGAAAAAACTATAAAAAATGAATACTAAAAATATTTTTCGTTTTTCTATCAATCCCCACAAAAACACCCGATATTTAGGCCTGTGGAGTAGAATACCGCGTTAGGCCGCCATTTTAACCTTATTTAATTGATGACTTGGAATTCTTTATTCGTAAGATGATAAATAAGGTGAACATTCTCGAAATTTTTCAAAAGAGAATATTCACGTTATTGGATAATAAATGACTTGCAGTAGATATACTAAGCCGGTTCTGGTCCAGAACTGACTTAGTAGTACCGGCCAGAACTTCTGGAGCACTTTGACCTTGAAAATGACGTCAAAATGAGTCATCGGCAGGAGCGCGCGAGAGTTATCGAATGTTCTAGAAGGTTCGCGCAGCGATGTCGTCATCCCGCTCCCTCTCTTGTTTGGCCTCGAAGTTCTGATGTAATCCCCCCCTCCCTCACTGGTTTGGCCACGAAGCGATGACACCCCCTCCCTTACCTAACCGGAGCGGATTCCCGGTGACATCACCCCCCTCCCACCCTTGTTTGGCCACGAAGCGCTGATGTAATCCCCCTCCCTACCTTGTGTGGCCACGAATGAATCCCTCTCCCTACCTTCAAAATTACGTCAACGCGAACGTTCTCGAATGTTCTAGAACGTTCTTGAATGTTTTGGAAGGTTCACGAAGCGATTACGCTATCGCTATTCTTGGAAATGGGGTGACGTCATCACGATTCCAGGAAATGGGGTCATCGCGATTCTTGGAAATGGGGTGGCGTTATCACGATTCCAAGAAATGGTGGGGGTTGTCGTGGTTCCCCATTACCGTGGAACGTTGTAGAACATTCCACGATGATGGAATCGGATGGCCTTGGAAGCGATGGATGATTTAATCCATCGAACGTTCCAGAACATTCCGCGATGATGCCTTCATGAAACAGGTTAGAGTGAGATGGAGGATACAGACAATGGCTATCCATCGAAAGCGATGGCATCATCAATCGAACGTTCCAGAACATTCCACGATGATATCATTACAAAACACAAACTTTAGCTGTCTATAACGTTTATATTTGGAGAAAAAAAACGATGCGACACCGTTCGATCTAAATTATTTTCGAAGGAGTATCCGAACGCCTGACTTGTATAGGTGGGATACAAGTCGGGAATTTGGATATTCACATGGCCGACTTGTATACCCCATATACAAGTCGGACGTTCCGATACTCCTTCGAAAATAATCGGTACCGAACGTTCTTGAGTCGTTTTTACCGACAGAAGTCGCGTTTCATTCTTCGTATATACACGAGAAACGCAAAGCGACTTCCGGCGGTAAAAAATTGACGCGAGGAGTACGGCGTTTGGTCCGTTCGAGAAGGGCGAAAGGTCGCGCCCAATCCAATTTTTTTGTCACGGAAACAAAACCGTGCGAGCCGAGAAAAAATAAATTCCGCGGACATTTTGCGATTGTTTCTTTTTCTTCTTCGCGCAACGAGAACAAAAGTACGTAGCGCGCAATTTTTTTCGCGATATTAAGGATATCGGGTTACATCAAACAAATATGAGGGCTTCTGTGCAGTAGCACAAAGGACATCGGTATACATCAAAGAAATTCTATAAGATAAGGATGTAACGTCAACATGGCTCAAGATCGTGACGAGAGGCTTTTGCGCATGTTCTGGAAGCTTTGGCGCAGAAGGCTCGATGGCGCAATCGAATGGGCTTGGAAATGTCCATCGTGTGCTCTTGGAAATGGCGATGTCATCATCGAATGTTCTGGAACGTTCGACGGATGAAATCATCGTCGAACGTTCTAGAACATTCCCCGATGATATAATTATGAAACAGGTTAGAGTGAGATGGACAATCAAAGCTGACTTCGTTTGGAATGTTCTAGAGAGTGGGGGCTAGATAAGGCATCGGATATAAAAAGGATGGCCTTTTGCGATGCTTCATCAGTTGACTTGGAGTAATTGCTGAATGCAAGATCACAATTATAAACGGAAAACCTTTAAGGGGCGATATACATCTAGATGGTCGAAAAAATCGATTTTTTATTTTGCCTTTTCTTGGAGTTTGAGGTCTCCAGAATATCTGGTGAAAACGGCAAGTTAATATTTCGATAAATAAGCCAGTTACAGCCGATTTCTGTCCCGAAGGCCCCGAATCGTGGTGCAAGTGGCAACAAGCGAAAGCTAAAAAAGAACTGAAAAATTTCCGTCACGATTATTCTGCATTGCCAAAAATGGTGTTAGATGTCATCAAACCAATATACGAAGACCTCAGCAATGACAAATTGTTAGAACGCTGTGTTGGCGGATATACCCAAAACTGCAATGAGAGCTTCAACCAACTTATTTGGAAGATAGCTCCAAAAACGAAGAATAGCGGGGCCAAAATCGTTAACATTGCTGTATTTCTTGCAACATGCACGTTCAACAATGGTGTCACCTCATTATTGGAAGTTATGAACGTGTTAGGAATATCGGTTGGATCAGGAGCGCACTTGTGCGCTGCGCAAGAAGATGAAACTCGCATAGCGAAAGCCGAGCTGCAAGCGCAAGAACAGACAAAAGAAGGTCGAATACGGCGCCGACAACAAAATTTAGAAGCTATGAACATTCCGTCGACCGTAGAAGACCTATACTATGGGCCTGGTATCGATGATTCCATGTAAGTTGACAAATTTCATGATTTATTCATTCCCAAATTTTCAAACGCGTTTTTCTCAAAACGACGTTTTTCAAATCGGTACCCAAAATTTCTCGAAAACCAATGAACCGATTGCCTTGAGGTTTTTTGTGGTTATTCTATACACCATTATCTAGTACTTGTCATAGGATTTTTTTTTCCGTTACTTAGTTTTTGTTTTATAGGCAAAATAATAACTAATTTTTGGCCCAAAAATCACTATTTATGTTCAAACGTCCGCCATTTTGTCATAAATCGATATTTTCAAAATCGGCTATGACAAGTACTAGATTATAGTATCTAATTTAATAATCTTTTTGGTTCTTTTTTCAGATGATTTTTGAAGAAACGCCAGTGGGTACCGTATACGCAGATTTTTTTACGACGCTCCAAGGATCATACAATATCCTTGTATATTTTTGATATTTTTAAATAAAGAAAATTAAACATATTTTTGAATGTATATACTTTTAGATAATTAAAACCCCAATCCGAAATTTCAAATAGTTTTCCTTGAAAAAATTCACAAAAATGACCTTTTTTCCGGCTCCTAGGTGTATATCTCCCCTTAAAGCAAGAATTGAGTTATTTCTGGAAGACATTCACGAAATAAAAAAACTTATTTAATCGAAAAGTGATATTGATGGACTGTTTAAAAAACTATCTCAACTCAATATGAAACAACGAAAAGTTGGAAGTAAGCATTGAATTATTTCTGGAAGGCATTTACGAAATAGAAAACTTATTAAATCGTAGTGACATTGATCATTTGTTCAAAAGGCTATCTCAACTGAATATCAAGCAAAATTATGAATTTGTCGGAAATCAATAAAGTCAGCCGAATAGACGATGCCATACCGACAAAGACGTTTGCGGAGCTTCAATCGCAAAAAATCTACAAAATCTTACAGTTGAAGAAGGCCAACACCATGTTCGGTATTCGAATCATCGTAGCCCTTGACAACGAGTTTCATGTATTTCATCATCTCTACATTAAAATCATCTCTACATTCGCCCACTTGCTGGCAAATATAATCAGTGTGAATTTATTTATGAGTGAAAAAACAATAGTGTAAACTTATTTGTTTCTTCCAAATAAATTCTTTCCAAGAAAATCTTGTATTTCATGAAAAATATTAATCATTCTATTACTAGAATCTGCGAAAAAGGCAGTCGATAAAGAAGTAATTTTCTGTGATACATTTACGTGAGAGAGATACGTTCATAATGCTTATGTATTTTGCGTTCAGAGAATGAAAGAGCGATGTGATCGCGGTATTAAAATGTATCGTTCATTTCTAATTAAGGCGCAGTAGCACACGCCTCCGAGCACTTCGAAATTTTGAAATGAGTTTTCTCCCAAACGGAAGAACCAATTGGAATGAAATTTCTTGTGTGCATGCAGGACACTTGCTCCGAGAGCATGGTTCTCGGCATTTTCCCAAATTTCGAAAAGAAAATTACAGTTTGTGGTTACCATGGGATAAATTGTGAATTATTAACCATTTCATCACATTTTCGGTAATTTGGAGGGAACCATGCTCTCGACCATGACAAATCACGTATTTCAAGCTTTGTTTCACTTGTTTTCATGAATAAATGGCGGAGAAAACTCATTTTGAATTTTTTTACATAAAAGTAGCAAAATTGTACCAACAAAGCTCAAAATATTATTGACGGACACGATAGTCTAGTTCATCTGTTTTCTCACGGATAGCGCACAGCTCGCATCGTTCCGTTTTTACCGACCGCGCTCGTATCCTTCCGAGACAGCAAATTGTTTTTTAACAGTCGGAAGCGGCACCCCTTGCGGAACGTTGTATATTCGTTCGGTTCACATACAGTTTTTTTTTTCGAAATACGTAGCTGCGTGCGCCATAGATTCGCAAGAATTCTAGAACGGGTCGGTTTATCCGCGATGTGTGAAAAAGGGTTTATCAGTATAGTCGTGAAACGTGCGTCGAATCGGCGAATAGTTCACGTAATCGGCCGAATATTTGTGTATAGTGCGCAGATGACCAAGTGTGCCATTCCGAAACTGTACCCTATGCCATACAGGCAGAGATTAGTAGGGAGATGTACAATGCTCCCGTTTTCAGCGTGCCTCGGAAATGGCGCTAAATCGCGGCGGCGAGTTCGGGAATATAATTTGTGATCATCGTCTCTGTCGAGGTTGCAGATTCCCATGTAGCCGCGCGAGTCGTGATCACCGCTCTAGTCGGTATCGCAGTCAGCGTGAACACGAATGGGTAGCTCGGTGGGGGAAAAGTCTCCGTCCCCCGCATATCGTGCTTACCCGACAGGCGAACGGAGCGAGGTTTTCGGTCCGATCGAGCTCGATATATTTGTGTGGCCGTACTGTGGATTAGAATATGCATTAAATGAATTTCAAAGTGAAAAACATGTATCGAGATCATTATTTTCTTTCGGTTGCCTGTTTGTGCCGAGAATGCGGGTTAAAAAAATTAATGACAAAACGCGTTGAAAAATAAAACGCCGAAACGACCGTGGAAGGTTCAAAGAGAAATCTTGAGCCTTTGCCGCGGTCGTTTCGGCGTTTTTTTTTAACACTAAACATTGTAGATAAGTGAATATCATAAATGATCCACTATCCTCAATAAGCGTCGTGGCTGAATTGGCAGGCTGACGGATTAATAATGCTTGCGGTCCGGGTTCGATCCTCGGTGAATCGATTTTTTTATCTATTTTTTTTTCTTCATTTTTTATTCAAAAAATTTGAAACTTCCTCTCCCTTTAGCTACTCTTGCCTGTCCGGGCATTATTTATGATATTTAATTCATATGTTTAATAAAAAAATAAAAAAATCCGTTACCGGAGATCGAACCCGCGTCGTCCGTACTCAGAGCCGGCACGCTACATCTAAGCCGCGAGGCTCTTGTGACTTCAAAGCTGCCTTACGTATACATACTTATCCAATGAAAAATGTGTTGAAAAAAAATGCCGAAACGATCGAGAAAGACTGAAAGTTCTCCTTCTCAGTTTTCCTTTCTCGATCGTTTCGGCACTTTTTTGCAACTTATCCAACGTCTATTTATTAAAAAATGCTTTGTTGATTGTTTAGCCGAGTGCACTAATCAAATACTGCATAACTGCAAGTACAGTTTATTTAATCTCATAATAACTTAGTGCACTCGTTCTCGGGGGGCACAACGGGAAGGCAATCAACTCCACCCCCCGTCAGCTCAAAGAGTCTCGTCTTAAAGACGGGACGCTTTCGAGAATATATGGTTCCCAAAAGCGCAACTCAAGGAACTATTGATCGCTCGAAGCGCAGCTTGAAAAGTCTTGACTACGCAATTCGACAATTCAAGATGACTTGCGAAAGTGCTGCTTAAAGAGCCTCCAATTGCAGCCAGGTGCTACTTTGATAATGAACGGTTGAATAATGTCAACACTGTGGGTTTGCAGCAAATTTAACATCACGAAGCGCAGCTCATCGAACCTCTGACTGCAAGTGGGCGCAGCTTTTAAGATACAAGTAAATGAAACAAACTGCAGCTCAAAGAGCCTCCGCTTGCAGCCAGGTGCTACTTCGATAATGAACGGTTGAATAATGTCAACACTCTGGGTTTGCAGCAAATTTCACATCACGAAGCGCAGCTCATCGAGCCTCTGACTGCAAGTGGGTGCAGCTTTTAAGATACAAGTAAATGAATCAAACTGCAGCTCAAAGAGCCTCCGCTTGCAGCCAGGTGCTACTTCGATAATGAACGGTTGAATAATTTCAACACTCTGGGTTTGCAGCAAATTTAACATCACGAAGCGCAGCTCATCGAGCCTCCGACTGCAAGTGGGCGCAGCTTTTAAGATACAAGTAAATGAATAAAACTGCAGCTCAAAGAGCCTCAACTTGCAACCAGGTGCGAGTTCAATAGTATTTGTTACAAACTTACAAACCCTGCAGCTTTTGCAATTTCTGGTTCGGCTTGTGTTGCGCTCGAGCTGCGCGAACTGATTGCAATGCGCGATTATTATATTTAGTCTGTGCAAATATTTTTACTCTGACTAAAAAGTGAGTGAGTTTTCGTAGGAGACCTTCAGACTCCCAGTGTTTCTCCCAAAGTTTCGAGAAAGCCTTCAACTGGACTTCTACGATTTGTGCAAACTTTGCAGTTGGTCGATTTAATTTTGTCACCGTCGGAGCATCAATATCGATGTTTTCGTATTCACGAAACTCGATATAATTTTCTTCTGGCGACGAGTCGTCAATCGGGGTCTTCATAAGGTCATCGTTACAACGGTCACATGGTGTTCTCTTTAAGTTGCGATGCCCAATGTAGCCGGCGAAAAATGCGATGGCATTCTTCTCGTAAAAGCTCAAATCGTGGTGGGACAAATCTTCAGATCGCGATTCATCGCCGTACGACTCGATAATGTCGGACGCGGCCGGAACATCGATATTTGGGTCCATTTCATCGTCACCAATGCAATCGACAGCCAGATCGTCCGTTCCTTCAAACGCCAGCGTTATAGCACTGGTCGGATTGAGAAGGGCCGGTGCCTCAGGACATTGTACGTTGCCTTTGTCGCTCGTAGCAATGTATTCTCGATGTTGGGGTTGCGATCCGAGAGGGGCCTTTTTCCGGGATTTTGGCAGAACAACTGGTATGCATTGCACGCATCAATAACGCCGTTCATTCTTTCGGCAAATTCTGCAAACTGCCTCCACGTCGTGCTGCTGAGGCCGGCAGGATCCTGACCGGCAGTCCTTATTGCCGCCGCGTATGTGTGACTGAGCATTTGAAACGCTCGCTTCATATTCATCGCTTCGAAACTGGACGGCTCAATGTGAGCTATCGTAATATGTGATAGCAATCTGGACGTGATGTTGGTGCAGTCGTATTTCCACGTGTCTACGAAGTCCGCATACGCGACAATGACCTCGCCATTGCTATATAGCACCTTTTGCGTTCTGAGTATGCTCAGCAATCGCTTTATCAAGTGGGCCACATCAAATGATGCGAAGTACTCTTGCCCTTCGCAATGGAAAGTAGAGGTTGCAGTGTCCGTCACGCCAAGTACCGAAAAATAAAGCGATTGATTCGATGGTCCTTGATCGCACGTTGTCAGCACAACTTTGGCTCCTACTTCGTGACGTCTTGCCAAGCACTGCTTTAAAAGCTAATGCATATCATTCGCGTTCATTCCAGTACCCGTCAAGAAATAAGCGATGAATTGGCGCCATGGATTCTTCGCATTTAAGCTATCGAGACAGAAAACGAAGACGTACCGAGCTCGTTCATTGCGGCGTCCGAGTGATCCAAGATCTACGAGCCCTTCGATGCAATCGTACTTAACGGAATATTCTTTGAAGTTCTTGATTGTCATTTCGTCCCATTTGATGCAGCATATCCTTTCCGCAGGTGGCAACTGCGCTAACTTGATCTTCAATTTGTCAAAGATAGCTGGACAAAATCCAGGCTTAATATCAATCTCAGATATCCAGAGCCTAACAGTGCTTACGGATGGGAAACGCAGCCTGCTTTTTGCAAACGTTTGTACGCTGTTGCAGAATAATAAAATAGCTGTTTCGCCAAATCTTTTTCATCATCTGCATACCAAGCGTTCTTGCGGTGCAACTGAAGTTTGACCATCGGTCTCGCTGCTGGCTCGGTGCAATTCCTCTCATCGAGGAATTCATCGATCGTTTTCTCCTTTTTTATTGACTTAATTCGGTTCAAAGCTCGTTTAAGTCGTAGCTGCAGAACCTTGTTCCGCTTGCGTAACAGCTCAAGTTGTACTTGAGCTTGTACTGTCGAAGCTGCTTTTGAGCAATCGAAATTTCGGTTGCGCTGCTTTCGCTTTGCTGGTGCGTGACCTATCGAAGTCTTCGCAACATGTGGGTCGATAGCGGTCCAAGTCATTACTTCATCTTCAGAATCTTCAAAGGACAACACTGCACGCTTTGCGTATTTACGCGTCGTCGACATCATCTTCGCGTCAAAGGACAAGTTCACTTTGTCTACGTCCATATGATCTTCCGATTTGTTGGAAGTTGTTGTCATCACGATGGTGGACTGCTCGGACTCTTTAGGCGGGTAAAATTGTTCTACCTGCACGCTAGAAGCTGAAAGGCTCGTACTTACCGAGTGACTTGGACCTGCTACATTACCGTCCTGAACTTCCTCCGGTGCAAAGAATGGCACGGGAACAGCATCGAGGTGCAATCTGCCATTTGCATCGAAATCGTTCGGTTGAAAGTGCGAGGCGCACAAGCCTGCATTCCGCAAAGAAGCTGCTGACCAATTCTTCAATTGGGGATTGGCTGTAACCAATTTTACAAATAAATATTACTATTTTCTATAGCTATATATACTAGGATGCGTTTGATATTTTAAATATTTTTTTTCTCTCTTTACGCCAAAGTTTTGTTTTCCATCCAAAGAAAGTGCTCGTTCAAGGGCATTAATTTTTCACAAATTCACCTCTATGATGAAACTCATTTATCAATCTTGGTTTCCTCATAAGGGAAGCTTTGTGAAAAATGGAAATTAAATACAAAACAATGGTCAAAGTTCTTCTTTGCAATGTTTATAATTTCAACCAATTTTACTTATAACTTTCAATTAATAAATAATAATATAAATTTATAAGGAAGCAATGTGCAAAGTTGTACTTTGCAAATAAACATTTTTTAATTCTATAAAAGTGGTATGCGCGTATACATTTCTAATAAAATAACATTAATTAAAGAAGTTACTACTCCACTTGCGCGCGAAATTTCAGATAGATCCATCGTGCCGTTCGGTAGATGTTGACAATTGAATTTTTATACTTACGGTCATTAGATATAAAAAATGTAAAATGTAAAAAAAGAAACCACGTTGGATACGACTACGAGACGTCGTAACAAACACCGTTGCATCATATTTTCATGAAATACAAAGTGTTGCTTACTTTTTACACTTTAGCGGAAGCTGGACAAAAAAACAAAATTTTAAAAGAAAATTAAATGTCACGTAATATCCGAAGTACTTTACCGATTTTGTCGAAATTCAATACCGAAAAACGTTGAATGTATCTTCAATTATGAACAACTGTTTATCTGAATCGTCAAACTTTTACGAAAGTTACAGCGGTCCGCCCTCTTGTGAAAAATGTAAAGTTCTCTACAAACTCTATGTGCATACATTTTCAAAAAAGGTGCAAAGTAGAACTTTGCACATTGCTTCCTCATAAAGCTCTATTATTTTTTGTTGGAAGTAAATTTCTTTGAAATTATAGGAGTTGCAACGAAGAACTTTTACCATTATTTCATATTTAATTTCCATTTATCACAAAGCCTCCTCTATGATGAAGCTTACTTATCAATTTTGGCTTCCTCATAGAGGAAGCTTCGTGATAAATGGAAACTAAATATGAAATAATGGTAAAAGTTCTTCTTTGCAACTGCTATAATTTCAACGAAATTTACATATAACAAAAAATAATAGAGATTTATGAGGAAGCAATGTGCAAAGTTCTACTTTGCACCTTTTTAAAACTTTTTAGTTCTATAAAATTTGTATCAGTGTATACATTTTTAATTAAATAACATCAATTAAAGAGAAGTTACTGCTTCACTTGCGTGCAAGATTTCAGATAGATCCATCGTGCCGATCGGCAGTTATTGGCTGTTGAATTTTGATACTTACGGTCATTAGAAATAGAAAACATCGAATCTAATAAAACAAACCACGCTACACACGGCTACGGAACGTCGTAACAAACACCGTTGGATCATATTTTCATGACAAATGAAGTTTCGCTTACTTACTGAACTTTTACTGGACCTAGACAGAAACTATAATTTTTTGAAAAATTTAAAATCGCGTAAAATCCGGAGCGCCTTACCGATCTTGTCTAAATTCAATACCAAAAAAAATTGAAGGTACCTTTAGTTATGAAGAACTATTTAGCTGAATAGCCAAATTGTTACGAAAGTTAGAAAACATACGACATTTTTTTGAAAAATTGAAACCGCTATAAAATCGATATGTATTGATAAATGTTGTAAAAATTAACAGTAGTTAAAGAGAAGTTAGTACACGAGTTACGTGCAAAAATTGAGCTCGAGGGCTCGTACCGTTCGGGAGTTATCGATGATTGAATTTTTGAAGCTGGAAACATACACACATACCCACATACGGACATTTTTTTTCTAGACCATTTTTCTCGACGTTTTAGGCGATTCTGAGGATACTGATATGAAAATCTCGAAAAAAATGTTTTTCATGAAAACGAAGGTTCCTCTATGAGGAAGCAAAAAAGAATAACAGTAATTGAAGAGAAGTTGAAACGTCACTAAGATGCAAAATTTGAGCTCGATCCGTCGTGTCGTTTGAGAGTTATTGACGATTCTACTTTCGAAGCACGCACGCACCCTACACCCACACACACACGCGCACGCACGCACGCACGCACGCACTAAACGACCCAATAGATAACCAATCGACTCGATGTTAATTTCCTTGATCATCAGAATTTCTAGACGAAAATTACCAACCAATAATAATTGCCATGGTAATTTTCGTGTTTATTTAACATTTTCAGTAGATTTTTTCTAGCACCTAACGACCGGTCCATTTTTCGGTCATTCGGCTAGTCATTGAGTCTGTTAGGTTATTCTTGTATTTTCTATATAATTTCATATTAGTTTTTTTATTTTCAACGAATATCTTTTCGCGGTTCTTTGTATTTTTCTTCAAAAATTTCTAACCTATCTCTTATTCATTGTGTGCGTCCTAAATTACAATTGAAAAATTGTACTACATAACAATTTACCTGCGTATTGTACCCAAACATCGTGTCGAGGATCGTCGACCTGCGGAAAACGAAAAACATGCGATCCCGTTGAGACTCGCCCGTTGGTACAACCTTTGTACGCACAGCGGTCATAGATCCGCTCCTTTTTGTCCGTTCCTTTTGACATTATCTTTTCATTTGTCACTACTTCGCTTCTGAATAAGTAGCTCAAAACTGTCAAGTGTCTTGGTCTTGTAAGATCAAGTATTAGCGACTTCTACGCAACAGTCTACGAATCTGACAGATGAAGTCCAGACAGGCGGACTTCATCTGTCAATATTGTAGATAACTTCGCCACTAATTCGTGCTCGCACTGTCAGTTTCTCCACGAATGCCGAAGTGAGAGCATCATGGTAAGCAGATCGTAAATGATTATAAAGAAATACATAGCGCAAGACGCGAATACGTCTCTTGAGTGCTACAGTATTGTAGCACTCAAGAGACGTATTTGCATATTTTCTGTAAAAACTATTTTGCGAGCGAATGACACGAGTAAAAGACGATTTTATTTTTTCAGCCTACTTCATCTCTGGATGCTGAAATAGCGGCGTTGAAAGCCGTCGTGGTCACGGACGAGTCGTAAGAACTTATAGAGTTTATTGATAATTATTTCGCAATAATAAAAAAATCATAAATTTATTTGATGAATATATTTATTTTTTTGTAGAGCTATGGAAGGCGTGGAAAACGCGACATTGTCGTCGCAGCCGCTGCAGCAGTCGCCGCCGCCGAAACCGCAGCATTTGCCGCCCTCGCCGACTGCTGCAAAGAAAGCGCCGCCAAAAAAACGGTATTTATTTTTATGTTCCTAATTAGTTATATTTTATTTGTATATTTTATTCTCTATTTTTTATAGTTACAAAGAAGAAATTTTGGCGCTGTAACAAAAAGAAGCGTGGCCGTCAGCAGCAGGCGCAGCGGCAAGAGGCGCCCGAGGAAGCCCAAGAGCGCGAGAAGGGCAGGCCGTCCAGAGGGCAGCGGCACGAGCGAGGGGAGCGGCCGCAGCTAGGACGCCGCGGGTATCACCAACGTGACCGAACCCGCAGTCGCTCGCCCCGCCGGACGCATCGAGAACTTTCGCAAAACGAGCGAGCGTTCAAAATTTTGGTTGAAAGGGTTTTGGAAAACATGAACAAAAAATAAATGTTTCTCCCAATACTTAAATGAGTTTTTATTTTTCCCTTTAGAAAATGAATTTAAAAAATTGTTGCAAAAAAGTGCCGAAACGATCGAGAAAGGGAAACTGAGAAAGAGAACTTTCAATCTTTCTCGATCGTTTCGGAATTTTTTTTCAACATATTTTTCATTGGATAAGTATGTATACGTAAGGCAGCTTTGAAGTCACAAGAGCCTCGCGGCTTAGATGTAGCGTGCCGGCTCTAAGTACGGACGACGCGGGTTCGATCCCCGGTAACGCAATTATTTTTTTATTTATTAAACATATGAATTAAATATCATAAATAATGCCCGGGCAGGCAAGAGTAGCTAAAGGGAGAGGGAGTTTGAAATTTTTTGAATATAAAATGAAGAAAAAAAATAGATAAAAAAATCGATTCACCGAGGATCGAACCCGGACCGCGAGCATCATTAATCCGCCAGCCTGCCAACTCAGCCACGACGCTTATTGAGGATAGTGGATCATTTATGATATACACTTATCTACAATGTTTAGTGTTAAAAAAAAATCGCCGAAACGACCGCGGCAAAGGCTCAAGATTTCTCTTTGAACCTTCCACGGTCGTTTCGGCGTTTTATTTTTCAACGCGTTTTGTCATTAATTTTTTTAACCCGCATTCTCGGCACAAACAGGCAACCGAAAGAAAATAATGATCTCGATACATGTTTTTCACTTTGAAATTCATTTAATGCATATTCTAATCCACAGTACGGCCACACAAATATATCGAGCTCGATCGGACCGAAAACCTTGCTCCGTTCGCTTGTCGGGTAAGCACGATATGCGAGGGGCGGAGACTTTTCCCCCACCGAGCTACCCATTCGTGTTCACGCTGACTGCGATACCGACTAGAGCGGTGATCACGACTCGCGCGGCTACAAGGGAATCTGCAACCTCGACAGAGGCGATGATCACAAAATTATATTCCCGAACTCGCCGCCGCGATTTAGCGCCATTTCCGAGGCACGCCGAAAACGGGAGCGTTGTACAGCTCCCTACTAATCTCTGATACAGGTATGGTATCAGTATTGTACTGATATGTAATCATACACAGTGACGCCACGGCATACCAGTACGCCTTACTGGTATTGTACCAGCACCACACGCAAGTACGTGGTAGGTGCAGTACCGGTACGGCGAACTCCACCAGAGCGGTATAAAAGCAGTACGTGTTTACCTGGGTCTTGAAAAGAAGTGCTCGAGAAGGAAAATTTCGAGCAGCGCAATTCCTAGAAGGCGGTTGCTTTGCGTATCGGTGAGTACAGCGAAGCCTTGCCTGATCATGTGCCTGGTTATTTTTCAATCCCTGCCTCATTATTTTTTAACCCATTCCCAGCGATCAGGTTATCTTAGCTGTTGCCTTCCTTTCGAGTCTCGGGTTATCTGTGCTCGTTATTCTGTATTCCCTCCCCATCGATTGGGTTATTTTACCTACCGTCTCCTTTTTGAGTCTCGGGCTATCTGTCATCGTTATTTTTTGTGCCCTCCCCATCGATCGGGTTATCTCACCTACCGTCTTCTTTTCGAGTCTCGGGTTATGTGACCTCGTCATTTTGTAATCCCTCCCCATCGATCCGATTATCTCATCTACCTTCTCCCTTCCGAGTCTCGGGTTATCTGACCTCGTTATTTTGTAATCCCTCCTCATCGATCGGGTTATCTCACCTACCATTATCCTTTCGAGTCTCGGGCTATCTGTCATCGTTATTTTTTGTGCCCTCCCCATCGATCGGGTTATCTCTACCGTCTTCTTTTCGAGTCTCGGGTTATCTGACCTCGTTATTTTGTAATCCCTCCCCATCGATCGGGTTACCTCACCTACCGTCTCCCTTTCGAGTCTCGGGTTATCTGACCTCGTTATTTTGTAATCTCTCCTCATCGATCGGGTTATCTCACCTGCCGTCTTCATTTTGAGTCTCGGGCTATCTGACCTCGTTAAATTGTAATCCTTCCCCATCGATCGGGTTATCTCACCTACCGTCTCCATTTCGAGTCTCGGGTTATCTGTTCTCGTTATTTTTCAATCCCTCCCTATCGATCGGGTTATCTTACCTACCGTCTCTGTTTCGAGTCTCGAGTTATCTGTCCTCGTTGTTTTTCAATCCCTCCCCATCGATCGGGTTATCTTACCTACCGTCTCCCTTTCGGGTCTCGGGTTATCTGACCTCATTAAATTGTAATCTTTCTCCATCGATCGGGTTATCTCACCTGCCGTCTCCCTCTCGAGTCTCAGGTTATCTGTCTTCGTTATTTTTCAATCCCTCTCTATCGATCGGGTTATCTCATCTACCGGCTCCATTTCGAGTCTCGGGTTATATATCCTCGTTATTTTTCAATCCCTCCCCTTTGATTGGGTTATCTTACATACCATTTCCCTTTCGAGTCTCGAGTTATCTGTCCTCGTCATTTTGTAATCCCTCCCCATCGAACGGGGAGGGATTTGTTTAACTTAATTTAAAAAGGATGGAAATATGTCACTACCCTTTCACAAGACGAGTCTCTAGCAAATGTTTGCTAGAAAGTTCAGCAGTAATAAAATTTCCACTAATTGCCGTCGTCGAAATAAGAAATCGATTCGAGCCCATTTATTTAAACAATTACCGATCGTAAAATTCCCCGGCTCTTTCGTAGAGGGAGACTAGCGATCTTCATTGCTAGAGACTTCGATCAGCAGATCTCTCTGCCGAAAATAAATCTCGCCAGAGAGAAAAATTGTTGAACATATTCGTTTAAACAATAGACAGTAATGGATAAATTGTAGCACTCTCTTGCAGAGAGAGCCTCCAGCGATCTCCATTGCTCATAAATACTTGCGTCGAAAAACCTGCCCGGGGTCAACCTCGGCAGAGGGGTCGAATGCTGAACGTATTTGTTTCAACAATAGACTTCGCCTGTAAAATGCCACCACTCTTTAGTTGAGTGAGTCTCCGGGCGATCTCGTTCCTTCGAGAATTTTACCGAAGTCGAATGCATCGATGATACGCTGCATGGAGAATATAAATCGTACTCGAGCTTATTTGCTTAAATTAATTTAAAAAGGTTGCAAAAACAATTCGCGATGGCAAAATTTTACCGCTCTTCCGTAAAGCGAGACTCTAGCGATCTTCACTGCTTGAGACTTCGAGCCGCGGATAACCTGCCGAAAATAAGTCCCGGCAGAGAGAACAAATGTTTAACATATTTGTTTAAATAATAGGCATTAATTGTTGAATTGTAGCACTCTCTTTCAGAGAGAGTCCCAAGCTATCTTCATTGCGAGAAAATGTTTGCCGCGGAAAACCTGCCGAAGGTAAACCTCGGCAGAGACATCGGATACTGAACGTATTTGTTTAAACAATAGGCATGACCTATTGTTTCACTACCCTTGTCACGGCCCTTTTGTTGAGTGAGTCTCCGGGCGATCTCGTTAGTTCGAGAATTTGGCCGAAATCGATTGCACCGATGATAAGATGCATAGAGAATATAAATCGTACTCGAGTTTATTTGTCGAAATTAATTTTAAAAGGTTGGAAAAAATGTCACTACCCTGCGACAAGTCGAGTCTATAGCAAACTTTGTTTCCTAGAAAGTTTATCCGTAATCAAATTTTCACCGATGACCATCGTCGAATGAAGCAATCGATTCGAGCCCATTTGTTTAAACAATTCCCGATCGCAAAATGTCACCGCTCTTCCGTCGAGCGAGACTCTAGCGATCTTCATTGCTGGAGACTTCGATCCACGGAAAACCTGCCGAAAATAAATCCCGGCAGAGAAAATAAGTTGAACATATTTGTTTAAACAATAGGCATTAATTATTGAATTGTAGCGCTCTCTCGCAGAGAGAGTCCCTAGCGATCTCCATGACTCGGAAATATTTGCCTCAGAAAACCTGCCGAAGGTAAGCCTGGGCAGAGAGATCGAATTCTGAACGCATTTGTTGAAACAATAGGCATCGCCTGTAAAATGTCACCACTCTTTTTTTTAGTGAGTCTCCGGGCGATCTCGTTAGTTCGAGAATTTGGCCGAAATCAAATGCACCGATGATAAGCTGCTTCGAAAACATATATCGTACTCGAGCTTATTTGTTTAAATTAATTAAAAAAAGGTTGGAAAATATCACTACCCTACTACAAGAAAGTTTAACCGTATTGAAATTTCCACTGATGACCGCTGTCGAAAAATGAAATGAATTCGAGCCCATTTGTTTAAACAATTCGCGATGGAAAAATTTTACCGCTCTTTCGTAGAACGAGACTCTAGCGATCTTCACTAGAGCGGACAACCTGCCGAAAATATATCTCGGTAGAGAGAAAAATGTTGAACATATTTGTTTAAACAATAGGCATTAGTTTGTCAAATTGTAGCACTCTCTCGCAAAGAGAGTGTCTAGCGATTTCCATTGCTAGAAAATTCTAGCCTTGGAAAACCTGCCACAGGTAAACCGCGACAGACAGAATGAATGCCCAATGCATTTGTTTAAATAATAGACATTGCCTATAAAATTTTACCACTCTTTTGCTGAGTGAGTCTCGGGCGATTTCGTTCGTTCGAGAATTTGGCCTAAGTCGAATTCATCGACGATAAGCTGCATCGAGTATATAAATCGTGCTCGAGCTTATTTCGTTAAATGAATTACAAAATGATGGAAAAATGTCGCCCCCCTTTTGCAAGACGAGTCTTTACCAAACCCCGTTTGCTAGAAGGTTCACCCATCATAAAATTTCCACCGATGGCTGTCGTCGAAAAAAGATATCGGTTCGAGCTCATTTGCCATACAATGTAACAAAGTTTCACCGCTCTTCTGCAGAGCGAGGGCATACCATGAGGCGTAGCATAGGCACTAAGCCTGTGTGTGTGCATTGCTCGATACACACACACACATATATATATATATATATATATATATATATGTCAAAAGGTTGATGTCAGGACTTTTTCAGTGTTCTTCTGGATGTTGTCAGGACAGTTGGTGCATATTGGGACTGTCCTGACCATTTTTTCTTAGTGACGTATATTGTCAGGACATGTCTCGATAAACACCATTCACTACGTCGGTGATCTTTTTCTCAAAGAAGGGTTGTAATCAGGACAGTCCTGACAACTGTAGTAGATATGTTTGAGAAACTTTTTCCATGAACGTGTAATGTCAGGACATGTCTCGACAACAACCAATACTTCTCAGAATACCCATACTAGGGTTGATGTCAGGGCCTGTCTCGACAACAACGTAATTCTTAGAATACCTATACTACTTTTGATATCAGGACATTTCATAGTGTTCAGGAGTATTTGAACCGTATTTATTTCCATGGATCGGTGAACTTGCAAGAGTTTGCGCGATTATAAGCAAAAATGTCTAGTAGAGATTACTTTACGTGGTTTCTTACTTCCCGAAATTTATTGAAAATTGAATGCCGTTGGTGCTTTGTCGCCATATCGTTTGTTAACGATCTATCAACAATCGTCGAATGAAACATATTGTGTGTGGATAGATGGATGCTAAAAAGTAAACAATGGAAGGAGAGAAACCTTCTCCTTACGACGAAGAAAGAAGAATCTATCACAAGCAGTCACAATACCCATTTGACCCATACCCATTTGAGATATCATGATACTCAAAAGATCACAATATCGATATGGGGAAAATTTTTCCATATCACACCGACTGAAGAAATGTTGTTGAGCAAGAAATTGAGCAAAAGCATATTATCCAGTAAAATTTAAGCTGGTTATCGAATTTTTTCAAATGTAACGGTGGTTATCAGAGCATGTTTCACATAGGAAATGGTTGTTATTAGTACATCTTTCAGAACAGTTGTTATCAGGGCATCTTTCAGAACGGTTGTTATCAGGGGATCTCGCACAGAGAAAAGATTGTTATTGGGATATTTATGCCTTTGTTCACTTAGCCCCTCAACTGCCGTATTGGACATATCCGAAAAGATCAGAATATCATTCTCGAAAAACCTTTTCGTACCACAAAGACTTAAAAAATGGTTGAAATAATGGAAAATAGCATATTTAGCTACAAAAGGTAAATGTAAGTGCATTCAGATAAGGCTTTATATTTTTGGTGGTGGATACTAGTTCGTAAAAATCAATCTATTTATACAATCCCGTGAATACATTTTCCACAAATTTTAATTTGTTTTGTTGATTTCGCACCAGCAAAATAGTAGGTGGTTTTATGTTTAAAAAGTCTTTAGCGGATGCTTAATCAAAAATTGTCATGGATTTAATTATACAAGCCTTGTTCATTATCTAGATGAATAAGGGTTGTAGTATCATTAATCGTTGTGGATGAATGAGATGTGGCGATTCTTGGTGGCAGGCTAGCTCGGTTGATGTTGAATCCATTTGTAAGTTGCATGTTCATGTCCCGTCTGGTTCACCAATGTGGAGATTCCGATAGTGAGGTTGACCTCTACGTCATCTTCTTGTTGTCCAGGTTCCTCTTTGTTGGTAAGGTAGGAAGGCAGGAATAGGATATTAGCGTTTCATTTCGGCTACGGTGGCAGACCCACTAGTATGGCTACGCCACTTTACCCTGCCTTAGACGCTCTGGGTGTTCGGATCTAGGGAGACGGTGTATATGGATCACGGTCTTATACACAGGTCTGGGCACTCCGAACAAGACCTTGTGACCCTTAGTGTGGCGAATTTGGTTCGTAATTCTGCCACCTCGCTGTTACCGGGACGACCGATTTGCTTATGTATAACAGTGGTTTATATTGTGTTTACAGGTACATTCTGCATTACGTCGTTCCGTCACTAGATCAGCAATTATATTTATGTATAATTCATATTATGAATCATGTATTCATGCAGATTTTCATTTAAGACAAAATTGAGAAGTGACAATTTTGCGATGCCTGAAATGTACGTCATATAGGGTTGCAAAAGCGGATGCTCGGGTGCAACCGAGCGCGTGTCGATATTGAAGGTGCCGAAAGATTAAGTTTTGTTAAGAATATCAAATATTAGGGAATCAATGAATTATACAAAAATGCAAACTAAATTATTAATTTTTATAATCCCCCTCACTTTCAACATTTTTTTCATATCATTTTTTTCATATCTGTTCACGACTTAATTTTGAAAGTAGTACATTCGGTCTGTAATCAGAAAAATATAATTTGGTGGAGCAAGACTTAAGCGCATCCATTTCAAAGTTCATGAGTACCATTAACTAATGGCATATCGCTGGTTTTTTTTTGGTTTGAGCTTTTAATTTTTTTGCCCGACTAAATATATATTATCTATTAACCTCTTATTACAACCACACTAATGTGAAGATAATACACATGCGATGATAATTATTAGGAATTATTCTAAAAATCATGAACCGGTGTGCTGGCATAGCGTTAAGGCAGAACACCACTGTGACCCCCGGTTTTTTTTCCATTTTTCAAGAATTTTTTTTTGTGGGAAACAAAAGAAATATGCGATTTTTTTTTTTTTTTTTTGTTCGTTGTTTATTGAAGATACATAAAAAAAAAATTTCAAATTTTTCACGCCCCATGGTGACGCTGGGGAAGCTCCGGCGTCAGGTACTGTTGCCTCTGCAGTGGTTCGCGGCACGCAGCAGAACTCTCTTCAAAGTCGATCTGAAAAAAAAATACCGAGTGTTTTCGTTAATAATATGATATTTTGAAGAGAAGTACATAGGGATTTGAAAAAATATTGATTTTTAAAACATAGGCACGCTTTTGAAATTAAAGGACGATTTTCGAGCAAAATTTCTCGTCGAAAATAGGCTATAACTTTTTTTATTATTGAGATATCGAAAAAATCCTATGTACTTCTTTAGATAATCTAGTTTTATTGATGCAGTCCAAATTTGAAGTCGATCGGATAAAAATTGCTCGAGTTCTGCTGCGTGCCGCACTCAAAAAAGTGGTTTTGAGAAAAACGCGTTCAAAGTTTTAGGTTTGCTAATTTATGCGATAAATTGGAAAAAAAATTTTTTACCTTTAATCAGCGATGCCGGCACCATATAGCTGGCCTTCAAGAAGCAAATGATTGTCCCTAGCATCTTTTCTCGAACTTGTAGAGGCTCTTCTTGCCTCTTTTGCAGCGTCTGTGAGCGAGCGCTCCGCCAGCTCGATCCGCGCTGCGTCGGTTTCAACGCAAAAATTGAAACAATTTGGGCCGATAGTTATCCCCAACGTCTCCAAAACTTTCATGAGGCTTCTCAGGCCATCATTGAATAATAATACCGTGATATCAGCTGCAATATCGACGATTTTTTTGCTCCCGGACTGACACTTGGGGGCTATTGCCCAAACTGATTTGTTGTAGCTTTCGTTGTTGTTTTGCGTGAAGCCGCCCAAACAACGCTGCAGCAAATCGTCTCTGCTCAAATTTTCGAAGACTGGCGTAATTGCCTCCAATACTTCCTCAGGAAGAGGCGGCTGCGCGGAACCCCGAGCGTCACGGAGCGCTGCACCGCTCCACAAAATATTCAATATCTCCGAAAATAATCATTCTTTCGACCTGGGTCCAACGGCATCTTAATCTTAAATGTATTTTAGATTTTTCTAGATGGTTTTCAAAAAATCGATTTTTTGAAGCCGTCACAGTGGTGTTGTCCCTTAAGCGTGCTTGCACCTAAACGAGAACATCGGGAGGTTGCGGGTTCAATTCCTAGTCGCGTAATTTCGAAGAAAAATAAACACATGCATGACGCAGTTCCAGTTGTACATGGATGGCATACGCGTGGACGCACGGACCGTTACGTGTGCGTATACCGATAGTCCGCATTTTATTTCTCGACGAAACGCGGCTGGCTCCGAAACTGGGAGCCGAACCTGGGACCGTTTGTATTGGTATAGGTTTTCCGCAGTTTCCCTATACTCATGTCAGACGTGTCATGGTGAATGCGGTATAGAGGAGAAAGTCGACTGCAGCCGCAAGGTCAGAGATTAGTAGGGAGATGTACAACGCTCCCATTTTCGGCATGCCTCGGGAATGGCGCTAAATCGCGGCGGCGAGTTCGGGAATATAATTTTGTGATCATCGCCTCTGTCGAGGTTGTAGATTCCCTTGTAGCCGCGCGAGTCGTGATCACCGCTCAAGTCGGTATCGCAGTCAGCGTGAATACGAATGGGTAGCTCGGTGGGGGAAAGTCTCCGCCCCTCGTAAATCGTGCTTACTCGACAGGCGAACGGAGCGAGGTTTTCCGTCCGATCGAGCTCGATATATTTTTGTGGCCGTACTGGGGATTAGAATATGCATTAAATGGATTTCAAAGTCAAAAACATGTATCGAGATCATTGTTTTCTCTCGGTTGCCTGTTCATGCCGAGAATGCGGGTTAAAAAAATTAATGACGAAACGCATTGAAAAATAAAACGCTGAAACGACCGTGGAAGATTCAAAGAGAAATCTTGAGCCTTTGCCGCGGTCGTTTCGGCGATTTTTTTTCAACACCAAAATGATAGATAAGCCTGTATCATAAATGCTTCTCAATCCTCAATGAGTGTCGTGGCTCCGTTGGTAGCCTGACGGATTAGCAATGCTGGCGGTCCGGGTTCGATCCCCGGTAAATCGATTTTCATCTATTTATTTTTTATTTTTTTTATTTTATATTCAAAAAATTTCGAACTTCCCTCTCGCTTTAGCTACGCTCGCCTGTCCAGGCATTATTTATGATATTTAATTTATATATGTTTAATATAAATAAAAAAGAAATTGCTACCGGGGTCGAACCCGCGTTGTTCGTAATCAGAGCCCGCACGCTGGCATTTCAACCGCGAGGCTCTTGTGACTACAAGAGCTGTCTTAGGTATACATAATTATCCAATGTGAAATGTGTTGAAAAAAAAATGGCGAAACGATCAAAAAAGGGAAACTTTGAAAAAGAGAACTTTCAGTCTTTCTCGATCGTTTCGGCATTTTTTTTCAACACATTTCACATTGGATAACTGTGTATACCTAAGGCAGCTTTTACAGCCACAAGAGTCTTGCGGCTAAGATGTTAGCGTGCGGGCTCTGAGTATGGACGACGCGAGTTCGATCCCCGGGTAGCCAATTTTTTTTTTTTATTAGACATATATGAATTAAATATCATAAATAATGCCTCTGGACAGGCGAGAGAAGCTAGAGCGAGAGGAAGTTCAATGAATGAAGCTAGAGCGAGAGGAAATTTTATGAATATAAAATGATGAAAAAATATAGATAAAAATTCAATTCATCGGGGATTGAACCCGGTCCGCAAGCATTGCTAATCCGTCAGGGTGCCAATCAGCCATGACGCTCATTGATAGTATGAAAGCATTTATGATACACGCTTTTCTATAATGTTTGGTGTTAAAAAAAAACCGCCGAAACGACCGCGGCAAAGGCTCAAGATTTCTCTTTGAATCTTCCACGGTCGTTTCGGCGTTTTATTTTTCAATGCGTTTAGTCATTAATTTTTTTAACCCACATTCTCGGCATGGACAGGCAACCGAGAGAAAACAATGATCTCGATACATGTTTTTCACTTTGAAATCCATTTAATGCATATTCTAATCCGCAGTACGGCCACAAAAATATATCGAGCTCGATCGGACGGAAAACCTCGCTTCGTTCGCCTGTCGAGTAAGCACGATTTGCGAGGGGCGGAGACTTTTCCCCCACTGAGCTACCCATTCATGTTCACGCCGACTGCGATAGCGATTTGAGCGGTGATCACGACTCGCGCGGCTACAAGGGAATCTACAACCTCGACAGAGGCGATGATCACAAAATTATATTCCCGAACTCGCCGCCACGATTTAGCGCCATTCCCGAGGCACGCCGAAAATGGGAGCGTTGTACATCTCCCTACTAATCTCTGCCGAAAACGGGAGCGTTGTACATCTCCCTACTAATCTTTGGCAAGGTGGGGAATAAGAACGTCATGTTCTTGAGGAGGTACGATTACTTCCTCGAGGTCAACCAAGAGACTAAATTTGCTACCCCACGGGTGTTCTGATTTATATTAACTTATGTTGAATATTCGTATTGTCGATCCCAAAGTGTCAAATTTGTGGTAAATATTTTATTTATTGCATATTTACTAATAAATATTGAAAAATTAGATCCTCAACGACTCTGGAGTCTTCACGACTATTTCTAAGCAGTAGCGAGATTCTGTAACTCGGTACTGGACGTTTTCGTTATCATTACCTAGCGACAGCCAATAAGAGGCTCCGTTTATTCTGATCGTGTATGCAATTGGCTGTTGCTAGTCAACAACAACGAAAACTGCCGCTACCGAGTTACAGAATCTCGCTACAGAGTTACGTTATGCTTGCCAAACAAATCATCTGTTACGACCGACGTTGGCAAGTCTATGGGTACTATTTCTTCATTATATTATACATAATATTCAACCGGAAGTTGAAACCGTTTTATAATGTAGTGTTTGTACTACACGGTGAAGTTCGAATTTTCGATTTTTTACCGTATCTATTAAGTCTAATTTATTAAATTTCCGTTTTCCAACGTTCTTAGTTGTATCCGTGAGCAGCAAAACCGTGATCAAGGCATTTCCTGTTGTGTACGTATATACTGTACGAAAAATGTAACAAATACTGTAAGTTGGAAATTGTCACAGCAATTGCATTATCACATGTGGATTGAACCGATCGATCTATGTATCCTGAAAATCCAATCAGGGGCTGAAACCGCCTATCCCTTACTGTGTATAAGAATACTGCGCTTTTGGACCACTCTTTTTAGTTCGAATTTTCCTCGTAGCGCTAGTAATTACCTTACAATATTCTTAATGCGCAAGCGCGACGCGCGCACGGCGGACATAACGGCCACACACGAATGCGACGGATTGCCCGATAATATGCGTGCGTGTATACATATAGCGTTGTAAGGGTACAACTAGCGCGGCGAGTGACAGAGTAGGACACTAAAGAAAGCGGTCACTTTGGGCAGCAAAAATATCAAACCATGCCAGCCCCCTGCTTCCAATTCAGCAAAGCATAGTTACCCGCGCGTACCTAAATACATTTTCCTCCTTTGATGAATTATTATAAATACGGACTATTTTATACTAAATAATGAATTAGAGTTGTATGATTGAACGCAAGAATTTTTTTATTTAATACGCGCTACAGTTCTTTTAGCATAAGACCCCCTGTCGAAACGACGGTGGTCGTATGATGATCAAATCGACAAAGGTCGATTTGAGAAAAATGTATTAATGGTATAGTATAAATGGATTTATTTTTAGGAACTAGTATACGCTACCCAAAATATTTGCTTACATCTACCTTTTGTAGCGTTGATATCACTAAATATACCATTTTGTATTATTTCAACTTTTTCTTCGGTTTTTGTGATACGAAAAGATTTTTCGAAACCGATATCTTTTTGGATACGTTCAATGGCAGTTGCGGGGCTAAACGAACAAAGGTATAAATGTCCCTATAACAGCCTTTCCTCTGTGAATAATGCCCTGATAACAACCTTTCTTCTGTGAAAAATGTCCTTATAAGAACCATTTCCTACGTGAAACATGTCCTGATAACCAGCGTTACATTTGGAAAAATGCGTTAACCAGCTTATATTTTACTGAATAATATGCTTTTGCTCATTCATCTTTTTTAAACTAATTCACGCAACCAAAAAAATTGTCATTTGGATAACCACGTGTGTGATTATCATTAAAAATTTGACATGAACGGTTTGTTTTCGGACATCAATGAAACTTGTAAGTTAAACATGGCAAGACCGCATTAACGGGCTCTCTCTAGTAAGCTACTCCAGTCAAGCATTAACTGGCGGAAATGTCAAAGTCGGCGAGTGTTTGAAACGTATATAGTTTAACAGCATTCGAACAAAGTGATTTATTTATTTATTTATTCCATTTATAACATTAATATAATTAGAATGTTCATTTGGCATAGTTTTCATGACGAAGAAACATTTGTTTTTACGTTTCAGACACTCGCCGATTTTGAAATTCCCACCAGCTAATGCTTGACTGGAGTGGCTCACTAGACAGAGCCCGTTAATGCGGTGTTGCCACGTTTAACCTACAAGTTTTCTTAATATCCGAAAAAAAACCGTTCAAACTCAAAATTCTCATCTTTTGTCGAATATTATTAATAAACGAAATAGCGAAACCATTTGATTATTTAGCACGATATTCCTAACACTATCGTCACGGTTTGCTTAGTATCTTTATCGGCTTATTACTATTATTTTTGGGCCTATAGCCCTATAAGCTTTACAACGAGGTGTGTCGTATGTAGTACCAAAGGGATAAAGTTCAACGTGAACATTAATAATCTTCGAAACTATGTTGTAAAACTCATTGATTTTTCGACAGTCAATGCGACTAAATTAATCTCTCGGTGATCTCAATTTCCATCGCCTACCACTATTTCGATTTTGATATCAAAACTCTTTAAGACGTGTCGTTCGTGTTACCGAGCGGTGTAAACGGCGGAGTTCTTGCTTTCTTTATTGAGGCAAAGTGTCACACGAACGAGCGGCCATGAGTACGAGGAAGATAGCTAATTTACAGAGTCCTAGGTTCGATAAAAGACAGTTGATTTTTCGGAAAAAGAAAGGAAACACTTTCCCCTCCACTGGTAGAGGATCAACGTTGATCCTTTTGTTTGCTTGAAATGTAATCCGTTAGGAGAAAACTTTGTCGTAGCATTTATATCGACCGGATATGTTATACACGTTCTCAATCGAGAAAAAGAGTGTGAAACGGAATTCGAATTTATTGTGTACACACAGAGGGTTAAATCTATACGACAGTTAATATGCATCATTTGATAACTTTTATCACGGGTATGATTTTGCTCTTCTGTATAACATTATGTTTTGTAAACTTTAAAATTAATGTACCTGGGTTTCATTTGCATTGAACTGACAAAATCGGCATGCTTATTAAAAACCTCATAGTCCAAATCCGCCAACTTGAAATCAGCAAGGATAATAAGTGAAATCGAGGTTCAATTGATAAAATCGTTATCGTCCAGTCAAGCACAAGGAGTGACATGGAATCTATGTATTTTATAACCATGAGAGAGCGACAACAAATGAAAATTGACTCTTACCAGATAATACCATATAAAATTTACATTACATTTTTCTCGTTACATTGTCTGATGGAAGACTAATAAAAAGGTCCTGAGATCCACCATAAGATCAAATGCTATGCACGATATATGGCAGAGTATATTTTGCTATCGGGATGCTCAGAACATTTAGAATAACAATACCAATTTTATAACTATTTTGTCAATTGGACCTCAATTGCGATTATTTTCCTTGCTTACTCGACGTTAGCGGATTCGGACTATGCGGTATTAATAAAAATGCATATTTTATTAATTTAATGTAAATGTAACCCCTGCACATTAATAAAAAAAAGTATACAAAACATAATATTATAGAGGAAAGTAAAATCATATCCGTGATAGAAGTTACCAGACGATGTATATTAAGTGTCGTAGAGATTTAACCCTATATATTGTGCATATAATTTGATCCTATGGTGGATCTCAGGACATTTTCTTAGTTTTCCATCAGACAATGTAATGAGAAAACTACAATGCAAATATAATATTGTATTGTCTGGTAAGAATCAATTTTTATAGTGTGTTGCTCTCTCTTGGTTATAGAATAAATAGAATTCATGTCGCTGCTGAACGATGACGTTTCTTCATTAAAGGCGATCAGTGTACAGTCGGTACTCCCGAATTTCATACATTCGGGTCTTTGGACATGCTGTCCCAGAGAAGGTCCAGTATTGAGGGAGACACTTGGGCAGACTTACGGAGTTTTATATTATATAGTTTTTACGTACATGTAGGGCTGCTATATCTCGTATATACCAATTTTGAAGGTAAATAATTATTATTGGAAATATCATTGTGACAGAAAGAACATTATTAAAATTATAGATTCTGCATCATTCATTACTCGAATTTGCAAGACTAATCAAATATAAAAAATATATGCATAGATCGGCTGGGGCGAGGGGGGCTCGACGGGATTGCGGGCAAGACGTTGCCCGCAATCCCGTCGAGCCCCGCTCGCCCCAGCCGATCTATGCATATATTTTTTATATTTGATTAGTCGTTAGTATTTTGACTAGTACTTTTCTTAACTCGGGTTTATAAATAAAATTTTAAGAATAAACATCGAAGTCAATGAGTATAATAAGTGCATAAGTGGCATTATGCGATTTTGACGTTGAAAATTGTCAACGTATCTATAATAAAGAAAGCCATACATTGTTCGTGTTCTACTCGACTCCGCGTAACCATGGCCACGCATCGGAGTGGGGGAAGCCGCCCGCTCACAACGAAATGTCTTAGAGGGCTTGAGGAGTGTCATTTGAGAATACACTTCTTGAGAGAAGCTCGATTGTGGCTCCACTCGCTCCTGAAAGAGCAGGGCGAACCGGCACGCGTGACAAGAAGAAAATCGGCAAAATGTATGTGCTTGTACAATTTGAAGATGGACCATTCTACATTTGTCAAAAAAATAAAGTGACCTTCGTACAAGGATCCACCTGCATTGTCAAGTATAAAAACGGCGGTCGATATGGCGCGCAAGTCATTGCAGAAAACGGTAAGCACGAAGATAAATATAATTGTTTTGTCCTCGTAATATAGTAACATTTATTTTAAGAATAGCCAACAAAGTTTCTGTGATTAAATAAATATTGTTCTAGTCTGAAAATTCTAAGTAATTGCAGGAAACTTTTATTAATTCATTCCTCAGATTAATTTTTCTAATAAATACTATCCTATCGTGAGTAATTTTGACGATGAAGATTAAAAACATAAGAGTATACGACCCCTACTTCTTTAATAGTATAAGATTACCTGATATTCATTAAGAAAATTGATCAAAGAAACAAATTACGAAAAAGTAATGTAATCATTATCATTATGTAAACTTTGACAAAAATAGTATGCAATAATTATGGTATTTGTCCGCAAAAAACATGAATCAAAGTTTGTCGTGATTTATTCAAATACATGTAATGGTAGTTACGGGGACCGACCAAACAAAGAACACTATAAAGTGACTTTGCGAAAGACGGTTTTCACAATCCTTTGGTACAGTTTCAAATAGAAATTTACAAAAATACAAATTCTCTTCCTTTTGTAATAGTATAAAATAAACTATTGTTAATTGAGAAAGCTGATCAGAAATGCAAATTCAGAAAACGTACTAATCACTATGTGGACTTTTTAAAAATAAAACACATTAATCATAATATGATATTCACCTGGTTTTCTCGTCTATCAATGAATGTGCTTGTGTCTCTAGCAAACCAGAACGTCTGGCTAAAGAAACGGTTTGATCGTTGTTGAGACTTTTTGAAATGTAAAAGTCTTTCCGTTGATCAGACCCCATAAGCACCATTATATGCATTGAAATAAGTCCCATCAACAGCCGATCCATATCGTTTACGCGTAAATACTTGAATATTGTTCTCTTCCATTCCATTTTATAAAATAAAAAAAAATGAGGAAAATTGAAAATGGTGGGGATCACGGGCTAGGTGAAATGGGGTGGAATGCCTCATATACTTTTTAATATTGTCATGGCCTAAGGATTTTGACCATATAGGGTGACCGGTGGCTTTCGGGAGCGGGAGTTCTGGACGCCGGGAAAACTCATTAAGACGATTCAATGATGAAATTGATTTTTTCTGGCTAGTAATTTACCAATAACAAAATATTTGCATCTTTGTCTCATTTTAATATACAAAAATAAAACGTGGGATTTTCGTTATGCCGTCACTCCCTCTTGACTGGGCGGCCCTCGGTCATCAAGATATTACAATAAAATAAAAACGCTACCGAGGACTAATCTTTCAAAAGAAAGATTAGTCCTCGGTTTACGAGTGCTTATTTGAATATAGATCCTTGGCATTTGACTGAAAAATAATAATATTGGTCATTTTTGTGTAATCGGTAGGTGACAAAAACGTCCTTGAGAAAATAAAAAATGATAAGGGTGCGATATTCGAACTGCAAAACGACGAACAAAGTGTCACGAGCGAAAACCCAGAGCCTTCACAAAATGAACTGCCACCTGCCGAAACCTCCGATATCGACGGTACTGCTGATACGTATACGATATGCACGAACGAAGCGGATTCTTCCAGCTTCTCGACAAACAAAAACCCGACGCTGATGAGTCTACTAGACGAGATCATCCCAAAAACTTTCTCTGGTAGTCGTTCATTCTCTGCATCTGCACTTTTGACAGAATCAGGAGAACGAATAGAAATGACAGAAACCGTTGAAACATTCAATGTGACGGTCGATCAGGACGATTTTAAAGAAGCTCTTCAGAAGCCTGTATTTTTCAGCACGCCAATCGAAGAAAGACGCAATGAACCAGGTATTATATTATTGGAATTCTTAATCACAACATTTCCTCTTCTGAGTTTTTGGGGACAAGCGTTTCTGGAAGGACTTATCCAATTTCAACGTTTTAAACTGAACACTTGTTCAGTTTAAATCGTTCAAATGAGTAATGGAATCACCATTTTGTGAGTACTTTCAATACAATTTATGGCGTTTACTGTTAAAAAAAATAAACAATAAGACTACTGGTTTAAAATTTGATAAGGTTCTGTCTGTTATATTTTCTATACCATTAACAAAAAAGTTGTTAGTAAGATGGTAACATCGGTATTCATAAAATATTGTTGGTGATAAACGATAGATTCTTGGGCCAATTTTTTGAAAGTTGAAACAGACCATTCATTTTTCAGAAAGTTGTGAAACATAATTTTTATTGAAAGTATTCACAAAAT
This sequence comes from Ophion ventricosus, assembly GCA_963932345.1. Classification (NCBI taxonomy): domain Eukaryota; kingdom Metazoa; phylum Arthropoda; class Insecta; order Hymenoptera; family Ichneumonidae; genus Ophion; species Ophion ventricosus. The sequence continues at coordinate 31,525,722 of OZ010713.1, read as the reverse complement.
ACTGATTTCATTACTTATGGACCGACACAATTCTTCTTCCGCCACTATTGCAACATCGTCCGCTTATTTTATTGCATATATTTTCTCTTTTTCTATTATCGTTCCTCCTTTCCTTTTTTCTCCCTATTTTGCCTCCATATCGCCAATATAAGAATCAAACAGTAAAGCGCATAGGGCACACCCTTACCTAACTCCTTGTCTTGTTTCAAATTTCTCTGTTACTTTTCCAATTAATAGCATTTTCGCCATATATTGCCTGTATATTTCTTGTATCATGTCGAGCATTTTTCCTCCAATTCCGATTTTCCTTAGTTTTTTCATTCATTTTTTTCTATTTACTTTGTCGGAAACGGCCCTAAAATCTATAAATGCGACGTACAGCTTCCTTCCCCTATATTTTAGCCTATTATTAATCAGCGCAGTTAGCACGAATCTCTTGTCCCTCTCTTTTCTCTAAAGCCAGCCTGACTTTCCCTTAATATTGCGTTTTTCTCCGAGCATTTACTCAATCGTGTCGCCATCATTTTCATTAGTATCTTGTAGCCTATATCTAATAGAGCCACACCTCTGTAGTTTTACGCCTTATTTTTTCCCATTCTTGTAAATCGGTACTATTCCAGCTATCTCCCATCCTATCGGCAAATCTGCTTTCCTTCACATTCTGTTAATTGCCCGTCTTGTCCGTTCTCTTTGGCTTTCCATCGCGGCTTTCAGAAACTCTACCGTTAATCTATCCTCCCCTGGCGCGTTTTCATTTGCCATCTTTTTCAATGCATCTCCGATTTCTTTTTTGCTGCATTCATCTTCAAATTCTCATATTACCCTTTCTTCTTCCACCCACCTTCTGTCTACCTCTTCCTGCTCTCACTGGTTATATTACCCTCTCATCTCTCCCCTTTTCACCTTCATCTGCATTCAACAGGTTTTCAATATGACCAATCCGTTGTTTACCTGATATGTTTTCCGCTACCATTCCTCTATATTAATAGCTTCCGACCATCCTGCCATATCTCTTGTTTTGCTCTTTTTCTTTTCGCTGTCTCTAGACACGGACCTGCCGTCCCAACCACTCCCAACGGGTTCTGCATCACGTCGCGGCGCTGCTGTTGCATTTCCGTTTACTTTCGCTCAAAACCTCATCACACACAACCTCCTCGCTATGCGTCTTCCCTTTTTCTACACCGCTCACTTTTTCCACCACAGAAATCATACCTCCTATTAACTCCAAATGATTCCTGCGCCTCTCTTTTCTTACCTCTCCGCTTTTTTTCTGCTCCTCCCACACTCATGATAATCGATAAACTACCGATCGACTCAGAACGCGTGCTGACTCAGTCCTTGCCCAACCGGAAGTTCCAATTGACTAATTATAAAATCTTTTAACTAACTATTAAGTAAAAAAAGGACTAATTATAAAATCAAAAATATTTTTAAATGCGTATGTTATAGGTGACTTACAAAACCAGACCGCCGATGCAAATGAAGAAAGCCAAAATGACGCGACTTATACTATTTCGCTAGATATATTCGAAGAAGATGCGCAGCGAATACTCAATATCGATGATCAAAACGAAATTGTTATACCGCAATTACATAGTCTCCAAGATCCACCGGAAGAAGATTGCTATGGTATTTATAGTGATAAAATATTTCTGTAAAAATTATACTATACATAGAGTCTATTGTCTGATTTTTTTTTGTAGCCGATCCCGATACAGATCATGAAGATGATAGCGATTATCAACCGTCAAAAAACGACTCGAGTGATAACCCAGGCCAAAGTACTGTCGACGAAAACGCAAACGTCAGTAGCCAGAAAAATAAAAATCAAAGTTTGTCTGGGTGTTCGTCGCAGGAAGATTCACTCAATATCAACCAAAAAGGAAAGTCGACGCGTGACGATGGCCAAATGTTCGTTCGCCCTGCAGCGGGAAAGAAGGCTGCCGATAGGAAGTCATACTGCATGTTTTGCAAAAAAATGCAGACCAAATTCGTACGTCACCTGGAAAAAAAGCATAAAGATGTGGATGAAGTAAAAAAATTCGCTCTTCTTCCGAAAAAAAATCCAGAAAGACTAAAAATCATCGACTTGATCCGAAAAAAATGTATGTTTGATTACAACACGAACAACACGGTGAATGATGGAGAACTTTTGGTATGTCGAAGACCGAGTGCAAATACACCACGACCTGCTTCACACTTCGTAGTGTGTCAAAACTGTAAAGGTTTTTTTTCGAAGCATAACATCCGACACCATGCCAAGCGCTGCTTTGCCTTCGACGGCAAAAAAAACCGAATGCTACTGGTGCGAAGTCGAAAAATACTGGGCCGGATTCACGAAGAGGCGTGCGACACATTGAGAACCGACATCTTCCCTGTGTTACGAGAGGATAACGTAAGCCGTCTTATCCGGTACGATCGGCTCATAATCCTTTACGGGAATAAACTTTGTGCGAAGTACGGCGGCCTCCAACACCAGCACGACATGATTCGGGCGAATTTGCGCCTGTTGGGTCGATTTTTGCAAGCCATTAAAACGCTGAACGCAGGTGTCACTGATTTGGCATCAATTCATCAGCCGAGATTGTATGACGAAGTAATCTTAGCAATTCGAAAGGTCGCTGGATACGATGAGAAAACGAAAAAATACAATTCTCCGTCAACTGCGTACTCCACTGGATCCCTCCTAAAAAAGACAGGAAACTGCTTTATTTTCGATTGCATAAAACAAGAGGATCGTCAGCTGAAAACTCAAGTCGAGGATTTCTTAAAGCTTCTGGAAGTGGACATCGGTACGGCGATCAACAAAGGCGTTGAGGAATCCCAGACGCTACAGAAGAGAAGAAAAAAAATTGAGCTTCCATCGACAGCAGATATAGAGAAACTGCGTAAATACCTGAACGAAGAGAGAGAAAAAGCGTTGGGAGTATTAAGTAAAAAATTTGATAACGGTGCGTGGATGAAACTTACCGAGTCCACCTTGACCTCCATCCAACTCTTTAACCGTCGTCGAGCTGGCGAAATAGAAAGGGTATCAATCGAAGATTTTAAAAACTACGAATGCATCAGTGACGAAGAACTGAACAATATGTCCACGAAAAGTCAAGAAATCGCCAAAAATTATGTGCGTTTCACGATTCGCGGAAAACTGAATCGAACAGTTCCCGTTCTATTGTCAGCCGACTTAAACCGTTGTGTACAGGTGATTTTAATGCACCGAGAAGACGCTGGCGTCAGTAAAAATAATCCGTTTGTGTTCGGAATTGCCAGTACAAATAAAAATCGGTACAAATATCTGAGGGCATGTGTCCTCATGAGAAAATTCGCGAATGAATCTGGCGTTCCATTTCCTCATAAATTAAGGGGAACGACATTGCGGAAACATATTGCAACGACGTGTATCAATCTGAACTTGACGGAAAACGAGGTCGCTGACGTCGCGCAATTCATGGGGCATGCCGAGAAAATCCATCGTGAGCATTATCGGCAACCAATCGTAAGTCGCGAGATTATCAGGATGTCGAAGGTCTTGGAACTCGCACAAGAAATTCCAAATGGGGACAACGACGATACCGAAAGTGACACCGATGGCGAACAAGGTAATCCTACGAGGGGGGCTTTAAAAAACCCTAATAAGTGCGTTTTATAATTTGTTTTGGAGAATATTTATATCGAGTTTCAAGTTGAGACACGCAAGAAAAGTTTTCCATACAAATTTTCACGCCCGATTTCGCCCTCTTAAGTGTTAATTTTCGAAATACCCTTTTTTAAGTGCACCTCTACACCTTCTAAAGAACTTATGTTCCAAATTTCAAGTTGGTACACGCAAGGAATATAATTTTCTATACAAACTTTCACACCCCATTTCACCCCCTTAATAGTTGCATTTCGAAAAATCCTTCGTACCCTTCTAAACCTTCTAAGGCACTTATGTTCCGAGTTTTAAGTTAATACACGCAAAGAATATAATTTTCCACACAAACTTTTACACCCCATTTCACCCCCTAAATTTTTTTTCGAAAAAACTTTTGTTAGTGTACACCTTCTAAGGAACTCATATACCAAGTTTCAAGTTGATACACGCAAGGAATATCATTTCCCATACAAACTTTTACATCCCATTTCATCCCCTTAAGAGTGGATTTTCGAAAAATATTTTCTCAGTGCACTCCTACACCTTCTAAGGAATATATGTTCCAAGTTTCAAGTTCATACACGAAAGGAATACAATTATCCATACAAACTTTCACCCCCCAATTCACCGCCTTAATTTTCCCTTTACTTGAAAATTTTTCTTAGTGGATATCTACACCTTATAAAGAACTTACCTGGAAAATTAATGTTTTGTTTACTAATAATAATATTGATCAGTACCAGTACGACAATTTTCTATCGGATCAAATAGTCATGATTAGTGGATATCTACACCTTATAAAGAACTTACCTGGAAAATTAATGTTTTGTTTACTAATAATAATATTGATCAGTACTAGTACGACAATTTTCAATCGGATCAAATAGTCATGACAATTCTAGTTTCTATCCTTTGCTTAATTATTAAAGCAAAGGATAGAAACTAGAATTGTCATGACTATTTTATCCGATTGAAAATTAACTAAATTAACTAAATTAACTAAATCCGATTAACTAAATTAAGAATCATATGGAAATACGTGAATCTAAAAAAGAGTGAAATTTTTCACTCTTTTTTTAATTCACGTATTCCCAAATAATTCTTAATTTACTTCATTTTATTTACGACAAAGATAGAAACTAGAATAGTGATTTTTGACTATTATATCCGATTAAAAATTGCCGTACTTACATTGATCAATATTATTTTAGCGAAAAAAAATTCTTTTGTACAAAACATTTTCTTTTTCGTTAATTTTAGCACAAATAAAAAATAAACCATTTCATTATTAGCATTATTGGAGATTAAAATGGAGATATATAGCATTATTGAAGAATAAAATAATAAAAATCGTCTCATGAAAAATATGACTAATTCAAACAAAAAAAAAATAGAAGGAAACATGAGCCCACATTGAGACTACTCTTAAAAATCATAGAATGGGTTACTCTAATTTAGAGAATTTTTTTTGAAAAAATAAAAAATCGTCATCATCTTTAAAAAAATTGTTTCCACTTTCCAAGCGAAAAATACGTGGTCCAGTATAATTGATAATTTTTTTCATATTTTTTCATGAAAGTATCTTTCAAAATATATGTTGACATTTTTAAATATCTCAATTAGTTCATAAGTTATCAGAGTTTAAACGTTTCCAAAATTTCCGGAATCGACATTTTTTTTGAAAATTATAACTCCTAAAAGAGGAGAGATAAAAATCTAAAGATTGGTGTGGATATTTCTTTCATGGAATACAATTTTACAAACAAAAAAAAATCAGGAAAATAAGAAATAGCTCATAATTCATAATTCTTTGTTGAAAGTTCGGTACGCTGGTTTGAAATTTTGCCAGTATACTAGAATGTATTTTTTCTTAACTATAGACGAAAATCAGTTAATTGTTAAATATTCAGGTTCCATGAGATATTAATACTTTTATTTTATTTTCATATCTATAACATTTAATCATACGTTAAATCCATTCGTTCAGTTTCAGCGCATGAGGATGAGGATGAAGCCAATTGTTCGCGAATAGCCGATACTCCATGCAATCGAAAGCCATCGACATTAAAAAAACTAACATCTAAAAGGTCGTATAACTCTGATAATTCAGAACAGGATGAGAATACGCCGAAGCCCTCGAAAAAGAAATCAAAGAAAAGATCAAGTGTGTAATTTATTATTGCAGTTACGTATAATTATATGCTTCGCTAAATATTATTCGTAATTAATATTGTGTTTCAGCTTCACCTTACGGTCGCGTTGGGTCTAAGAAACGGTGGAGTAGCGATGAAAAAGATATTGCTTTCAAGTTGTTTGCAACATTCATTCATAAGGGAACGTATCCATCACTGAAATGTATTCAGGACGAGTGCAAGCGGTATCCTGCCTTGCAAGCGCGGAATCCGTGTGTGATTAAAGCTTGGATCTCAAACGAGATTAAAAAAAAAATCGACCACTGTTGTAATCGAATGAAATTTCGAGTTTTGAGTTTTATGTATTTATTTGGTGTGTCCTTATATAATAAATATTTTTCGTGTCCACTTAAAGACTGTAAATGACAGGGCTTTGTGAGAGAAGCCGAACATTTCGATGGAGATATTGGATAATGAATAGGTTTTTATAATATACCAGCTTTCGCCCGCGGCTTTGCCCGCGTGGAATTTGGCCTACAGAAACTTTGTTAGAAGTGGCAGCCCGCTTTAGGGATTGTTTAAAAAATTCTAAAATATGTGTTTTATTGTTTATTTTGAAGAATATTTATACTGAGTTTCAAGTTGATACACGCAAGGCCTACAACTTTCCATACAATTTTCGACATACCATTTCACCTCCTTAAGAGCTAATTTGTGAAAAATATTTTCTCAGTGCACCTCTACACCTTCTAAGGAACATATCGTCCAAATTTTAAGTTGATACACGCAAGGAATCTATTTTCTATACAAACTTTCACCCCTTTAATTCGTCCCTTTCATGAAATTCTTTTTTAGCGGACGTCTATACCCTATAAAAACTTACCTGCTTAATTTCAAGTTTGTAGGCTTTATAGTTTCAGAGATTCCATGAATAATCAGTCGGTAAGTGTAATTTTGCTTATATATATACTAGCTTTTGCCCGCGGCTTCGCCCGCGTAGAATTTGGCCCATACAAACTTCATTAGAAGTAGCACCCCGCATTAGGGGTTTTAAAAAATTCTAAAATATACGCTCTATTATTTGTTTTGAAGAAAATTTATACCGAGTTTCAAGTTGATACACACAAGGAAAGTTTCCATACAAAATTAACACCCCATTTCACCCCCTTAAAAGTTAAATTTCGATAAAACCATTTTTAGTGCACCTCTACACCTTAAGGAATATATGTTTCAATTTTCAAGATGATACACGCAAGGAATATCATTCCCCATGCAAACTTTTACATTCCATTTCACCTTCTTAAGAGTTGAGTTTCGAAAAATCCTTCTGCCATGCAAACGTTTACCCCTCTCATTCATCCCTTTCGTAAAAATCTTCTTTAGCGGATGTCTACACCCTATAAAAAAACTTACCTGCCAAATTTCAAGTTTGTAGGCTTTATAGTTTCTGAGTCTTCGTGATTGATCAATCAGTGAGTGGTATTTTGCTTTTATATATATACATGTAAAATGCTCTTGGTTTTCCCGTGTTTCAACGTCCACCCTTGTGAGTTGTTACGTATTACTCTCCCCAATTGAACCCATTTCTATCACTCCCTACCCGCACTTCGCCAATCTAACTCAACGTTCCGTTGCGCCCACAACCGTACTAAGCTATACTATACCGTATTTGCCGAGGGTACGGCGAAACTGTGGAAAACCCGTAACGGTATAGAAGGCCCTATTTTCCTCTGATTTTCTGATGTGCAGACTTTTATTCAAGTATCTACCACTAGGTATCAAAAGTATTGGCCTTCCGATCATTGGTTTGATGCGCCAGCTAGTGCACGGCTAAGCGGTCACCGCTCTGAGTATTGGCACAGCGCTGCTTAACTCAAAGTACCGCCGGAGCCGAACCCCGAACATACATCTACAAGTGTCGCATGAACCAGTTTTGATTTTTTTTAATAACCTCTTTCTAGTTAATAAACTTTTTTAAATAGTTTTCTTGTCACAAAAAAAATTGTTATCAACATTTGTGATTGTAGTTGAAAATATGGTGGTTTTGGGATTCATTTTGGACTTCATTAGATGATTTCACTCTAGTCAAATGATCTCTTGTGACCGCTTTGTCTAATAAAAGCTGTAAAATAATTCATCGTTATAATCAGATAGCTGATAGAACTTCCTCGAAAAGATAGAAGTCGAGAAATGTATTGAATCTACAATGGAAGAGAACAACGGATGTCCTAATAACAACCATTTCTTCTGTAAATATGCCCTGATAACAACTGTTTCCCCTATGAAAGATTTCCTGATAAAAACCTTACCTCTGTACAAAAACCATTAATCAGCTTCTTTCCCTGTGTTCCAATAACCTAGCGAGGTTTTACGTATTACCCTTCCCAATTGAATCCTTTCTTATCACTCTCTTTCCGCGCTTCGCTGATCTAACGTAACGTTCCGTTGCGTCCACAGCCGCCTTAAACTACGCTATACCGCATTTTCCAAGGGTACGGGGAAACAGCGGAAAACCCATACCGGTATCGACGGCACCATATCCTTCTGATTCTCTGGTGCACATACTTTGATTGAAGTATTCGACCACGATATCAAATGTATTTACCTTCCGCTCACTATTTTGATACGCCAGCCGGTGCATGGCTGAGCGGTCATCGCTCCAAGTATTGACCATGAGTATTAGACTGCTTCTCAACGCGAAGTACCGCCGTAGCCGAACCCCGACCGCACATCTATCTGTGTTGCATTAAGCAGCTCTAATATTTCTTAGTAATTTACTTAGTAACCTTTTTTCAATAATTTGCTTATCATAAAAAACTAGTTAGATATTCTCGTGGAACATATCCGTCCCTAAGACGCATTCAGGATGAATGGAGTTGTCTTCCCGCTTTACAAAAGCGAACTCCTGTACGATTGAAACCTGGCTTTCAAATGAAATTGAAAAAAGAACTCGACAACCGTTTCAAAGCGAAGGAAACAGGAAGTGTTGAGTTTTCATATAGTTTGAAAAATACATATTTCGATTAAAAGTATTATTATATCGGCATTTATTAATAGAAACATTGAATATTCCGACAAAATACAGTTTCACAAAGATACTGGAAACTTCTTCGAACAGTGCCTTTGTTTTTAGAAATATTATCGAAATTCATATGTGGATAGAGATACTAGGGCTGTCCTGATAAAACCCAATTACTCGTAAAAAAAAGTCCTGAGAAATACCATTGGAAACATTTCTACGGCTGTCCTGATATCACCCAATTACTCGCAAAAAAAGTCCTGAGAAATACCATTCGAAGATATTCGAAACGCGGTCCTGACAAAAGCCGAAAACTCCTGAAAAAGAGACCTGACAACAACCATTTTTTTGAATGTCCTGATATGTACCGTTATAAACCATTTTCGCTATATAATTTACAAAAATGCACTTACACATAATTGGGCTGAAGATTATGCTTCAGCAGCATTGTTAGTCTTATTTTCAACGGCCAAAATAGACCTTAAAAAAAGTCCTGATAACATCCCTTTGACACATATATATATATATATATATATATATATATATATAAGGTGTGTTCGTTACGACCAACAGCGTGCGAAAACGTTATTTTGTTTCTGCACGTGGTCGGCGTAGCGAAAATACACACCCATACACGGGACCATAGTGAGACGTTGTAGATATCGAGCGCCATTCCCTCTGGCGGCAGAGGCTCGTAGCTAAAACTGCGAGCTCTGCACTACCGCCGTAATGGGACCCCGCGTCGAAATTTCGTGGCGTGTGATACATGCCCTTAAGCAGGTCCGGGACGTGTCTTGTATCGAAAGATTGGGTTGTAGGAGCTCAGCTCCTCGATTGAAGAAGTCCTCGTCCCTATTGGTAAAAAACTTGAGCAACTCATTTTCCCAAGACTCTCTTGAGGCCAGTTTTGTACAGGTCTATAGATATCAGTACAGTTCCTACCGATTCTCCTACAGGATATATTCTTGAAGTCGACTTGGAGTATCCTGAGGAGCTATTCGAATTGCACAAAGATCGTCCCCTTTGTCCTGAGCATTATATACCACCTGGCAGTAAAAATTCAAAATTTGTACGGTCGAAAGTCCTTCATTGCGAAGTTCCTTCGTATTTTTGTATTAATATTCGGAGATGATTAGAGGAGTGCGGTTGATTTTTTGTTATTAAAGAACTTACACGAATTAAGCCATAAAACAAGGTTAAAGTTTATTAGCTCTTGTGGGAAAAGCCTGGCGGCATAAAAACCCACGCGAAATGAATGCGTTATTTCGTGATTTTACATTGGTTTTAGCGTCAAAATAAGACGTATAGTACGCGTTTGTCTCGCACTATCGTGATTGCACGCGTTTTCTGTTTGACAGCGTTGTTTTACTAGCAGGATAATGGGCTGTTGCCGTCCCTTTTGTAAAACAACGATTGTTAGGGATCCAAGAATCACGGGCCCGTTGCTGTTCTCGCGATCGCCTTAACAACGTATGTATTTTTAATCAACCTCGCTGCAGGTTGGTTGTGTGTAGGGTGTAGGCCTGAGGCCCCACCGAGACGATCGTGCGTATTCGTGAGTCGTCAGGCGACTACTGATTATATATCTATATACGCGCGCGCTTGCCAGCCGCCCGCGTGAGACTCGGCATCAGCGCAAGCGCGTGGTCGATACCGCATGGCGGTCAACAGGCGATCACAATAGCGCGACACAAAAAAAATATTTCTACTCACCAAGCATCCTCTCCCCGTTGTGAGTGTTAACGAACAAAACGATTCGGTGGAGATAATACATATTTTTACATATATTAGGTTGAATAATTACACACTGCATGAGCTTATATTCTAAACAATTAACAACTAGACTTGAATTGAAAGTCAGGATATAATATTGGTATTAATAATGAAGTTACAACTAAGAATGAACGAATAATGAATAGTAAATGCAAGAATTGCGAATTATCAAACGTAATTTTTTCGAGCGCATAGCGCTGAACAAGAATCGAAGAGAAATAAAAAACACGTTTCAAATATTGGTAGGTAATGCGCATATCGATGTCGTATTTCTCTTGAACGATCCATGCGTTGTTTTCACGGTGACGACTCGGACCACGCCGTCGCCGCCAGGATGTAACTCGACCACTCGGCCTAGTCGCCATTGCAAACATGGTTGGTTCTTGTCGATCAGTAAGACCACAGCGTCTTGCGCGATGTTTGCGCTAGGATTGATCCATTTCTGTCGTTTTTGCAATTCGCTCAAGTATTCGAGTTGCCATCGACGCCAAAATTCTTGACGCATTTTGGTTATCAATTGCCACGATGACAAGCGATTGTCTGCAACATGAGAAAAATCATTTTCCGGCAGCATCGTGAGAGGTTTTCTGACGAGGAAATGTGCGGGCGTTAGCGCGATTGGATCGTTCGGATCGGTCGAAATAGGGCACAATGGACGCGAGCTGAGAATTGCTTCGATCTCTATTGCCAATGTGCTAAGTTCTTCGTACGTAAACAAAAGCTCGCGCATGGCGCGCTTGAGATGATGTTTACATGACTTTACCGCCGCTTCCCCGATACCTCCGAAATGAGGTGAAAGGGATGGCTTAAAATGCCAATCGATTCTTTTGCTCGACGTGAATTCGTAAAGTCGCGTACGGAATTCTTCGGATTCTTTCAATGCGTACAATTCGCGAGGTCGACTGTTCGCCCCTACGAAATTTGTTCCGTTATCGGAATAGACATGAGCAGGTACACCGCGACGACTCACAAACCGTCGCAAAGCCGCTAGATACGCGTCTGTCAAAAGGTCGCTCACGATTTCGATGTGAATAGCCTTAGTTGACATGCCGCGGTTTCGATGTTTTTTCTCTTTGACGAGCATAGGACCGAAGTAATCGACGCCTGTATGGTAAAACGCCGGTGCGTTGTCAACTCTCGACTTGGGCAAGTCAGCCATTTTATACGCGATTGGTACGGGCTGAAAACGTATGCACCTCGCGCAGCGTCGTACAATTTTTCGCACTTGGTTTCGACCGTCTAATATCCAAAATCTTTGACGAATGTTATACAAAGTCGATTGGTTCCCGGTATGATAGAATTTTTCATGCGTACATCGAATCAAAAGATCAGTTACGTGATGACGAGAAGGAAGAAGTATTGGATTTTTCTGATCCGCCCGTACGTTAGCTTGATTTATTCGACCGCCGACGCGGAGTAAGCCGTTTTCATCGATTATCGGATTCAAAGATCCAAGTTTTGCGCATTTTACTCTTCCCTTGCTCGACAGTCGATCGATTTCGTCTTAAAAATGCGATTGTTGTATGAGACGGATAACGCGTTGTTCGGCTTCGTCGATTTCCTTTACCGTTAGATTGCCCTTGCCTTTATTTACGCGCGAAAAACGTAAACAATACGCTGTAACGCGAATCACTCTCGTATACGACGAAAATCTTTCGAAGATTTCATCCGATTTTAATTGCCAGACCATGCAAAATAGTTTTTTGATCCCGGGTAAATGATCCGGAGTTTTTTCGACCGACTGAGGCCATGACGATTCGGGTTGGGCCAGCCACGAATGACCTCGGAACCACGAATCGTTCTTCAAAAATTCTTGAGGGAGTTGGCCTCTCGATAACGCATCGGCTGGATTATAATCGGATCGGACGTGTCGCCATTCGGCGTTTTTACTAATCTCCTGTATCTCTGCGACACGATTTGCCTCGAAAACTTTCAATACACTCGGATGTTTTTTCAACCATTGTATAATTATCGTCGAATCAGACCAAAAAACAGTTTTGGAAACGCGAAAAGTTAGTACTTCGCGAACTTCGCGGTATAAACGCCCGAGGATCAACGCACAGCAGAGTTCAAGTCGGGGGATTGTTTGTTCTTTGAGCGGAGCGACGCGGCCTTTTGAACAGAATAATCGAACGTGAGTTTCGGCTTCTTCGTTACGAGATCGAACGTATAAGCAAGCCCCGTAACCCGTTTTGTTCGCATCGCAAAATCCGTGTATTTGGATATCGATAGGATCGTTTACAGAGACGTAACGATCGATTTTTAGATTATCGATTAACGAAAGCTGCTCTGCAAATGATTGCCACGCGTAATACAATGCGCTAGGCACGAATTCGTCCCAAGTGGTTTTCGCTTTCCAACACTTTTGCATAAGGATCTTTGATACGAGGATGACTGGACCGAGTAAGCCGAGGGGGTCGAAAATTTTCGCGATTTCCGACAAAATATAGCGCTTGGTGACCCTTTCGGAAGGCGCAATACGTTTGACGGTGTATAGCAAATCGTCGTGTCGCGCGTTCCACGAAATGCCTAATGTTTTGTGTACGGGATTTTTGTCCGTGAGGAATTCTATATTCGCGGTTTTTTCGGTCAAGCCATTCAACGCTCGCGGATGGTTTGAAGCCCATTGACGTATATCGAAGCCGCCGCGTTTCAAGATCTCGATGACTTCGTCTCGCACCTGTACGATTTTTTCGAAAGTATCTGCTCCTGAGAGCAGGTCGTCCACGTATAGATCGCGCGTCAAAGCTCCAGCACCGATTGGAAATTCCGCGCTTTCGTCATTCGCGAGTTATTGTACGGTACGTATAGCGAGGAATGGCGCTGATGATACCCCGAACGTCACCGTATTTAACTCGGACGCTCCTATTTTATTGTTATGGAACCAAAATACGCGTTGATATCGACGATCGTTGATATGAACCCAAACTTGTCGGTACATTTTCGCAATGTCTGCGGTAATCACGTATTTATGGCTACGGAATCGCAAAAGATGTTCGAACAATTTGAGTTGGATCGTTGGGGCGACCATGAGGATATCGTTTAACGATGCCCTCTTACTTGTTTTAGCAGATGCATCGAAAACAACTCGAATTTTCGTTGTTGCGCTCGTTGATTTTACCACCGCGTGATGCGGGAGGTAATAGCCGGGTTGTGTTTCGTCGGTGATTAACGACATGTGACCCAAGTCGATGTATTCGTCCATGACGCGATGATACTCTTGCTTAAGGATCGGATCCGCGCTCAGTTTTATTTGCAACCCTACGAATCGTCGCAAGGCTATCGATCGAGAGTCGCCGAGTTCTTGATCAGCGTGACGAAATGGTAAGCGCACGGTGTATCGTCCCAATGGTTCGCGAGTCGTGTTTTGATTGAAATGAATTTCACAACCCGTGTTTTCCGATAGTTCAATTTGGCTCGCGTTTGCGTCGTCTAGCAGCCAAAATTTCGCGATTTGCTCCTTCAACTCGATTAATTGACAGGATACGCGATTTCCGACCCGAGCGTCCGATTTTCCGCCAGCGACAGCCCAACCGAGCTGAGTTTTTTGCAAAAAGAGTTCACAACCTTCGCGAGATAGATCGCACTGTCCGATCGATAATAACGATAATGTCACTCCCGACCCGAGGAGAACGTCAACCCTTTGCGGCAAATGAAATTGCGGATCGGCTAATTTCATGTTATTCGGTATATTCGCTAATTCGCGAGGGAAAATCTCGTTTGGTACGTTGTCCACGATTTTTCAGATAACCAGAAAAGTAAGCGTCTTGTTGAAATTACTGTGGATTGAATAGAACGTACACTCGACTGCACCTCTCGAAATTGTATTCGTGTCGTTGATCATTTCTACAGCGAGCGAACACGCGCGTACTGGCAATTTCAGTTCTTTTACAAGATATTCCGTGATAAAATGTACCGTTGCACACGTATCCAATAAAGCGCGACATTTTTTAAGTTGACAGTTCGAATCTTTGATGCGTAGTTGAGCGCTCAGCATGAATTGCGAATGTAAGATTCGCGGCGTAAAACTGTGCGCCACCACGTCCAGTCATGTCGTATTTACCTTTGATTTTAAATTGTTCGCGTTGCCCGGTTTTGTCGAGCCTTGGCTTGCGGTTGTAGTAGAGGTCTCGCTGTGTAGACTCGTATGGTGAAATCTCGGACATGTTTTGCAATGCGACGAGGTACATTTGCCGCTGTGTGCGCGCAAACAGTTTTGGCACAAGTTCGATTTTTTGACAAAGTTCCATCGGTGCTGTACGGTCATATTTTGGAACTCGCGGCACTGATACACGAAATGTTTTTCCTTTTTGCAAATCAAACAATTGGACGATGTGCCGGTCATTACCGTACGCGCGTCGGTCTCTCCCCTTCGCGTCTTCGCACCGCCTTGATCCTTCCCGACGAATGTTCGTTGTTTATTCACGTCTTGCTTTAAACGCGCCGAATCTTGTTCGATTGTGAAAAGTCGGAACGCGGTTTCCGAAATAAATTTAAACAATTGATCGAGCGTTGGTGAGATATCTAAACTAAGAGTTTCCTCCCATTTAGGTCGAATATTGTGAGGCAGCGCGCGTTCCAATACCCGAACTAACAAATGTTCGTCCGGTTTCACGTTCATCGATGCCAGCATGTTTATATGTTGACGCATCCCGTCGACGAGTCTCGTTAAGCCTTTGTGCGTGGCCTTCGTTTGAACTGGTAACTCGAGAATCGCGTCAAGATGTCTAACGATTAGAATACGGGTTTTATTGTACGAGTTTAACAATGACTCCCACGCTATCTTGTAATTTTCGTCGCTTACGTTGTAAATCAAGATTTTATTCAACGCGTCACCTTCGAGGCAATTTTTCAAATAAATGAACCTTTGCAGATTCGTTATGTCTTCGCGAGAGTCAATCATCGTGAGAAACGTATTTTTGAACGATAACCATTTATCGAGATCGCCGTCGAACTTCGGAAGATCCGCAACGGGCAATTTGAGACGGCGCGTGCCATCGCTCGGCAAAGACGTATTTAATGCGCTATTAGACAGCGGCGTTATCGATGAAATGATCGCTTCGATTTTTGTCACGATCGCGTAAAATCTATCTTGTAGCGCGTCAAACTCGGCGAGTTGTTCGTTATCGGGTTCGACCAACAACGCAAGCTCGTCGTGTAAATCCTCGTACACCCGGAATTGCTCGTTCAAACGGTCTAAACGCATTTTCATATTCGCGGGTTGTAAATCAGAGTCTTCCGCGATTTTTTCGAGTTTGGTTGTTTGCGTTTTCAACGTCGCCCGTTTTTGATTTATGTATTTCACGCGCTCACTCATTTTGAACAGGGTCTTATCACACAAAAGTCTCACGAAATATTTCACCGAACTTCACACCGGTACTGTGTGTTACGATGTTTCAAACTGAGGTTAGATGCGTGAATATCGGACGTCCGAATGCGACTGACAACGCGGTTCTCTAACTTTTAATTTTTCGTTTTACGAGTTGAGGGTTTCTCCCGTGCATGCCCGAACTCGCTCTTGTGCGTACTGACACAAAGGGTGTCTTTCTTTTAGACCTACGCGGCCGGTGTAATGTAAACAAGTGCCCGAAGTGTCGGTCACGATTAGACGCTCGTGCTGCACGACGCAGCGACGAAGCGGCCTATGTTTGTTTGCGTTCGCACGCATGATATACTATGCGCCCGAAGCGAACGTCGAATAAAGGGAACTTCGTAGATGTTACGAACAATGAAAAGTTTTATAAAGCGAATATTTTCATAATGTAAAATTATGAATAATCGAATACTTAGCTTGTTTGAAGACGATGGTGAGTGGTCGTAGAGTCGCTTTTTGAACAGCGCACGATTATCTTGAAATTTCGTTTTTTCACTATCCACATGTTTGTGGGTGTAGGGACGCATCCCACTTCTGACACCAATTTGTACGGTCGAAAGTCCTTCATTGCGAAGTTCCTTCGTATTTTTGTATTAATATTCGGAGATGATTAGAGGAGTGCGGTTGATTTTTCGTTATTAAAGAAATCACACGAATTGAGCCATAAAACAAGGTTAAAGTTTATTAGCTCTTGTGGGAAAAGCCTGGCGGCATAAAAACCCACGTGAAACGAATGCGTTATTTCGTGATTTTACATTGGTTTTAGCGTCAAAATAAGACGTATAGTACGCGTTTGTCTCGCACTATCGTGATTGCACGCGTTTTGTGTTTGATAGCGTTGTTTTACTAGCAGGATAATGGGCTGTTGCCGTCCCTTTTGTAAAACAACGATTGTTAGGTATCCAAGAATCACGGGCCCGTTGCCGTTCTCGCGATCGCCTTAACAACGTATGTATTTTTAATCAACCTCGCTGAAGGTTGGTTGTGTGTAGGGTATAGGCCTGAGGCCCCACCGAGACGATCGTGCGTATTCGTGAGTCGTCAGGCGACTACTGATTATATCAAGAGACGCGGCAGCGTCTCGACGCCAAGTAATAAAAAAAAAACGACTGTCACGACACGACACGCCGCGCACTCTTTATACGCCAAGATGGGCTTTAGCAGACGACTTTTTAACTTATAATCGACATTACGCGAAAACGCGGAGACGAATCGAAAATCTAATGACATTTTACCAATCAAATGTTATTTTTTCCTATCGATTTTGTTTGGGTCATTTTTCGATCCGCCTACCCAAACTTGAGATCTCGTAATATTAGCCGAATTTCCGAGCGACTTTTTTACCACAAAAATTCTTCAACACTTTAGAACTTGGAGGGATAAAGTTATTCGGTCGCATCGTAAGCTATACTACATACGTCCTTTTGGGGAAAGCGTTAACATGATGGGAACGCTTAGTTTCAGCGTGAAGTGCACTGTTTGCTCACTTCAGAGAGGTGCTACTATAAACAAACAATGGCGCGCTAGAAACGTAAAAAGTCGGGTTCTTCGAACGTATAGCCTCTGTCGGCTTTAAGGCCATGTGTCACACGTCCAGTCGATAAAAATCCTACTGCCAAGTTTTCTCCTAGACGGAACATATTTCGGGCAAAAGAAGAGAAAGCGGTTGTTCGTCGTTCAACAGACCGGAACGTGTTTCTTTTCTTTTTTCCCAAAAATCAACCGTTTCAGAAATCATTGGGAATCTGCAAATCAGCTATCTCTCTCGCACTCATGGCCGCTCGGTCGGTGTGACACTTGACCTTAAGAGGGAACGGTACCCGCAGCAAGACTTCGACGCAGCCCCGGCTCCAGTCGGTAGGGCAGAACTCGTACGAACCCCTGCTACCTACCGGGAGATTGTAAATGCCTTCGTGCATCTCGCAACGCGTATGTGCGTGTATGTTGGTGTGCATTACTACGTCAGCCGCATGCGGTTTAAGATTTTTATCTTTCCGCGGGCTGATCCTTCGTAGCGCGACACACCGCGTGAGCGCATATACACCGCGTGAGCGTATATACATGCACAAACATACATAAACACAGTCAGCGTCGAGAAAGAACTTTATTTTCTCTTCTCAACGCCGACTTCGCAAGAAATTCAAAAACACGAATTTCGCAGAAAGAGTCCTTGCTGAGGGTAGCGATTGGCTCAGTAAACATTTACGGTATAAATAATACAAACATAATTGTTTAAACAATTATGAATGCATTTATTCTCGACCACGATTGTGATCGGTAGATACGGTACTTTCAGTACCTCTCAGCAAATAGATTGCTGTTTGCGAGCCGCAAAACGGTACGCTAAAAATAATGCAAAAATAATTGTTTAAAAAATTATTTTTGCATTTTTCCTCGATCACGATTGTGATCGGGAGATACGGTACGTTCAAACCTCTTAACAATTATGATTGCTGCTTGCGCTATGTAAAATCCAACGTTAAAAATAATGCAGCCATAATTGTTTAAACAATTATGAATGCGTTTATCTCGACCATGATTGTAATCGGTAGATACGGTACTTTCAGTACCTCTCAGCAAATAAATTGCTGATTTCGAGCCGCAAAACCTAACAATAAAAATAATGCAATCATAATTGTTTAAACAATTATCAATGCGTTTATCTCGACCACGATTATGATCGGTAGATACGGTACTTTCAGTGACTCTTGGCAAATAAATTGCTGCTTGTGAGCCGCAAAACATAACAATAAAAATAATGCAATCATAATAACAATTATGAATGCGTTTATCTCGACCAGGATTGTGATCGGTAGATACGGTACTTTCAGTACCTCTCGGCAAATAAATTGCTGCTTGCGAACCGCAAAACCTAACAATAAAAATAATGCAAACATAATTGTTTAAAAAATTATGAATGCGTTCATTCTCGATCACGATTGTGATCGGTAGATACGGTAATTTGAGCATATATGATTGCCTCTCCGTATATATGATTGCTGTTTGCACGCTGCAAAGCATAACGGTAAAAAATAATTCAAAAATAATTGTTTCAACAATTATCAATTTGTTTTTTCTCGACCACGTTTGTGATCGGTAGATACAGTACTTCCTATACCTCTCAGTAAATATGATTGCTCTTTACGCGTTGCAAAACTCAATGGTAAAAATAATGCGACAATAATTGTGTAAACAATTAAAGCATTTCTTCTCGACCACGATTGTAATCGGTCGGTGCGGTACTTTCTGTACCTCTCAGCAAATATGATTACTGCTTGCGCGCTGCAAAACATAACGGCAAAAACAATGCGTAAAAAATTGTTTAAACCATTCAAGAATTTATTCTCGACCACGATTGTGATCGGTAAGCGCGGTATTTTCTATACCCCTCAGCAAATATGATTGTTGCGTACGCGCTGCAAAAATCAACGGTAAAAGTAATGCAAAAATATTTGTTTAAACAAGTATTTTTGCTTTTTTTCTCGACCATGATTATGATCGGTAGGTGCCGTACTTTCTATAGTATACAACTTGATGACGTTGAAGTTTGTATTGTAAGATGCATCGAAAACTTTTTCATTTTAATAGACCAAATTTTTTTTATTTTCATACTGAACAAATCGTTACGACATTTTCACACAGTCTTAGACAAGTTAAATTTTCACAAAGATTACTCTCTATAATAATAAAAATAACGAAATGGAAAAAATATGTTGGGGTGGTTTGAAAAATAAAGTTTATAAAGTTACTTTTCAGTGCTTACGGTTGATGAAAATTGTAAAACACATGAATATTTATTTTCCCTTGTTGATAATTTATTCAAAACAATACATTATTTAATGTTAGGGTATTACTGGATGGACCGTCAGACAATAAATTAGTCCAAAATGGGCGAATCGTAAATTTACAAGTCTAGATCATATCGTACAAGTTTAGCCTTACAAGCGGCTAATTTAATAATAAATTAACACTGAGAAATGTTAATTTTCCACATTCAATAGCAACTGAAGTCAAATTCGACGATATTGGCGTGTGCTTGACTGAGGTTTTGTCAGTGGCTGTACATCTGTTTCAACTGGACAACAAAAACATTTCTCAATTTGTAAATTCAATTAATAAGTTAAGATAATCTTATTATTATCAATAATCGCCCAAAAACTCGTTAAGTTTATAACTACGGTAAGTTTATAACTATAAAAAATGAAGTATTTCCGTTTCAAAAAGATATGAAATCCCCCTAAAAAACTTTAACAAGTAAAAAAAAACGCCAAGTAATAAAAAATGCCCTCGAAAAAATTATCGGTTGTTTCACTATCTACAAGATTCTAATTAACCTCGAAATATTTGTGATTTTTTTCAAACAATAGTTTTATTTAGATTCTAATTTTTCAACTCAAACGTACAAAAGAAGTGAAATAACTTTTTATGAAAAAGCCAAGCAAATTTACCAGAAACGTACAGAAAATTACCAAACTCTAGTAATACCATTTTTCTCAATATTTTGTTTTCAAAAACCATTTTACTCTTATAATAAAAGTACGAATCACGATTATATAAAAGTACAACGTATGCATCACACAAGTACTGTATGTATGTATCACTAGAAAAGCTGGGCAACGACTTGGCGTGCATGGTTAAGAAAAAAAGCTCGGCGAAGGATGACGTTTTCTCAACAACCTGACCATTAGTTTAAGAAAAACATAAATTAACGCAATTTATTATGTAACTGCAAACCAAGTTTCTGATTCCGCAAAGTATAACTTAAAAAATCAGTGATGTACCCCTAGACCACACGGCTCTTGAAATCTCACTTTATTTGCATACCTTGAAAAGTTGTGTGGAAGTATTCACTTTCTACTCTATTGCAGAACCACCATACATCTCATGAAATCTATTGCGTCGTATAAATTTTGGTGTAATGAACATAGTTTTGGCAGGCTAAAGGTTTGAACTACGGTCCGCACCACTTGCTGGTGGAAAAGGAATATCGATATTACTCTCGACACCTATCGCTCCATTTCCGATAATCTGTCTCAGTACAGTGGAACATCTTATTTCTAATAATCCTGTATGCCTGATGTGATGTTACAATTTGAAATAATCTATGTAGATAAATTGTTGCAAAAGTTACTTTTGCAAGCGGTAGGGACGTTTCTGTAAGAAAATCGTGTATCTTCCCGAGCTTTTTTTCTTAACCATGCACGCCAAGTCGTTGCCCAGCTTTTCTAGTGATACATACATACAGTACTTGTGTGATGCATACGTTGTACTTTTATATAATCGTGATTCGTACTTTTATTATAAGAGTAAAATGGTTTTTGAATACAAAATATTGAGAAAAATGGTATTACTAGAGTTTGGTAATTTTCTGTACGTTTCTGGTAAATTTGCTTGGCTTTTTCATAAAAAGTTATTTCACTTCTTTTGTACGTTTGAGTTGAAAAATTAGAATCTAAATAAAACTATTGTTTGAAAAAAATCACAAATATTTCGAGGTTAATTAGAATCTTGTAGATAGTGAAACAACCGATAATTTTTTCGAGGGCATTTTTTATTACTTGGCGTTTTTTTTTACTTGTTAAAGTTTTTTAGGGGGATATCTATATACGCGCGCGCTTGCCGGCCGCCCGCGTGAGACTCGGCATCAGCGCAAGCGCGTGGTCGATACCGCATGGCGGTCAACAGGCGATCACAATAGCGCGACACAAAAAAAATATTGCTAGTCACCAAACAAAATTAATGACCACACTTTCACCAAAAAATAAATACATTATCCATTATAGAAATCTGAAACAATATTTGACTCTGCGAATGAAATTAAAGAAAGTTCGTAGAGTCTTAAAATTCAAACAAGCCCCACGGCTGAAAAAATATCGACCTGAACACCGAATTGAGGAAAAAATCGAACAACGAGTTTGAAAAAAAAACTTTTTTAAACTCATGAATAATGCAGTATTTGGAAAAACGATGGAAAATGTGAGAAAGCAGAAAGACGTGAAACTTGTGACAAAGTGGGAAGGTAGATACCGAGCGAAGGCTCTTATTGCGAAACCGAACTTCCATAGCTGCACCGTATTCGATGATGATATAGTAATCATTGAAATGTATCGATGAAAAGTACACTGTAATAAACCTATATACGTTGGATTTTCTATTCTTGATCTGGCAAAAATATACACTTACGACTTCCACTATCATTATATAAAACCAACATTTGGAAGTCAAGCAAAGCTCATGTACACCGGTACTGACAGCCTTTTGTATCACTTTACCGTTCCCGATATATACGACTATTTGAAATGCGATCTGTACAGATTCGATACCTCTGATTATCCAGTTGATAACAGGTACGGAATTCCACTAGCTAATAAGAAAGTGCTCGGCTTAATGAAAGATTAAATGAATGGCAAAATAATGGAGGAGTTCATCGGATTCCGAGCAAAATTGTATGCTTTTAAAACATTCGGTGAAAGTACATGGGGATATAAAAAATAAAAACTCAATATTTACATGACGACGTGGATAATTTCTTTTAGCGGATCTATGGAGCTCATCAACGAATGCAATATTTTTCTCATTCATTTTTCTAATGCTCACAATCGCTCATCCAATTGTGAGATTACTTGAGAATTACGCAATACCAAATCGTGCGTAGCTTCACTGTCTATCTCGATCGTTTTAAATTGTTTCTCCACACCCGATGCAAAACTCTGAATTATCAATTTGTTGCTTTCGTCACTGTTGCCAACTTTCTCCAATGTTCTCAGCCTGTCGTCCAAATGTGTAATGAGCTCAGAATTGCGGATCGTCAGATCTTGTCTTCGAACTCTCATTAAACTTGGATTCAAGTCCGTTGATAAATATTTTATTATTATCAATGTTATCGCACAGAGAAGATATGACTGTATATACAAGATAGACTTCTTGTTGCACAAAGTTTTGCATTACACTCAGAGAAACAGCATAATTTTATTCTATGGGAGCACCAAGATTGCATACTCTCTTAGTGTTCATATCATATTGACCATCAGCTTTCAATTTAAATCCATTACCCGGAAGACCACGCCTACCTAGAGGACCACTCTTGATTCCAACTTGGCTCGATAATTGACGTCTAAACACGTCAACACTCATGATCGAAATGAATCTACGAAGTGTATATCGTTTAATAAATAATACCAGCTTCACGGAATTCCTCAATAATGGAAATTAATTTATTCGTATGACTTGTGTTGCCGGCTGCGTGAGAGGCCATAAGGAGTCTTAATCGATCCACTAGAATTAATGAAAAATTTTGAATCATTTATAAAATGTTTTAATTTTTATTGAAAAATGTTAAACCGTGCTGTCGAATAAACTTTGAAATAAAATTCAAAAAATTTTGAATGATTTATAAAATGTTTTTATATTTATAAAAAAATTTTAAACCATGCTGGAAAATAAACTGTAAAATAATATTCAAAAAAATTTTGAATGATTTATAAAATGTTTTTTTTGTTATTTTTTTAATTTTAAGGGCGGGGTAAAGTATTTATATTTTTTTTTTTTCATTTTTTATTTATTTTTTAAATGAATGCATAATATCTCAAGAATATTGTGTTAAAATTTCAAGTCGATCGGAGTAAAATTGACGAAGTTATGAGTATTTGAGCGTCTATTGCTCCATGCCGGGTTTTATACCTGGGCGGCGCACGACAGTAAAGAAGAAAGAGTTTTGCGTAGACAAACGCAAAAAGATGCTCTCGATCATCTTGATGGAAGTCTTTTGCTCTACGGATCTGGTATCGACGACTTTGAGTGAGTATAAGAAAATTATCGAGTTTTATTTTGAATTTCTAAAAATTCAAAGATAATTGAAAAATCTGAAAAAATTCATACGTATTCAGAAAAATGAACGAATTCGGTTGCGGGGAAATTTGTTGACTAATTTTTTTTTTTTTCATCATTTTGTTAATAACATTTTGGAATTATTTTTATGCAAAATTAATCTTTTGAGTACCTTTAATATGCATGAATTTTCTCAGATTTTTATGCAATCGAGAAGTGTTCTCAAACTTATGTGCAATGAGCGCTAAGCGACCAAACTCTTCTGCGTTTTTCAAACCGTTTTTCTGAGACTTGTCATATTTGAAGTCCGTGTGCACGATAACTCAAAATCTACTGGACCAATCGCTTTGAAATTTTGCACAGTACTTCTTCACATAATTCACCAGGTATTGTCGAGAGCTTTTTTGTTTTTTTAAATAATTACTAATTTTTCAACAACAAATTAGCCGATTTTTTTTAGCGAAAATCGGGTTTTTGGCTCCCAAGTGCTACGAAAAATCGAAAAATCGGAAAAAAAAAATCCTCCCGTCATTACCTCGAGAAACATCTCCTTTAACAAATGCATTTTGATTTTTTTGTTTCAGATGATTCTGTTGCGAGTTATGGTGCACACCGCAAACCAACTTTTTTTCGAGGCGCCTCCGGGGTTTAATTTTCACTCGCTCAATTTTGAATATTTTGCAATGCAAATTGAGGAGAATGTTGTTCAAATGTTACTTTATTATATGTAAATTTTTCAATAAACGAACACTATCCGTTACGCCAAAAAAAAATCTTAAAAACATGCCTTTTTTTCGCCGAATTAACTTTACCCCGCCCTTAAACCATGCTTTCAAATAAACGTTAAAATAAAATTCAAAAAAATTTTGAATGTATTATAAACTTTAAAATAAAACTCACAAAAATGTTGAATGATTTATAAAAGGTTTTTATTGTTATTGTAAAATTTTAAACCATGCTGGAAAATAAACTGGAAAATAATATTCGAAAAATGTTGAATGATTTATGAAATGTTTTTATTGTTATTTTTTAATTTTAAACCACGCTTTCAAATAAACTTTAAAATAAAGTGCAAAAAAATTTTGAACGAATTATAAAATGTTTTTAGTCATTTTAATAAAATTTAAAATATTTTGTGATAGTAATTTGAATATTTTTTTTTTTGTTATTTTGTGTAATAGTAATTGGAATAAAATTTAAAAAATTTGAATATATTTTTTTATTTTATAGCATGCTGCTGAATAAAATTTAATTTCAAAGTTTACTTGACAATAATGTTCATTCACGAAAGAATTAAAAAATTCAATGAGAGGTTCTGCACGATGTAGCTGATTATCAAAGAATGATGTAAAACGATTTTCGCAGGTGAATTTATAGGGAAAAATCTTTCATCTTTGTCGGACTTGACATAAACAACTCTCAGGATTACAATGTAATTCTCGAATTCATTCCTACTGGATGTCCGTGTCACTTGAACTCTACGAAGTTTAATTGCGCTACGATGAATGTGCAGGCATTAAAAAACTGGATACTCGAACCTTACGATTGATTTTTTCTCAATAAATTAATATTAAACATAATACACGTTTTATTTTTTTTCAACTCCTTCATCATCCTGCATTAATGCATCCTTAAGCAGCATGATGACCTAAGATTTTTTCAAAATGATTAAAGGGAACATACGTTGGTAAGGTAAAACGATATAGTCATCGGTAGGTCGCACAAAGATCGTTGCAGCTTCATTATCGAACGTCTTACCTCCTATAGACCAATCTTTGGTCGCATGATTCTCCCCCAACCCTACGTACAATAATTCGAATCAAGCGTCATCGCTATTTTCTCTGAACAGCTGTAAACATCACAAGTAACGCATTACTTTCGTACATGGTGAAAAAAGAATAACCGCCTAAAAAGCGTATGCATATAGATCAAAGATCGCCGCAGCTGAGCGTCTTATCGCCTACAACTCCATTTTTTTGTTACAAGATACCGCGGGTCGTGGGTAATTAGAAGTGCACGATACATTATAATTCCGATATCACATCACTCTTTCCTTCTCTGATCTCAAAAGACTGGAGTTATATAAAAAGTGCCTCGGTGGGCGGCAGCGTTAGATCTCCAACGTTCATCATAAGAATTATTCTGTCAGTTCCCAGTGAGTAAATATAAAACTCCATCATACTTTCACCGGAAGGGAGTGTAATTAACAAAAAAAAATGCGTATTTAACTAGTGTTTTTTGATAGTGACTTAAATAAAATTAAAAATATTTTGTGATTTGAATATATTTTTAAATATTTTGTGATACTAATTTGAATAAATTTTAACAAACCAAGCTGCCAAATAAACTTTCAAAAAAAATTCAAAAAACATTTGAATTTTATTTTTAAATTTTGAATCATGCTTCCAAATAAAATACAAAAAAATTTGAATGATTTATAAAATGTTTTTATTTTTTATTAAAAAAATTTCAAACCATGCTGGAAAATAAAATGTAAAATAAAATTCAACTAATTTTTTAATCATTTATAACATTTTTTAGTTATTTAAATAAAATTTAAAATATTTTGTGATTTGAATAATTGTTTAAATATTATGTCATAGTAATTTTAATCAAATTAAAATCATAAGTAATTTGAATAAAATTCAAAAAGTTTTGAGTGATTTATAAAAGATGTTTTTATTTTTGCATTTCAAACCGTGCTATAAAGAATTATTCTGTCAGTTTCCAGTGAGTAAATTAAAAACTCCATCATACTTTCCCCAGTAGAGAGGGTGATTAGTAAAAAAAAGTGCATTTAACAAGTGTTTTGTGATAGTGACTTAAATAAAATAAAAAATATTTTGTGATTTGAATAAATTTTGAAATATGTCGTGATACTAATTTAAATAAATTTAACAAAGCGGGCGGCCAAATAAACTTTAAAAATAAAATTCAAAAAATTTGAATGATTTATAAAATGTTTTTATTTTTAATGAAAAATTTTCAAACCATGCTGGAAAATAAACTGTAAAATAAAATTTAACAAATTTTTAAATCATTTATAACATTTTCTTAGTTATTTAAATAAAATTGAAAATATTTTGTGATGATAATTTGAAAATTTTTAAAAATATCTTATGATAGTTATTTTAATAAAATCAAAATCATAAGTAATTTGAATAAAATTCAAAAAATTTTGTGTGATTTATAAAATATTTTTATTATTATTTTTTAATTTTTAAACATGCTTTTAAAAAAAATTCAAAAAATTTGAATAATTTATAAAAAGCTTTTATTTTTTAATTTAAAACTTGCTGTCAAAAAATAAAATAAAATTAAAAAATTTTAATGAATTATAAACTTTAATATAAATGTAAAAAAAAATTGAATGATTTATAAAATGTTTTGTAGTTATTTAAATAAAATTAAAAATATTTTATGATAGTGATTTTAATAAATTCTTAAAATATTTCGTGTAATAGTAATTTGAATAAAATTAAAATCATAAGTAATTTGAGTAAATATCAAAATATTTAATTATTTGGATAAAATTCAATATATTTTGGATTATTTATAAAATGTTTCACGAATATTTTGTGATGTTTATAAAATTGAAAAATAGTTTTTTTTATAGGAATATGAATAAAATTGAAAAATATTTGATGATTCTAAATAAAAATGGAGACAATATTTCGGTTGATTTATAAAATGTTTCACGAATGTTTTGTAGTTTTCATAAAATTAAAAAATAGTTTTTTTTATTATAGTAATATGAATAAAATTTAAAAATATTTCATGACTCGGTAAATCTGTAGAATCAGGGCTGCAGCTCAAAACCGCTCCAAATTTTTTTCTAGCGTTTGTTACCATTAAAAAATGATATCCCATGTAATATTATGGTGGGGGAGGCCTACATTTCTCATAAATTATGGGAAAATTGCTAAACCTATGGGATTTTGAAATTTGCTAAACGTGGGGACAAAATAACGCATCTGCGGACATTTCACACTTATGTTGGGTCGGGAGCAGAAGGAATTAGTAAAAAAAAATACTTTTTTTTTACTAATTCCTCAAAATTAGGGCGAAGACGAGTACTGCAAACATCGCGCGAGGGGTAAAAGTCCTTGTCCCCGCGGTGCACACGATTATTTATATACCAAAACCATGTGTTCCGAGATTTTGCAATGTGAAATATATGTGGCTGCAACCATGTGCCGTAGCTGTGTTGCGTACGTAAGGTGTATCGGACATGGAAGGTGTATCGGACATGAAAGGTGTATTGCACGCGCGTCGAGGAGGGTGGAGGGGGCGGAGCCCCCCCGTGGACACCAAAAGTAATTTTGAAGTGCATCACCAAATTTTAACATGCTATGTTATTAATAATTTTGCTTTTACTAATATAGATTTTATGGAAAATTTCGGCCTCCCCCGCCACAATATTACATGGGATATCATTTTTTAGTGATAACAAACATTAGAAAAAAATCTGGAGCGGTTTTCAGCTGCAGCCCTAATTCTGCAGATTTACCCATGATTCCACATAAAAATGAAAAAATATTTTGGATGATTTGTAAAATGTTTTGTGATTTTTATGATAGAAGTTTTAAGATAGAAATTTTTTATGAACTTTTCCGAATACATTTTTTGTATGAAGTTTATTTACTAGCATGGCTTAAAATTTTTTAACTATCAAAAAAAAAATTTTGATTTTGTTTTTTTTCGCAGCTAACGAGAAAAAAAATGTACTCATCAAATACGCGCATAATCTTCGCGTACGTCCCACCCATGTGGTACGTCGTATGCCCTGACGATGAGCTGGAAGCGCTAATCACACGGGCTGTTCTGACGCATGATGAAACCGGAGGTGTTAGTCTCTGTGTGAATCGCGGGTCTTGAAACTCTTCTGCACGTGTGCGAGTTTTGCCCTAACTAGGGTAAACTAACCAGTGATGGACGATTAACGACACTGTAGGATTCAGATGGACTGTAAAATAAAAATATTATCAAAACCATTTTTTTTATTGTTGTAATTAATGAAAGATATTATTCTGATGATGGAAAAAAATATCATAAGTAATTGCAATAAATAATATTGGAGGAATTGGGAATTAAGTAGCGAAATGACTAAATCACCAGTGAATGGACGAAATTGCCAGTAAATGGACACGCGACCGCTAGTAAATGGACGGGCATTGTAGATAATCGCTGTAAACACTAACAATTATTTATTTTTATTAAATGCTTGATTTAGTAATCACAGTGGTGTAGGAAAATTATAATATTCTTATACATACGAGTATCATGTTTTTTAATAGAATGTTCTAGAAAATAACGATAGAAACTTTGCGATGACGGATTTCACTTTACTCTTTACGACGCTTTTTCTTTACAATGACTCAGTATCGTCTCTTTTCGTGGCTTCTGTTTTTCATTTAACTGTTTTTTGCCCTAACTTCTTTTATCATTTTCATTTTGGTATCTTTTATCTTCATTTTTTCTGCCTTCGCTTTTAGTTTTTTTTTGCTTGAGAGCGTCAGCAGATTCTTTCTTTATTTTTTGCATGACAACTTTTTCCGCAGCTTTTCTTTCTTTTTCTGCTTGTTGGTCTTTTATCGTTTCATGAAATTCTTTCCATTTGGAAGACGTTATCGCAAATGGCAATTTATCTTTTTTTGCATTCTTCGATGCGTTTTATTCAAATTTTGGCCACGTCAGATGTTTATGCCATACGCTACCAACCGATTGAGTATTCGTATCACTACGTGATTGAAGTTGGAGGTCGGATTTATCAATATTTTTCTTATTCCCGTTATGATCAGTTGAGAAGTTGTTTTCCAAAACTTTTAATGGATCATTGTTTTCATTTATAAAAACTACGTTCTCTTCTAGCATATTATTTTCTGTGCCATTAGTTAGACTGACAAGACTTCCCTCTCCATTGATGTGGTCGCCTGTTCCACTGCAATTGTATTTTTGCGAGAAAATGTTAATGTGCTGTCAACGCCGTTTATTTGATCGTTTTTCTTCAAGATTTAAAGCCCTTCATCCAATACTCGTCGCAAATACTCAGTACCGGTTATTTGCACTTGTTGCTCGTCGCAAAGACTAATATTTATCCCGTATATTGGCAATCCCGCTGAAATAAATCGCATAACAAGACGGAAATTAGAAATAGGTTCAGATTTCGTAGGCTTTCATTAATTTATTTTAGCATTATATGAATTAACCTAACTTACTATTGAAATCAATTAATTCTTCAGTCGGATATGACAGATCATTTTCGCCGGCTTGCGGTATTGCATCGTGCACGATCAAAATTTGATTTTCTTCCCTCGCAGCAATGATCTCCGGAATGATTTCTTCAGCTTCTTCGATATCATCCTCGCGATTTGCGCAAATATTCCATACCGCGAATAAAGGGTTGTCTACATTTCCGAGTTGGTTTTTACATCTTATGTCAGCGAAGATCTCGGCGTTTGACGGACAGATGAGATGCTCGATTACCTTCTTAGTCGAAATAAAGTCCTCTTTCGAAATGGCTAATTCTTCTGGTTCACGCCGAAGATTGGCTCGCCTCGTGGAAATACACTTGCTGTAATTCACCGCATTTTCGTCAAAAGGGGACAATCCGCGGGCTCTGAATCCATTTTGAATGGTTTCGGTCTTTAGTGACAAACGGTCGAAAGGTTTCTTGAACAGTGGAGCAAAATTAGATTTCGTAATAGCTTTTTCTGTTATTTGTTTGTGTTCGTTGTCGACTCTTTTCCAATGGGCTTTCAATGGTTTGAAGATTGCAACATCACATGGCTGCATTATGTGCGTTGAGTTTGGCGGCAAGCAGTAAAGAATAATCTCTTTATCGACGCAGAATTCCCGGAGTTCTGAGCTGATATGAGATTTATGGCCATTCAGAAAGTATAAGACCGGGAACTGGATATCATTTTTTAAGCACCATGGATAGAAAACGTTGCAAACACACTCGTAGAATGTTGCCTGTACCATCCAACCACTGTCTGACCGACCGATTGGCCAGTCGTCGGGGACTGATTCTGCGATGTGTATGGGAATTCTTTTATAACCCAGCAAACGCAGCTTAGTCTATTTTCGAAATATTTATGTAACCAATATTGTAATAGATTTATAACAAAATTCTCGTCGCAGAGTTAGAATTTTCTCGTAACGAACGTAAATATAATATATTCAAAATATCTCATAAATATGTGACAGCTATGTATACAAAAGTCATAGTTATGATTTAGTTGAACCTGCTTCTATGTTACTTCCATGCATAGGATGAAAAATACATGTAAAATGATAACCATCATAGTTACATGTATTTGCTCTTTACTAGTTATGCATAAATCGCGGAAGTCACATGTAATATTAGTTACGTATCGAGAAAATAACATTGATTCATAACAATCTCGTCATACCGGTAGGAGATATTGATATGCAAAAAGGGACAAATATTTTATATCTCATAGGATCGAAAATGTGCCGAAAACATATTTATTACGTAATTGTTACACTATGTCAGCAATTATCATTTTGAGGTTATGTTACAAACCTTACATAACCTCAGCATCATATGTGCGTCCGCATTTTTATCAATCATTTATCTGAATGTTTTTTAGAGTTTAGTACAGTTCAGTAAAAGTGTTTATACAGATCTAATGGAAAAAGTGTGGAAAAAATGGGGAAAGTGCCCGAGTCGAAAAATAAAAGTCTTATTTTCCGGCGTGTTTTCGGTCTAGACCGAATTCACGTCGAAAACCGGCCGGAATAGCGAACCATTCCGGCCAGGCTTTGCAGGCCGAAAACACGCCTGAACTCTGGATTTCGGTTTCTCCGTCAGCCTGCTTTCTCGGACCAAAAACACGCAGAAATCTGGAATTTCGGTCTCCCCATCGAGTATCAATATTTGGTAATATAATGAGTGATAATTAGTGCAATTCGATCTTGCTTCTTCTTAAATCTCTATGATAATAAAGAAGATCCTTTTCACCGTGTTTTTTTATTCAAAATAATGAATTTATACAGAGCCTTGAGTAAATTAGTTGGGAGTTAAAGTGATGTAAAATTAGGAGTTAAAGTGATGTAAAATGTCAGCTTTGATTAGCTGAATTCTGCCAATTGTTGAACTGTTCTTGTGAGTTCGATTGATAATGAGGAGCCTGTAACCTGCGACGTCGATCAGTAGACCTAAAAAATGAGTATCGGCATATTTTCGGCCTGAGCAGAACGCTGACTGATGTAAGCTGAAATCCCAAGTTTCGGCGTACTTTCAGCCTGCAACCCGTTAGGCCGATCAACACGCCGGAACTAAGTTCCGGCGTTCTTTTTCCGGCGCATTTTCGGTACGTTCCGGTTTATAAGTCGCCTGAATTATTACGATTTTAAAAGATTCGCCGTTTTTTCGGTCTAAGTCGCCAACCGTAGGCCAACCTTTACAATTTCGACCGAATTGAATAAAGTTTTCGGCCTTAGTTTTCGACTCGGGTGATGTAAGCTGAAATCCCAAGTTTCGGCGTACTTTCAGCCTGCAACCCGTTACGCCGATCAACACGCCGGAACTAAGTTCCGGCGTTTTTTTTTCCGGCGTATTTTCGGTACGTTCCGGTTTATAAGTCGCCTGAATTATTACGATTTTAAAATATTCGCCGTTTTTTCGGTCTAAGTCGCCAACCGTAGGCCAACTTTTGCAATTTCGGCCGAATCGAATAAAGTTTTCGGCCTTAGTTTTCGACTCGGGTGAAAACTAAAGAACTGAATAACATAACGAAAAGGCATTTAAAAATATTAATGAAAAATGCAAGAAATTAAATGAAAAAAATAAGAGTTAACGTGCCAGAAAAACTCGAAGTTTCCACAGTAAAAAATAATCAAGTCCCGCAATGCTCGTCATCGGAAATAATGCACATTAACGAACATGACAAAAATACATCCGAAGTTTTCGCTCAAAATACGGCAATAAATGATGCTGATTCCGGAAAAAGAAGAGAATCTGGTCTCGATAAAGCGAATGTTGTGCTTTCTGCAGATGTCAAAACCTTCGAGCTCGATCAACTGTCACAGTTGTCGACAGTCACTGGTGTCAACAACAAAAGTGTCAAAATAAATCGTGGAATAAAAAGTGAGCTTCAGCAATGGGCTATCGATTCGTGTATCGAAAAAGTATGGCTTAACAAATGATTGCACATACTACGGCGATATGGACATGAGGAAGAATTACCATCCGATTTTCGCTCACTATTGTCGACTCCGAGATCAATTACTACGGTTGAAATCGAACCAGGACAATATTATCACTTTTCTCTTACTTCTGGATTGAAGAAATTCATCTTGTCATATTTCTCAAAGTCAGATATTCCAAACTCAGTTTTATATAATGTCAATATTGATGGCTTACCACTTTCCAAAAGTAGCAGCCAACGGTTTTGGCCTATTTTAGGCTGCATATGCGCTAACTTTTACACTGAACCATTTCCTATCGGAGTATACAGCGGCAAAGAAAAACCCTTCGATGCTAATAAATTTTTGGAAGTTTTGGTTACCGAGGTGAATATTATACAAGAAAATGGAATTGTGGTTAAAAAGAAAACAATCTTCTGCAAATTGAATGTTTTTACATGCGATACACTGGCGAAAGCATATGTCACAAGTACAAAAGGGCACAATGCTTATTATGGCTGCGGAAAGTGTTCTCAAGAAGGTAAATTGGTTCAAAAGCGAGTGACATATCCGGAAGTAAATGCACCACTGCGAACAGATGAAACATTTGCAGCCAAGACAGATGAAAATTTTCACAAAAAGAGTTCAATTCTGGAGAAAATAAATAATTTCGGTATGGTAAGCCAATTCCCATTGGATTACATGCATTTAGTTTTTCTCGGAACTATGAAAAAATTGCTGGCTTTTTAGTTGAGAGGTAAAAAAAATGTTCGTTTGCCAATTCATTCTATTAAAGAAGCTAATGATCGGTTCAATTTACAAAAATTTGCAACGCCGAAAGAATTTTCTAGAAAACCGAGAAGTCTGTACGAATATGACCGTTTTAAAGCTACTGAATTTCGCTAGCTACTATTGTATTCCGGGCCAGTAATATTTCACGATATTTTAGATGGTAAAAGATATGCTCATTTTTTGAGATTAAGTATTGCTATTAGAATTTTGTGCAGCAAAGAATTTCATCTTTCTTTGAATGACTATGCAGAATCCTTGTTGATCTATTTTGTTCAAAACTTCGGAAAACTTTATGGATTTGAATACTTGTCATACAATATTCACAATCTTGTGCATATTTGCAACGATGTAAAGTTATTTGGTCCACTGGATTCCTACAGTTGTTTCAAATTCGAAAATTATCTCCAGAAAATGAAACGAAAATTAAAAAGTACGGGAAAGTCACTTGCGCAGATTGTTAACAGACTTGCAGAAGAGTCTGCTCTGAATAATCCACGTGAAATAATAAACTATCCAATAGTTGCATTCTCAAATGACAAAGACTCGAATGAAGAAGAGCAGAATGTAAAATCTTTAACCTATGAAGATTATTTTTTGAGCATAAAAAAAGGTGATAACTGTATTCGTATTCTTTCCGGAGAGATACTTATTATTGTAAAAATTGTACACAAAGATGGAAAAATCTCAATTTTTGGCAAATTATTCGAATGTGAACGATCTTTTTTTGAGAAACCATGCGATTCTAAAATTCTACGAATTTCAGTTATAAATCATAAGAAATATAAATGTACAAGAATCGATGCATCGCAAATTTTTCAAAAATGTTATCAGATTCAAGTCGATGTTGATAAAGATGTAATTTTCCCGTTACTTCACTGAAATTATATATTAATAACTTAAATTTGTACCTGCAAAGCAACATGATTTCGTAAAAATCTCATCACACAAAGATGAGATATTGATGTTCAGATGCGACAAAAATGTTCCATGTCAACGAATTGGAAATATATCCCAAATACATATTTATTACTTAAATGTTACAAGATATCACTAAAACGTCACGTGATTTCGCAGTGCTCGAAGCGCCTCTAACGTCCGGCTTCTATATTTCTACAGCCAGCGATAGTATCCTACTCGTTTTTGGCGCGAGCTCCGGTCGATTTTGAGGTTATATAGTCTTTAGCACAATTCTATTTTCCACACGTAATATTAAACTAAAGTTGTAATATACTGTGTCCAATGGTAGAATATTCAACATTTTTATAAGATAACAAAATACTTTTACTCATCTTATTTTTTGAGCTGGCAAAGCGTATGTGAAATTCACATAAATTTGAGGTTATCCATTAGAGTAACTAAATTTTCATCGCGCGCGTATAATATCGAATTTTGTGCATTAGATGCATAAAAGGATTGTTTCAATGTAAAATGGATAAACCGTATGCCGTCGTCACACTCACCAACGATACAAATTGTGAACTCGAGTCATCGTCGGAAATACCATCATCCTGGCTTACCGAACATTCAAAACAATGTTGGTGGCCGAATACAAAAAATTTTGGACCACTCATTCTGTAGCGAGCAATACCGGACAAAAATTCTTCAAAATGGCAATTACACGAAGTTCAGTGTCTCGGCTTTTATGGTAAGTTTCTAATAAACTGGGGAGACAACCCATAACAATTTTTTGTAGTGTATGAAAATTGATTTTCATGATAATTTTTTCTTTATAGAGAACATTTATGCCGCTCGGAGCAAAGCTGATGGGATTTCAAGCTGCGACGAATCCACAATCGATTACAAGAAACAAAATCAATGGCGCGATAAAAAAACTGCTTTATCGCCAATTACGGAGGAAACCAAAAAAGGGTCGAAAAAGCGAAAACAAAAATTTGTTTGAGAGCAATCGAGTAAATAAAATAATGTTTTTAATTTTAACTTCAAATATACGAAATATCAAACAAAACTAATTTAGTGATTTTTTGTTATAGATGCTTATTCAGCCTCGGATGAGTCGAATGATTTTCATGACATCAATGAAAACAGCGTTCCAAGCCCACCAATGATGAAAGATTCTAAGAAAGTGAGTTTGACCAGCGATAATTTGCAAGCAAAACCGAAAAAACCCGTGATGACTAGCATCGAGCCCTTGGCTACACGAATGCAAATAATCAGAGAAAGTGAATTATCGCCAAGTTGCCAAAAAGGTTTTAATTATATTTTTTGAATAAGTATATCGGACATTAAGCTTGCAAGATTATATTGTTTAGTGTTATCTCATGATAATTTTTGTTTAGGGAAGCCGTCGTGTATCAATAATATTCCTCAGAGTTTTGAGGACAGCATCTTCAATTCGGATTTATCAATGCCAATCGATCAATCAATGCGCGATTTTTTAATTGGTATATAAGTCTAAAAATTATTTGCATTGTACAACTTTGATACATTTCATGTATTGAAATACGGGAATTATTCTTACAAATATTCATCGTTTTTTAGGTGTCAATGACTCATTATCATCAAAACTGGACAATCTTCTTGCAGTATTGCTTGGTAAATAAATATTTCGATAATTATATCTTTGTTTGATAACATGAGTATTTAAAGATGTTGTGTCTTAAACAGATATGAACGAGAAAATTAATGGAAAATTCGTGGAAATATCCTTCGCAATACGAAATCTTTCGGAGCGTCAAGAAAATATCGAGCGACTTTTAAACACGAATCAGATGAATGTAATTCGTAATGAAGATCACGCCGACTTGATCTCAATATTGCCTTTGAATTCAGTCGAACAAATCCAAGATTTTTAAGCACATCTTTCTGTTGCGGATATCCAACTTTGATTCGTACGTGTTTGGACAAAATCATTTAGTAATTTTTATGAAATTCGTTATTAATTTCATATTTTTTAGTTTATTTCAATATTTCAAGAATTTTTTTATCGTTAATCTTAATGTTTATAAAAATATTAATGAATAAAAATCAATTAAATACAATCAACGTATTACTGTGTGATAGATTTCATGTCTCTGTCAGATCGGAGGCAACAATGCAAAATAATGCATTATCCGAATGCTAAGTAAAATATTTTCACCGGCAGCGGCAAAAAGTTGCTCATGGTGTGGCCAACGTGGCAACTTTAAGGTTAATAATCTGCAGATCATCGCTTCTGTTAAAGGTGAAAATTTCTCGTTAATTCTTGTTTTAATGAGTTATATAAATATTTTTAAAAAATTTGATTATTATCACTGATTACAGATGCCGTACGGCGCACATTTGCATGCACCGATAAATTCTTCGAGGATGAAGCGAAACAGTGGTTCCGGCAAGGGACGCAAAAATTCGCAAGGATTCAAAAGATCAGACCCGGACCGACCGAAACTGCAACCGCGAATTAAAAGTAACGTAATTTTTACGTGCAATTTTTGTTTTATTATTTTTATCATAATGCATTCTGCAATACATTCATAAAAAAAAACCTGGTTCATTTCGTTAATTCATTGGTAAATTTCGTTTAATTGGTATCTACTTTCATTCAACACTAAGAGAAAGTAAAAAAGTACCTGTTTGATCTCAAAAAAAAGTATTATTTAATTTCATATGAAAAAAAAAGTTCCTTTTTTAACATTACTTATTAAATCTCAATAAAAAGTTTAATTTAATATAGAAAACGAATTTTATTTTATTTTACGAGAAAAGCGAATTTCGTTTGTATAATAATGTCGTTAAATAATTAATTAATTAATTTAAAATCCACAACATTATAAAGAAAAAAAAGTCTGCAGAACCTTTTTATTATATCAAAAATCATTTTAAAGGCACATTTGATATAAAAATGTGTTGACGCATCTCAGATTGTCAGTGATGGAAATACTATTCTCTACGATGATTTCATTGTAGTTTCTGGAATAAAGCGTAGATAAAACCATGCGAATTGATGATTAAAATTGATATTGATTGTTAAATTAAAAATTATTTCCGCTCTTAATTATTTAATTAAGAGCGATCACTGTTCATGACCGCTTTTAATTAATCATGATTTTACGATGATATTACAGAAAAAAAATGCTTTAAAAAATCCTTAAAAATTTCCAAAAACCGTTCGCTATCATCAAAAATATTCAAGCTACTGTCTACAGTAGTAGTTCAATAGTAGTTTAGAGTGTACCGAACCTCACCAGGCATCTTACGCTTATTGTTAGTGCAATTCGCATCATTTCCAAATCCCTAATTAGAGTTTTTGTCAACCATGATAAAAAAAAAATTCGAAAATTACAAAATACACTTTAGAAAAATCGGAGAAATTTTTTTTTTAATCTGGTACTATGCATACAAAATTTCGAGCAACAGTCTACAGTAAATTGACCTCTGCTTCTTATGTTTTTCATTTTTTTTTGCTCAAAAAGATAAAAAACGGGTTGAAGCAAAAGCCCAGACATTATGAATTTTACATCAACATTTTTTATATCTGACACTGTATTTTTGGGAATTTTTCAGATTTTTCGATTACGGCCATCGAGGTGTTCAAAAAAAAATTCAAAAATTCATGACGCGCTCAAATTTATTTTGAAAAATCTGAAAAAAAATGTAATTGCTTGATAGAGTGAAAGTAATGATAGGAAAAATCGGGAACCAGATTTGAGGGGTCGAGGGTCAGACCCAGGTCGAATTGGTATGGAATGCCCCTTATATAAAAGAGATATAATGAATATGCGTATTTGATCAAACAAATAACGAAATAGTTACTAATCAGTTACGACTTAGCTACATATTATCATGGAATAACTACTCGTAACTTTCATGTAACTGTGACTTGTTGAAAGGATGACAAATTTGAGCGCGAGAACTGCTTCAATCATAGAGCGTGTGATGTGATTTTTTCATCTAGTGTAACAAATGTTACATAAAATATACGTGATGAACACTAAGTTGCGTTTGCTGGGAAGGAAACAAGATCATAGGCGGTATTGCCTCGCCACTAGCAGAGAACGTGCACAAGACCGTTATGCACTCTTTTTCATTGCCCCGTGGAATCTCATAAAAGTTTTTTTCGCTTTTTGCTCCCAACACCCTGCCACTTTTAGGACAAGTTTAGACACCAGTTTCATCACCGTTGAATATGCTGTGAGGTCTCTTCAAAACTTCAAGAGTATTGCTCTCTTCCAAAAAGCTTTTTACTTCGGCGAACCAATTTTTCAGCCTTTCTTCAGTCACACTTGCGCGAGCCTTCGAAATAAGCTCTACATTTTTTTTAATGAATTTTCGGATACCGTTTCAAGAATACTGCAAACCATTTTTCACCTGGTCTATTGTCTACAAATGGATTCTTCCGTGGGACTTCTTGTAGAACGCGATGCAGCTTTCACTTCATCTGAATGCATGGGAAATCCAACCTGAGCTTTTCCCAAGATCCACTCTTCTATACGATCCTCCTCTTTTTCTGTCAGGATTGATTTTGGTCCTATTCTCCGGCATTCCGGAACTTTGCAATTGACTTTACTGTGTAGTGTAGATTTCGGAATTTTATAGTCTGCCCACTGGTCGGTTTACCCTATGGTAAATTGGTGAAAATCATGGCTAATAATAATTATTTTTTGGATTAATTATACCGATTTTTCCAATACATTTGTGTCTTACTCTGCATTAGTTGACGTTTTGACCGAGAGTAGTATCGTAATCGCTTCGAGAACCTTCCAGAACATTCGAGAAGCTTCCAGAACATTCGAGAACGTTCTAGAAAATTCGAGAACATTCGCGATGACGTAATTTCTAAGGTTGGGAAGGGGATTCATTCGAGGCCACACAAGGTAGGGAGGAGGATTCCATCAGCGCTTCGAGGTCAAACATGGGAGGGAGGGGGATGATGTCACCGGGAATGTGCTCCGGTTAGGCAAGGGAGGGGGTATCGTCGCTTCGCGGCCAAACAAAGGTGGAAGGGAGGGGCATTACATCAGCACTTCGAGGCCAGACAAGGGAGGGACGGGGATGACGTCATCGTTTCGAGAACCTTCTAGAACAATTGAGAACTTTCGTGCGCGCCCGCTGATGACTCATTTTGACGTAATTTTCAAGGTCAAAGCGCTCCAGAACCGGCTTAGTATATCTACTGCTTGCGAATCTTTACAGGAGTCAATAAGCCAAATACGAGACCCTTCTGTGCATACACATGTTCGATACTGATAACTCTGCGAGGATTTCCTCTAATGCTCCTCTCATAGATCCTCAAACTACGGAAAAAGCATTATATGAAAAGATTGGAATACTAGGTCTTGGTTTTATTCTGAGCTGAAGATATTTCAAGCCCACGAAAAGAACCACATATTCCACAGTAGACTCATATGAGCAAACAGAATATATTTTTCTTTCATGAGCCATACGTTATTCTCATTTTACGTTTTTAATGCACTCCGAGAGAGGCTCAACCACGAGGTCACGCTGCGGAGTTAACCACTTGGATGACCTTGTGGCTTCGTAATTTTTAATTACCTCCGAGGCGATGAGGCCTTTACGTTGCGCTTGTTTCTTCTTATTTCGCTATTATTTATTTTACCACAAGGCTTTCTATCCATTTTTTTCGTCTCGCTCATTTATCCGTACGCCTGATATTTTCTTTTTTTTATACTTCCATTTGCTATTCCTCTGCTCAGCATAAAGTGCGTACCGGAGCTGTGAAAATGAAAAGAAAGAGAGAAAAAGAGAGCGTTGGAGAACGAGAGAAAAGAGGAGCTTTTCTTGTTGATTTTTCCATCGTTTTGTTGCATGGCAAGCTTTTGTACCAAACAGCTGGATGAATTCGCCGAATCAGCGACTCATAAAGCCGTGCACTCACACTCGCGAATTTTACGCTTTTGTAGCATTATACGAATATCGCAAAAAACAAACGACAAATATCTCGAATAAATGTATAGTGCGATGTCACCGTATGCGATGTGGAGTTGATCTATTTCTTCTCTCTTTTCTCGTCGCACTGCCCTCTCGCCCTTTTGGATGTTTCTAGATGATGATAATTTATTTCCACATGTTTTGCGTTTGCTGTGACATTTCCCAGCTTACAGTATTTTTATTACATTTTCGTACCTTATATACCCTAAGTTACAACATTCCGCTTAAGAACAACGTTCTTATTGCACACCTTGCGGCCGCAGCTGACATGTCTGCCATGCGTATAGGGAAACTGCGGAAAAGCTATACCACTACAGCCGGTCACAGGTTTGGCTCCCAGCTTCGGAGCTAGTCGCGTTTCGTCGAGAAACAAATCACGCACTACAGGCATACACACACGACACACACGTACCGGTCCGTGCCTGTGACGTCTGTGTATAACTGGAGCGACGTCACGCCCGTATCTATTTTTCTTCGAGACTACGAGACTGGAAATCGAACCCGCGTCCTCCCGATGCTCTGATTTAGAGGCAAGTACGCTAACCACTGAACCATCACACCGGTTTACGGATGTTTCTATATTCATTGTTTCATTATTGATTTTGATGAGATCGTTACTTGAATTTTTACAGTTTAAATAGACTAGAGCACGTTTTATTATTAATTAAACGAGCATAGAAAAAGCTGCATTAGCGACCCATAGAAATACTGATGTATTGTTCTGCATGAAAGTTCAATTTTTCTCAAAACATAAGGCGCACATGCATTTTTACTCTTTTTTTAAATTGTAGCTAATGAACAACGCAACAACGTTTTAATCTTGACTGCGCGTAACCATGATACGATGCATTTATCGAGTTGTCAACAAAACTTCTTATAATGTTTCATTTATGTAAAAACCGGAAAACGTCTTATAACCTTTTATTTATTTAAAAAAAAACGGAAAACTTCGTATGACATTTTATTTATTAAAAAAAATACGGAAAACTTTATTTATATGACCTTATATGTATTTATTTAAAAAAACGAACAACTTCTTGTTCCGAAAAAGTTGATTTTTTAAGATCGGCCGGTTAACTTGTGAATTCTTCGTCAAACACAATGGCATCTTTTTAAATTTGCGAAAATGTTTACATTCTCCATGAGAAAACTTGACGATAACTGATGATTAAACTCCCAAGTTCTTTAGCAGATTTTCCAAAAATCGTAGCTGAATATTTTGAGCGGATTTTGAAAACCCGAACGCTTCCAAACACAGTAACAAGCTCAGTCAGCACGCGAAATGAAAAATCTCTATAGCCGGAATACCATGCGAGTCCAACTAACGAATGTCGATTTTTTCGCATTCATCCGATCAGCTATTGAGACTTCACACAGTGGTCCGGATTTCTAAATAGATGGACTTAGGTGCAAAAGTGCGAATTTCGCAGGGCACAAAATTTTTTCGAATAGAACATTCAACGCTGATTAATATTTGTAATGGACAATTTTTATAGAAATGAGTCCTTCGCACCTAAAAAAAATATTTAAGAAAAAAATGTATAGGAGAACATCGATTACATTTGTTTCTCCGTCCAGTATCAAAGTGTAGCAGTTAAACCTTATATACTGGTAAGTACTTATCGTCCTTAACATGACGACATAAAAACTTCTTCCGTATCTCTGCGGCCTTAGTGCCTACGATGCTTGGAAGTTAAAAATACTATTATTGTATATTTTTATATTTTTCACGAGTTTTTTAAATTGAAATGAATTTAGGATATAATATTTTAGTATAACGAACACAAAAACACACAGACTTTACTGTAAGCATTACTTATTTCGAAATAGAAACAATTATAAATGGATATAGTCCTCAAGAGGACTATTTTAAGTAGTCCTCAAGTACTACTGTTTGGTCACATCAGTAGATCGATTTCAGACTGCAATTCTTGCAGATCCATATTTTCTGGTTCTTTTATGGCTTCCTTAAGCATCAACAAAAGTTCTATAGCTTCTGGAAACATTTCTAATTACTTCGAGTTACTGTACTTTGGTCGAATGTGCGATAAGTATGGGTCAGAACTTATTAAAAAATTATGGCGGAAATCTTCTGTGGTCTTCATCCTGTTGCATTTTCTTGTATGTCATTCACGGACTCTTCTAAAAACTTTGCTTCTTGCTTCATCCGCTTCTTGGGAAAGAATGCCTATATATTTGCAGGAAGCCAAAGTGATGACAAATATCTGCACCATGTACGAGAAGCTTGTACACACTAGCTGGCATATAAAACTGTGGATAAAGATGGACGAAGAGCTCAGCTGTCTCTCTGCAATAATTCCTAAAAAAATCGCACGCGTCTCTAATTACCAAAATCTGGGCCATTTTTTTAATTATAAAAAAAACGATATACGCGCAAAAATATGTTATGTTTGTTATACTACAATGTTATTTTCTAAATTGATTTCAGTTCAAAAACTCGTAAAAAATTAAGAAACATCCAATACTGAAATTTTTAACTTTCAAGCATTGTAGGCACCAAGGCCGCAGAGATACGCAAGAAGTTTTTATGTCGTCATGCTGAGGACGATGCCAGTATATAAGGTTCGACTGCTACACATTGATACTGGACATAGAAAAAAAAATATAATCGATTTTCTCGCATACATTTGTTTCTTAAATATTATGCGTTTGAGCCGAGCATTGAAGAAAAAACGGCGGCTATACGAGCAGAGACACGACAAAGTCATTTTTTCTGCATGACAACGCTCGGCCACATGTTGCAAAACCGGTGAAAACCTACTTGGAAACACGTAAATGGGAAGTCCTACCCGACCCGCCGTATTCACCAGACATTGCCCCTTCCGATTATCACTTGTTCCGATACTTGGCACATGGCCTGGCTGAGTAGTACTTCCATTCTTATGAAGATGTCAAAAAATGGGTCGACTCTTGGATAGCCTCGAAAGGTGTGTCATTTTTCCGACGTGGAATTAAAAGTTCGACTTCATAGTTATTGTAATGCCGGTATTTATGATAAGGATATTTATTCTAATATATTATCACTAATGAAGAGAATGCTTATAATGCTACATAAAATTACAAGATATGTATTAGTTTCATCCTAATCAATTATAAATTTCTATGATGCGGTAGCAAGCAAAGCAGCTTTACACAGTTCTTAAAATCAGGCTCCACTTTTTAGGAAATGTCATAGTTTTGGCCGAGTATATACATTAAGTCAAAATGTACTTGCTTGCAATGTATCCCGTTCAGA
This sequence comes from Ophion ventricosus, assembly GCA_963932345.1. Taxonomy (NCBI): domain Eukaryota; kingdom Metazoa; phylum Arthropoda; class Insecta; order Hymenoptera; family Ichneumonidae; genus Ophion; species Ophion ventricosus. Next base: position 31,481,877 of record OZ010713.1, on the reverse strand, counting down.
ACATTGTAATTTCTAAACATAGAGGGTAAGCCGTAAAAAACGGTTTGTGGTCTCCCCAGTCTGGTCCATAAGAGGGCCCGGTCAGGTGAATAGGCGAGGCAATCGTGATCAGGGCCCGAAACGAAGTAGGGAATGCCCAGTCACATTTCTGCACGGGTATAATCATCGATTGGCTCAAACGCAAATGTGCGATTCTGTGAAACTTTCGGAGCAAGTATCATCAAACTCAAATTATCATACCTTAAACTAGCATTTTGTGGGCTGAACAAGTCCAAAGATGGCTTCACAAAAGAAAGAACCAAGGACATTCCATTGAATACAGAAGAAAAACTGTTTCTCAACATTCAGCGGATGGAGATTTTTGACGGTAGAAGGAACCGGAAGGGCCCGGAATTTAAACGAAGAAAAAAACCATCGTGTTGTAGGTCAATGAATTCGTATCGGAATGCGCTAAACCTCTAGTTAGACAAAGGTGTAGTTGCATTAGAAAAAAACAAGGGCACCTTGAAGGGCACCATTTTTTCGAACTTATAGTTTGGGAAATATTTGCGTGGAAGGAAAAACATAGGACACCTTGATATACAGTTATGTGCGAAAATAGTCCATCCTATTTTCAAGCATATTGCATTGGAATACGACGGTGGGGAAAAAATTAACGAGTTATGACAACGTGTATGCACTTGTATTTGAAAACGATGAATTATATACATAGATAGTGTTCTTAAATATTTGATTGTCTATCACTTTTTATTTAACGCGTGTGTAAAAGTATTGGGCCACATACTATTGCGTGTGAAAAAAAATAACAAAAAATTTCTAAAATAACAAAACGAGATTCGGCCTTCTCGAGTCAGTACTCGGTTGTCATGCCCTTCACAGAGATAACTGCGGCAAATCAGCGAGGCATGGACGCTATTAATTGTGCGATCCGTTCTTGTAGCAAGTTTTCCCACTCATGTCGCAAATGATTCCACAATTTCGTCTTGTTAGAGTGATTTTTTGTTCCAACACGATCTTTTAGGTCTTTCCACAAATGCTTAAACGGATTTAAATCCGGTGTTTGTGATGGCCAGTAGAGAAGGCGTATTTTTTGTCTTTGAAGCGAATCGTTTCCAAGACGTGAAGCATGTTTGGGTTCATTATCGTGTTGAAAAACCTAACCACGCGGCATTTTCTTCATCGCAAATAGGAGCATATGGTCTTGCAATATATTTCTGCCCATTGCAGCCTCCATATTGCCTTGAATTTGTACCAGCGGATCAACGGCATTGTCACAAAATGCTCGCCAAACTCTAATGTTCCCGCAACCATGTTTTACGGTAGATGTTTGATACCTTACGTTGAATCTGGTACCCGTTGGACGTCTTACGTACTTCCGACCGTCACTCCCGAATAAATGAAATTTGGATTTATCGGAAAAAGCACTTTCTGCCAATCTGATGCTGTCCAATGTTGACATTTTTCTGCAAAATTCAATCTGGACTTTTGATTTTTTTTACTAATGAGTGGTTTTTTGACACCAATGGGTTTAATCAGCTGGCAAACGTCAAGTACTCTGACTAATGTTGGCACGATTTTCACTATGTAATTCTCTCGAAATGCCTACTGCAGTTTCTCGTGGATCTGTAACGTACTTCCTTTTTATAATTTTCTCAACCTATTCCGTAGTTTTTCGTGGTCTACCACTTCGACTTTTGTCACATAACGAATTTGTTAATTTATATTTACGAATAATACGATTGCTCATACTTTTTCCAATGGACAAAGTAGTCGCAATATCGCGAGAACTCTTTCCTTATGAAGAAAGTGTTAATCCGATTTTAAGGACCTCTATATTCGTGTGTTTCGCCATCGCGGCAAAAATAATACTGATTTTTCATTGTCATGGATGTTTGGAAATTAGTACGAAAGAAAATGCAAACTGTGCGTACGAAGCCTGGCGAGATAGCGACCCGATACTTTGGCACACTCGTTCGACGCTGTACACAAATTATACTCCATACAAAAAAAATAGATCACATTATTATTCATATCATAGCTCTCTTAAAAATTTTAAATAATTAACGAGTTCAGGAATTCAATATTTCATCACTTTATTAAAAAAAAAAAAAAAATAGGGTGGCCCGAAACTTTTGCACTCCACTGTATATCGACAGGTATGTTGATTTCTTATACTATTATTGTTATTTTTTATTTTTCCTGAGTTCCAACGTATTAGTTCTCTCAATTCGCGTCGTCTTTCTATCACTCCCTACCCGTACTTTGCTAATCGAACCTATTTTCCGTTGCACCCACAGCCGTCTTAAGCAACACTATGCCGCATTTGCGGAGGGTGCGGGGAAACTGTGGAAAACCCGTACCCTTATAGACGGCCCTATACCCTTCTGATTCTCTGGTGCACATACTTTCACTCAAGTATCTAAATTAAGGTATCAAAAGTATAGGCTTTCGGCTCACTGGTTGATGCGCCAACCGGTGCACGGCTAAGCGGTTATCGCTTCGAGTATTCGCTATGCACAATGCTGATTAACTCGAAGTACCGCCGATGCCGAAACCCGACCACACATTTTTCACAACCACCATAATTTGTTTCGATTATTATTCGTGGGAATAATAATTTCTTAGTCTGAAAGAAAGCCAATTTTCGTTATTCGCTCTTGTTGATTATGGTTCTCGAGCGTGTAGTAAAATGAATTTTTAATTACCTAAAAGTTACTGTATTCTTCGAGTCCACACAACACCAAGGGTTATGAGAAAGCACTGTAAAATTCCGTCCAACGAGTTTTTTTGGCTTATTACTTATCCCATTTTTGCGTTGGCTGTACCCAATTTCCATACGAAATTCAGTGATTGAAAGCGCTCCAATCAGTTCCAGCCCAATCGCCAAGAATTTCTTCACGACGCTCAATCAACGTACAACATTCGACGTCGTTATCTGTATAATGTGTATTTACGTAATATTATTAGTGCTTATTTAGCACACGTATCTATATGCATAAAACAGTGCTAAGGCGAGAAACTGGAGAAGAGGGATGTCGAGCAGTAAATCCCAGAACATTAATATTAATGCGTCTTCGGCATGTACGTCTGTGGATCTACAGCTTCCTCCCTCCGACTCTATCCTTCTAACTTCCGGTGCAAACGCAGCGCAGCCAACGTTCACGCCACCTGGTGTATGGCATTCTCAACTATTGGATGAGCAAGTCACTCCACTGTGAATCTAAACACCGTCTTGAGGAAACTCTCGAAATGTAGACATGCCGTATATGCTAGGTACGAGAGTTCAGTGGAGGAGTTTACAAAGCGAAGTGCATATGGAACCAAGCACATGGAGATGAAGCCCTCCGCCCACAATCGAGAAAGCGTCATTCTAAGATATATATATAAGAAGGTCTTCATGTCCAACGTAGTCGCCAACAATTTGTCTTTCTAAAATGTTCTTACTTATTTTTTATTTTTTATTTCGAGATTCAGCTTATTAAACACTTTTAATCCAGGTTTGATTAATTCGGCATTTGCTTAATTTCACGCGTAGATGGATTCATAACCGAAAACAAGCTATGTAGCGACAAATCCCGACTCTCGACAGTCATACCCGAGTGAAAATTACAATGTCGATTTTAATCTTTTCGATCGAATTTAATTTCCTCCCAGTACTGCCTGGGTGTTCTGGTGCCAACTTCTTTTTTTTCTATATCGGGCTAGTGAGAGTTCAATATCGTAATGAATTCGACATAAAGTTGAGCTACAAAATCTATTAGTAAAAAAATTGATTTATCGCATTCTGTTCTGATTTTTGTTGCACCTAGATCTAATAGCGCTAATTCGAAATAGTTTCGAAAAATCAATTAAGCGGCATCAAAAATCGATTACTTTTTACCTAAAATATTAGTTCAAGATCTCAAGAATCCGGTGGTAAAGTAAGTTATTTGCCGGCGTCACTGAAATCATCGAGTATTCGTCGTTCAAAACTTAAACACGTCTTTCCCAAAACTACATTTTTTTATTTTGTCGGCACCCTGACGTCAAAACGAATTGACCGATCATGCTAAAATTGTACAGATAATTCTATAACAATTGCCTTGAACTTATACCTACTTGTTTATGAGAATCACTCTCAAAAAGTACTTTTGTAATGCAAAAAAAACGAAAATGTTGTGTAAATTTTCAATTTTATTTTTCTGAACTATCCCATATTTTGAATTTTCAACTTTTCAAATGTTTTTTACGTTCAAGTTCAGCATTTTGATGTTAAAATACTAACAATTCTTTGCTCGTATTTTTTTTATCATAACTTTCAAGTTATTGGATTTCCCACAAACGGACAGCTGCAGCCAAAACTTTCCTGGAAGACCACACCCTAATATCGCCATTTTTGCATAATTTTTCAATGATAAAATTTATTCAAACACTTTAATCTTCTAATATATAAATATTAATATTCTTCGATTTGCTTGCACATCGTGCATCCGATTGAGTTGAAACTTTGTACCGTTGTTATTGGTACTTGCGTGCAAGTTTCCGGCATATTACCATCAACGTACAATAGGTAGCGTGAATCTTATCGGATGTATATAATGAAACCAAACAAATGAGTAATAAAAATAAAGTCACGAAAATAGGAGGAAAAAACCGCTGAGTCACCTTGGTCGATGGCTGTGGGCCATACGCGATATATCTGTGTACCAAAGAAAATTAATTTTACCATTATTATTATTATTATTTAAAAAATGTGTTAGTTAGTTTTATTTTCCGCAGTTTGCATTGGGAAAAATTTACCTATCGCTGGTGGTTAGGCTCGATCTTCATCTCTATAGTCATCTCCATTTGTTCATTTCTTTCTATTATCTTCTATACATGTGAAATAGTTTTGTGACTGACTGACTAACATATAGACAGCGCACAGCCTAACCGCTGAAGATGGTAAAATGAAGTTTAAAAGATCTGTTCCTTCGAAGGTGTAGAGGTGCACAAAGATAGGTTTTTTTCGAAAATCAACTTCACATGAGGTGTGAAAGTTTATAGGGAAAATTGTATTCCTTGCGTATACCAACTTGAAGTTTGGTATATATATTCTTTATAGCAAATAACATGGCGTATTTTAGGATTTTTTTAAAAAACCCTTAATTAGGAATGCAATGTGATGTTGAAGTTTGTATGAAAAAGTCGATTTCCCTGCGTTTTATCTCAATGAAGTTCGAAAAATACGTTCCTTAAAGGGCGTAGAGATGCGCTAGAAAGGATTAGCTTCTTGCATGGTCAATTTTCCGTGGGCTGTTCGAGAGTATCGAATGTCTGAAACTTGAATGTGCTTGCCGAAGATCATAAATCATAGATGTTTTCTACATAACTATATTGCAAAGCCATATAGTTCTATAGACAACAATGACATTGCATGAAAGTTGGCACTTTTATACTACTATTTCATTAATTGCCAACCCTTAAGTCAGCTAGTCAGTTTACCATCGTGCCTGAGCAATATAACAATCTACCTTCTTCATTTCTTATTTTTTCTCTCTCTGTTTATCTCCTCTCTGGTTCAAATTCTGAAGTCCATGCGGACGAAGTTGCGGGCAAAAGCTAGTTATGTAATAAATTCTACCTAAAGTTTCATAAATATAAATCGTTTGGTTCCTTACCGAAAAAAACTAACACAAATGGGTATTTTTTCGTTGTCTACTTGCATTTCTCCCTTAATCGTTTTTTTTAGTAACAGTCAATATTATCAAGAGTGAATATACACTCATTTAGGAAACTGATAATTTAAGGAATGCTAAATCTCAATTTTCCATGGTTCATAATCAAAGTAACACTTCAAAGAACGCACGGAGAGAAATTATTTGTTTAGATTGACTGAATGCAGTATATTTGACGTATTTGTGTTTGGTGGACGTATATGATTATGTACATCTTTCAAAATAGTCGTCAGACTTAAAGAAATGCTTATACTTGAAGCATGCATGTCGGTTCAGATAAACTTTTTATCAAGATTCAACATTGAAACATTATTTATTCAAGGTGCATAAACGTTTTAGTAGAGCAACTGTGAATTTATCAACTGATTTGGTAGATTTAGCGTGGTGTACATCATATTCTCAGCGAATACACCGACATATGTTGGTCATTATATCATGGAACTTTTTTTAGAATACTTACGCCATATATTAAAAAGTCGGACCATTTAGGAAGCCGTTTGCAAGGCCGTTAGCAACATTACGGAAATCTTGCAATTTCGTCATGTTCTTACCCAAGTGTTACATCTGTAATCTTGGTCTTGCAACTCGAGTCTTGGTCTTGGACTCGGACTTCCACGAATTTTCACCAAAAACAAGACTAATTTTGCTTAAAAGTAGTTAAATTTATAATTCCATTACAGTAAATAAATAGGTGTATTAAAGTTGAACAATGATATACGAGAGACAAAAAATTCATTTTTTTAAGTCAATTATAAACAAATGAAACATTTAATTGAAGTACATATGTAATTTTATTGAGTATCAAACAAAAGCCGAATAGACCTGGTATTCAAAAAATTTTCATTTCATTCATGTAAACGATTTCTCTCGATGCAGTCCCAAAGGCTGCATTTTGCCATGAGCATCAAATTAATAGGTAGGAAAACGCGGTTTTTCGGAAACGATTGAATAAGTCTTAAATTGAATTAATATGCTCACCATTGTCAATAACAAATTCAATGCCGATGGGGTATGCCGTTTGAGGGAAGACCAGTATCGTTTCTTTAGTCTGATGGATAGATACATTCGATCGCGATACGGATATGAGAAAATCAAAACGTCTTGCTAGACCACACGGGGAGGGTGTTCGTTATTCTAGCCAAACTAGATAGCGACACAGTGAATTCTGATTCACTATCTTGATATGTGAATCGCAGATTCTTGCTTCACCTTCTCGCAAATTCGCTCAATGCGCATATACGTAACTATATAACGCCCATTCATGCATGTATGTGTGTAGGTGTGTGTGTATATAATTAGGCAACAGGAGGTGTTATCACATTTGGGATGTGCGAAACTACGGGGGTGGCTTAAGCAGGGGTTACATCAGGAATGTTTGTTTTAGTTGAGACTGCAGTTGATGTACCTTATGTATGCCCTTAACTGAGCCGTGCGAAAGCTTCTCCTAATCCCCATGTTTCTACGAGAGGGATGGAATATTTCCACTCTCGCGAATTCGACGAATTATCCTGTGACCAAGACCAAAAGGTACTTACGCTGAATAGACTTTGCCTAGGGACAGAAATAGTTAAATGGTCGGCCTGCGGCCCTTGATTACTTGCACGCCGAGCAACAGTAACAGTGCTAGTTATTCGGGTGAATGTACTCGTTCCCGAAACCTTCCTTGACAAAGATATTACATTGCCTAATAACTTATTCTAAAATTCCTACTTATTTAGGATAACACTTTTATATACACGCTTTTTCTCAATGTGCCGCGTTAAGGTAGTACTAGCGGATAGACTAGTCAACAGAAAATCTATACATTTTCGAATTTGAAAAAAGTATAATACATTTAGGTATAATAACGATCATGGTACGGAAAAGAATTATTTGAGAAGTGTATGTGATAACTGTGTATATTATACTATGAAAAGTGAAGTATTAAAATAGCAATCAAATTTGACTTGAATTGTCTCACTGGCCCACATTTCATCATTCTGGCAATATCCATCGCAACGCTGTACTGAGGCCACGGTCTTACATACGGGTCTGGAAACGAACCCAGATTTCAATGAAGCCCTGAGGCAGGGAGACTATACTAAAGGAGTCCCAACGCTATTAGGAGGGATATAGGAAAAGTGGTATGCGAATCTGCTGGATTTAAGTATTACTTGATTGAGGCACCAGCAGCGCTGGGTAGAAGCTGACGCATGGCGCAATGAAGGTAGCCACGTGTGAGAAAGATGAAACAAGGTTGTTGATTTTTTGTTTTTCCGTCAAAATAAAAGTATACAACAAATTATTCTGAATTTTATTCGCTTTACGTATTAATATGGCCGCCACTGTAGGTTTAATAACGAAGAGCTCAAGAAAAAGACTACCAAATGCAGTTTGCAAACTAGCCAAAAAACAGACATGGCAGTGGATGAAGGTTTGTATCAAAAATAAGAAGAAGATGATGAGTTTTTATGCTGTAAAATTGACAGCAGGTGAAGCCCAAACCCACGATTGTGGATTTGCCATTGAATTGTAATTGTCAATGGCATTGTTGGAACGCAAACAACTCGCTCATTAATGTGGTATTTGTCATTCTTTTTCTCGTTTTTTCCCATAAATATGATTCGCGTTGGCGATCGATTTTTCGGTAACAGAAATAGTCGCACTTGATCTTTTTGTTCAAGGGATTAGCCTATATTTTAGCTCGCGTTTTGATTTTTGCCACGAATGAAAGCTGCCAGTTTTTCTAAGAGCGTTACTAGCCTCATGAAAATTGTTTACTCGGTACAGGAAACATTACTGAAGAAAGCGGTTTAGCATATTCCGTCCAGAATGCACAAAGTGCCATCACTTGGAAACAATAATGCAATGCCTCCATGTTTAAATATGTATCGTTTATAGTTTATAAAAACATTTGTTACATTTCGGTGAAAACATATTGCAATGTTTTTTTTTAAATTTTTCCGTGCGACTTGAAAAGAGGATATGAAAATAATACGAGTAACGACGGCTACGTCACAAACTAAACTTTTTACACCAAAAATGTACATTCACGATATGTCTCAATGTAACATGTATATCCACGCTTAGATTCAGAATTCGTTATAAACAATCAGCAGTAATTACTATCGTCTGGTTCGCGTGCGCATAAGCATGGAGCGTTTGAATATTCAGTTTTTGGTTATGTTCCTTTTCATTTTCGCTCAAGTTTCTCGCGTTTTACTCCCACCGCCGATGCGTCAGCCATCACCGGCGCCACATAGTAGGCGCAATGGAAACAGTGTTTTTCTAGCAGATTCGTATACCATTTCCGTAGTACATAGTTTGGACTTCTTTAATATAGTCTCCCTGCCCTGAGGCACCGTTACGAGGTCCACTGTTTATTCCACTCGCTGCCACATGCGTTGCTGCTATCGGAGGGTACCCCCCACCTACGGTCTTCTGTGATCTCACCTTTCCCCCTTGCCACTTATTATTTTCCGTGTTGTCATGTAAAAGATAACCTCGGTCCTCGTGTCATCTCATGCCCAAACAAACTCCGGCGCTTCCGATAAATGTCAAGCGTGTGTTTGATTACCGTGTGTGAGCGTGTGAGTGTGTGTGAGTGATGTGCATATTGTAACTTCGGTCTAACATACAGTGTAACAACAGACATGGATCGACATAGCATTCGTTCGAATCACGGACGTAATAAATGACGATTCGTTTCGAGCAAAGTGTACAAATGCCGAAATAATGTACGTGCATTGAGGAAAATAATGCCGATTTCAAAAGTAAAGTTAATGCAGAAACGCATGATCATGTAAGACGTCGCGCCGTAGATTTTTATACTCTCGATCAAAGCCTCTGGTGCAAAAATTTCAACTCTCTTTCGCTCCGAAATATTGTAAATGAGGAGACATTTGACCTGGCGAGCAGGATCGATGTGCTCAATGTACAGTGTAACCCGAATCATGCCGTCGAGACCAACAAATTCGGCCTCCCCGATACAAGCACAGCTGACGGCATGCTGCGTTGCCAAGTCTACGCCATCTCTCCTGTCATGGCAGACGCGGCTAGCGAACGCAAAGAGGCGCAGTATCACACGCCTCCGAGCACTTCGAAATTTTGAAATGAGTTTTCTCCAAAACGGAAGAACCAATTGGAATGAAATTTCTTGTGTGCATGCAGGACACTTGCTCCGAGAGCATGGTTCTCGGCATTTTCCCAAATTTCGAAAAAAAATGTACAGTTTGTGGTTACCATGGGATAAATTGTGAATTATTAACTATTTCATCGCGTTTTCGGTAATTTGGAGGGAACCATGGTCTCGACCATGAAAAATCATACATTTCAAACTTTGTTTCACTTGTTTTCATGAATAAATGGCGGAGAAAACTCATTTTGAAATTTTTTACATAAAAGTAGCAAAATTGCACCAACAAAGCTCAAAATATTATCGACGGACACGATAGTCTAGTTCATCTGTTTTCTCACTGACAGCGCGCAGCTCGCATCGTTCCGTTTTTACCGACCGCGCTCGTATCCTTCCGAGACAGCAAATTGTTTTTTGACAGTCGGAAGCGGCGCTCCTCGCGGAACGTTGTATATTCGTTCGGTTCACATGCAGTTTTTTTTCGAAATACGTTGCTGCGTGCGCCATACATTCGCAAGAATTCTAGAACCGATCGGTTTATCCGCGATGTGTGAAAAAGGGTTTACCAGTATAGTCGTGAAACGTGCGTCGAATCGGCGAAAAGTTCACGTGATCGGCCGAATATTTGTGTCCAGTGCGCAGATGACCAAGTGTGCCATTCCGAAACTGGGTCGTGAAAAGAAGTGCTCGAGAAGGAAAATGTTGAGCAGCGTAATTCCTAGAAAGCGGTTGCTTTGCGTATCGGTGAGTGCAGCGAAGCCTTGCCTGATCATGTGCCTGGTTATTTTTCATTATGATTTCATATTGCCTCGTTATTTTTTAACCCATTCCCAGCGATCGGGTTATCTTACCTGTTGCCTTCCTTTCGAGTCTCGGGTTATCTGTTCTCGTTATTTTGTAATCCCTCTCCATCGATTGGGTTATTTTACCTACCGTCTCCTTTTTGAGTCTCGGGCTATCTGTCATCGTTTTTTTTGTGCCCTCCCCATCTATCGGGTTATCTCACCTACCGTCTTCTTTTCCAGTCTCGGGTTATCTGACCTCGTCATTTTGTAATCTCTCTCCATCGATCCGGTCATCTCACCTACCGTCTCCCTTTCGAGTCTCGGGTTATCTGACCTCGTTTTTTGTAATTCCTCCTCATCGATCTGGTTATCTGCCCTACCGTTTTCCTTTCGAGTCTCGGGTTATCTGTCCTCGTTATTTTTCAATCTCTCCTCATCGATCGGGTTATCTCACCTGCCGTCTTCATTTCGAGTCTCGGGTTATCTGTCCTCGTCATTTTTCAATCCCTCCCTATCGATCGGGTTATCTTACCTACCGTCCCTCTTTCGAGTCTCGGGTTATCTGACCTCGTTATTTTGTAATCCCTCCTCATCGATCGGGTTATCTGACCTACTGTTTTCCTTTCGAGCCTCGGGTTATCTGTCCTCGTTATTTTTCAATCTCTCCCCATCGATCGGGTTATCTCACCTGCCGTCTTCATTTCGAGTCTCGGGTTATCTGTCCTCGTCATTTTTCAATCCCTCCCTATCGATCGGGTTATCTTACCTACCGTCTCTCTTTCGAGTCTCGGGTTATCTGACCTTGTTACTTTGTAATCATTCTCCATCGATCGGGTTATCTCACCTACCATCTCCCTTTCGAGTCTCGGGTTATCTGTCCTCGTTATTTTTCAATCCCTCCCCATCGATCGGGTTATCTTACCTACCGTCTCCCTTTCGGGTCTCGGGTTGTCTGACCTCATTAAGTTGTAATCCTTCCCCATCGATCGGGTTATCTCACGTACCGTCTCCATTTCGAGTCTCGGGTTATCTGTTCTCGTTATTTTTCATTCCGTCCCCATCGATCGGGTTATCTTACCTACCGTCTTCCTTTCGAGTCTCGGGTTATCTGACCTCGTTTACTTGTTATCCTTCCCCATCGATCGGGTTATCTCACCTACTGTCGCTCTTTCGAGTCTCGGGTTATCTGGCCTTATTATTTTGTAATCCTTCTACATCGATCGGGTTATCTCACCTACCGTCTCCCTCTCGAGTCTCGGGTTATCTGTCTTCGTTATTTTTCAATCGCTCCCTATCGATCGGGTTATCTTATCTACCGTCTCCCTTTCGAGTCTCGGGTTATCTGACCTCGTTAACTTGTAATCCTTCCCCATCGATCGGGTTATCTCACGTACCGTATCCATTTCGATTCTCGGGTTATCGGTCCTCTTTATTTTTCAATCCGCCCTCATCGATCGGGTTATCTTACCTATCGTCTCTCTTTCGAGTCTCGGGTTATCTGACCTTGTTATTTAGTAATCCTTCTCAATCGATCGGGTTATCTCACCTACCGCCTCCCTTTCGAGTCTCGGGTTATCTGTCCTCGTTATTTTTTAATCCCTCCCCATCGATCGAGTTATCTTACGTACCGTCTACCTTTCGAGTCTCGGGTTATCTGACCTCTGTAACTTGTAATCCTTCCCCATCGATCGGGTTATCTCACCTACCGTCTCCCTTTCGAGTCTTGGATTATCTAATCTCATTATTTTTCATTCCCTCCCTATCGATCGGATTATCTCACCTACCATCTCCCTTTCGAGTCTCGGGTTATCTGTCCTTGTTATTTTTCAATCCCTCTCTATCGATTGGGTTATCTCACCAACCGTCTCCATTTCGAGTCTCGGGTTATATGTCGTCGTTATTTTTCAATCCCTCCCCATGGATTGGGTTATCTTACATACCATTTCCCTTTCGAGTCTCGAGTTATTTGTCCTCGTCATTTTGTAATCCCTCCCCATCGATCGGGGAGGGATTTGTTTAACTTAATTTAAAAAGGATGGAAATATGTCGCCACCCTTTCACAAGACGAGTCTCTAGCAAATGTTTGCTAGAAAGTTCAGCAGTAATAACATTTCCACTGATTACCGTCGTCGAAATAAGAAATCGATTCGAGCCTATTTATTTAAACAATTACCGATCGTAAAATTCCACCGTTCTTTCGTAGAGGGAGGCTCTAGCGATCTTCATCGCTAGAGACTTCGATCAGCAGATCTCTCTGCCGAAAATAAATCTCGCCAGAGAGAAAAAGTGTTGAAAATATTTGTTTAAACAATAGACAGTAATGGATAAATTGTAGCACTCTCTTGCAGAGAGAGCCTCCAGCGATCTCCATTGCTAATAAATACTTGCGTCCAAAAACCTGCCTGAGGTCAACCTCGGCAGAGAGATCGAATGCTGAAGGTATTTGTTTCAACAATAGGCTTCGCCTGTAAATTTCACCACTCTTTAGTTGAGTGAGTCTCCGGGCGATCTCGTTCCTTCGAGAATTTTACCGAAGTCGAATGCATCGATGATACGCTGCATCGAGAATATAAATCGTACTCGAGCTTATTTGCTTAAATTAATTTAAAAAGGTTGCAAAAACAATTCGCGATGGCAAAATTTTACCGCTCTTCCGTAAAGCGAGACTCTAGCGATCTTCACTGCTTGAGACTTCGAGCCGCGGATAACCTGCCGAAAATAAGTCCCGGCAGAGAGAACAAATGTTGAACATATTTGTTTAAACAATAGGCATTAATTGTTGAATTGTAGCACTCTCTTTCAGAGAGAGTCTCAAGCGATCTTCATTGCGAGAAAATGTTTGCCTCGGAAAACCTGCCGAATACACACCCACACACGGGATCATAGTGAGACGTTGTAGATATCGAGCGCGGTTCCCTCTGGCGGCAGAGGCTCGTAGCTAAAGCTACGAGCTCTGCACTACCGCCGTAATGGGACCCCGCGTCGAAATTTCGTGGCGTGTGATACATGCCCTTAAATGCATTGATTTTGTGAATTAATTACTATTGTATTTAGGTGGTAAGGCATGTGGAGTTTTTGCGGACGTTAATCTGTATGTCTATGCTACACATACAGAAAAAATCAATTTTTTTTTCTAATGAGGAGATTTGTGCACATATTACCTCAATGCAACGGGACTTGGAATGATCTGAATAATTAAATGATTAAAAGAACTCACCTGTAAGTCAATTTCTATCATAAGTGTATGACGCGCCTCACCGAAGAGATCATACCCCTACTATGCACCGATGGCGCCACAATTTTTCAGTGCAATTTTTTGTTGTCCTGATCCGTGCTCACAACAACCCCTAGCTCATTAATTCAAAGTGCTGCCGTAATCACTTGGGTTTCTAATGTGTACATTAGAAAAGGGGTAAAAAATACCTATTGGGTGGGTCTGATCTCTTCGGAAGAGCCCTTTCATACAATTAATTGTATTCCGTGCCTCTTCCTCGAAATCATTAGTAGTTATTCAAAGTTTATGACGGCAGAGATTCAGTGTTTCAGAAATTTCTTGTTCAAGTTTAATTTCATTATTTCATAACGATAGTCAAACAAATATGAAACGCAGCGTTAATCATTGGCCCTATTCAGACTAGCTTTCGCATACGTTTCCTTATTTTCGATAATATTTTTATCGTAAAATCTGGCGAAAGCACTAGATTTCTCCCTCCCTGAAGCAGCTTTTTTAATTGTATCTATATTAACACCACTTCTTTTTCCGGTGAAAGTTAACGCACTATACGCATCGAATACCTCCGTATCTACTCCGCATGCCTAAAGGGTCCCCACCAACAACGCGCTTATTCGAAGACACATAAAGCATGTAGAATCGACATACAAGACGTATGTTTACACACATTGGACTAAACAACACATGTTGATAGCAACACACGAGCAAAAATAACCCGGAAAAAAGCAATACAGTTAAAGTGTTTTACTTGCGAGCTATTGATCATATGTTTTAAACCTTGGTTACGGCATCACGGGAAACTCATTAGTTGATTTGACATTGATTGATTGAGAGGTTAATTGCAGACTATATTTGGTATTCAATTAACCGGTTAACGGATTCAATTAACATCTTAGTATACACACACACTCTATAATAAATATACTCGATATATGTTTCAGACTATTTATTATGAGTTTATTCACTTATTCACATGGAGGATATACATATGTACATAGTGTTGTAAAAATGCGATTAACAATTTTTATTTTATCCGGCAAATTCATCTCGTCCGTGGTTAATTAAACTCACGTACGTTGCGTCTTTCAGCTTAAAACAAAAAACAGGGGGAGGAAAAATCAAATTTGCCACACACATAAGTTCTTGGAAATTGAGACTCGCTTCTCCGAGGCAATACGGATTCAACTTTTCACTGAAGTACAAAGTCACCAGGGATGAAAAAAATAAAAATATCCTATCATGTAACACAAAAACTTCTTTGATTTGTCCAAACAAAGGTAGTGAATCGTCATTGCATTGCAGCAGGATAATCGTCTTTTGTTGATATGTTGTTCCCTGAACAACTACTTTACGTGACCCTAACATGAGACATGCGCCCTTATCATCTTCAGGTACAAATCTATAAAAAATGTCTGGATTTGATAGATTCGATAACAGCACTGTTTCTCCGGGATATACTTTATGACCGCGGTACAAGATATTTCTCGCCAGCGCGCCTGGATATGTCGCGAGAACTGAGCATAACCGTGCCTGATGCCGGTAAGCTAAGGTGTAGGGCATATTTTTTTAATTCCGTACAACTGGAACCAAAGATTTGAAATAAGCGTGAGCAGCTTCAAACCGAAAGCAACATTGTTGTCGCGCTGGTCCGAATGACCGAATGCACCGCGGTATATAAATAAGAAAATGGAATTTCGGCATTAGAGAGCCTGGATATAGGCGTTTAAATCGTAGAATATATAACTCTATCATTTGAGATAGAAGGTCTATAGACTCAATGCGAATCTCGTACGCAAAGCAGATATTTAAAATCTGTAACAAAAGAGTGTGACATTCTATGCGTTCGCAAATATCTTCTTCATTCCGATCTATAATCCATTCACCTATTAAGAACGGTAAGGTATGAGATAGCACAAGCATTTGTGATGCTGTTTGACGTAGATTGCTTTTTGCAGCTTGATGTCAAAGTTGGTTCGGCGGTTGTTAATTTCAGCTAACGTCAAAATATGCTTTTCTTCGATCCAAAATCGCAAAAGTTGTTGACATGCAATAAGAGCGATGCCTCCGAGCAAAACATGCATTGAGTCTTGAGGTAAACAAGTCGTTACATGAAAGTTCGATATATCCAATACCAAGCTTCTAGCGTTGACACCATACCGTTTTTTCCAAAAATCAGATGTACGAGAGTCGTTTGACAAGTCCGTGCAAAGTCAGCGAGATGGCACTACTGGTGCGTATCGAGGTTATTTTGAGTTAGTAGCATCTCTTGGAAGAAAACATACCAAGTTTCAGCTAGATCGGTGTATTTCTATGTGTTTGGCATTCGTTTGAACCGAGGAAGTCGAGTGGTTTTAAAAAAATGGACGAAAAAGAATTTCGTGTGTTGATTAAACATTGCTTTATGAAAGGCAAAACGCCTCAGGAGACTAAAGAGAAGCTTGATAAACATTACGGTGACTATGCACCTTCGATTAGAACAGTTTATAAGTGGTTTCAAAATTTTCGGAGTGGCCATACGGACGTATGGCCACTCCGAAAATTTTGAAACCACTTATAAACTGTTCTATTCTGTTGAAAATTTTGTTGAAAAATTCTGTTGAACGTTCAGCGACGCTGAACGTTCTAGACGCCCTGTTGAGGTCACTACGCCAGAAATCAATGATAAAATCCATGATATGGTGATGGATGACAGGAGAGTGAAGGTGCGTCAGATTGCTAGTGCTATGGGCATCTCGAATGAACGGGTACATAATATTTTGCACCAACATTTGGACATGAAAAAGCTATCCGCAAGATGGGTGCCGCGATTGCTCACGATTGACCAAAAACGAAATCGTGTCAAGTGTTGCAAGGACGGTTTGCAGCTGTTCCAAAGGAATCCGCAGGACTTTAAGCGTTGTTTCGTCACTGTGGATGAAACATGGATACATCACTACACTCCTGAGACCAAAGAACAATCTAAACAATGGGTTGGCAAGGGGGAATCAGCACCAAAAAAGGCGAAGACCGTTCCCTCGGCCGGGAAGGTTATGGCGACTGTCTTTTGGGATTCGCAAGGAATAATCCTCATCGACTATCTGGAAAAGGGTAAAACTATTACAGGCGCATATTATTCATCATTATTGGACCGTTTGAAAACCGAGCTGCAAGAAAAACGTCCACGATTGGCCCACAAAAAAGTCCTATTCCATCACGACAACGCACCAGCTCACGCCTCGCAGTTGTGGTGGCAAAATTAATGGAAATAGGGTTCCAACTCGTTTCACATCCCCCCTATTCTCCAGATTTGGCTCCCTCGGACTATTATTTGTTCCCCAATATGAAGAAATGGCTGGCGGGAAAAAGATTTTTTCCAAACGAGGAGGTGATTGCAGAAACGAATGGCTATTTTGCAGACTTACACAAATCCTATTAGACGGAAGGGATCAACAAACTAGAGCAGCGTTGGATGAAGTGTATAAGCCTAAGAGGAAACTATGTCAAAAAATAAAAAAGGTTTATCCCAAAAAATTAAGTAGTTTACATTTTTGCACGGACTTATCAAACGACCCTCGTAGTTTTTGAAACATTAGGTTCAGTAATTGCTTCGGGATGCTCTTCATGGCTTGCATAGTTTCGCATGATAAAGTTATTCTCTGAGAAATTCGTTTGCCAATCGTGTTTTATTGTCATACATTGACGACATGGCCGATAAGCAGATACGGATTCTTTAAAGCCCCCTACAAGAGCCGAAGCTGGAGTATCACCCGCGAAAAACAAAACTGATCCTTTAAAAACGGTTTTTTTTCGTCCTCTAATATTTACGGCAACTTCTTGGTTTTGCAATGTTACGGTATCGGCAATAAACAATTTTAGTATTTCTTGAAGCCCGCCTTTTTTCAAATATTGGGTTTTCACAATCGTAAATAATTGGACAGTATTCCGGCTTGATCGTACTTCTGGATGAATATTGGCGAGCGTTCAATAGAATATTGATAGTTTCTGTTGTTTAGCGCATACACCCAATGGATTCGAGATCCCAAGATCATCGTAATAAAGAATGACGCATAAGGAATTTATCTTCGCGGCAAAAAAATCGTTCTCACGATAATATGAGCCATCTAACACCGACTTCAATAGGCTGGGTACCGGTACTTTCGGACTTTCTACATTTCGTCGTAATTCATCATTACTTAAGAGGGAGACGAGATTATCCAGGAGTGGAATAATGTGTGCGTATCGCTCAACATTAAGTAAGTCTGATAGACTTGAAGCTCGATCTTTTTTCTTCCCTACCAGCTCTTCACAAACAACGATTTTTCGTGGTGAAACCATGTGGAATTTCTCATCGAGCATTTTATCCAGTGTGTACTTGGTATCGATTGAAGCAAATATCATCGATGGCGGTTATCTTTTTTGAATTGTGTCCTTCACTGTATCTAAATGAATTAAGGATGTTGCGGGGTCCGCCTGTTGTTGAAGATTTTTCTGTGAAAATATATATACGTCTAAAATCTTCCATAAAAAATCATGAATTGTAGCGCAATCAGATATGTCGAGAATAATGTCTTCATGTCCCGAACATTACCAGTATAATCGATGTATGAATGGTCATCAATTCCTGAACACCGTCAATTAGATAATCAACGGTCGTCTGAGAAATCCTGCATATTTCACGATGCCAAAGGGAATTGTGCCGCATGCCATCGCAGTTTTTTTGGGGGTTATGAATGACTCTTCGCCCGCTAAACAGAAAGAAAACTATAATTCATTAATCAAATTCAAGTGTAACTATATGTCCTTCGTATAATTATAATTATACGAAATAATGATAATTAAATACTAAGAGTACTAACAGAGTAATAATATTGAAATAATAATCGGGTAAGATGCTCAGATAATTGCAATGAAAAAATATAGGTACTCGATAGCAAAAATTCATACCAAATTATATATTTATTTTTATTCGTTCTTTATATTTTTTTTTATTGGTTTGTTCCAGTCGTACAGGGTCTTCCCCTTTTTACGAGCCCCACTCACCTCAACTTCGTTCTGTCACTCTGTCCACACCCCCCCCCCCCCTTCTATATCTCCCCCATTCCACAATTCCCCCGTCTATCTCCCATCCACAAATTCCCCCGTCTACCTCCCATCGCCCCGACTTGCGGCCGCAGCCGACTTCCCCCTCTGCATCGTATTCACCATGACATGCCTGCCATGGCCATAGGGAAACTGCGGAAAACCTATACCGATACAGTCGGTCCCAAGTTCGCCTCCCAGTCACGGAACTAGTCGTCTTTCGCCGAGAAATACCGAAGAAAAATATTTCACGATGAATGTGACGCGACTGGGATTCGAACCAGCGACCTTCCCATCCGCTGGCCAGCACGCTAACCACTAGACCAACACACCGGCTATTCGTTCTTTATATATAATACATACATATTCGGGAAATAAATATTTAAGGGATTGATCTTTTAACTATATGGAATTTTGATACTATCTTGGTTTGACACACAACACTACGATATATAAGAATCAATTATAAAATAAAATTATAAAAGCTGAGGGAAAACTTACCATCATTGCAACTGTGTCTACCATCCTCATTGTTTACATCATTATCAAGACGATGAGATGCAGGGTTGTCTATTTGTGCCGAATTCCCTTGTACCGCCTGATGTTTCCTGCAAAGGTGCTGGCGGAAAGACTTCCATTTATTGAATGTCACACCACATCCATTGTAGGTACATCGAACTTGAAACTGTGGCTCAAATCTGTAGTACCGCACGATATGCGATAGGAAATCGACGCTTGATATCACACCAAAACACATTGCACATTTCGTTGTTTGTTGCCCCTGCCCATCCATTGTTTTCCCTTAATTTTTTTCGAATATTAATATGTTACTTTCGCAGTCGGTAACAGAAAAATCATTCAATGTCAATCAAATGATTGACGAATAAAACGGAAGCGTTGAATTAATATCAAATCGCAAGCACACAATGCGAAGTACGGCCACAAAAATTATATATCTTTTTTGGACGTTTTTCACGAGGCAACGAAAAACAAACATTTGCATCGAGAAAGAGAAAGAGTGAATTATATGGACGCTATTGCCGGGGAGATTGAGATGACCGTTTATTCCGGATGACTGCGCAATGCGCTTTTGTTCATAGCGGCAACGTTCTTGTTTATAACGACAACGCTCGTGTTTATGCCGACGAGGGCAGTGTATGGCATACAGCAGTCACTTGCCGACCAAAAATTGAACCTCGGGAATACAATTAAATATTTTCCATCGTCGGAAATGCAAAAAAAAAAGTGTATTGTCTGATGGGTGAGAAATGTAAGTGTGTTCGGTATAAAAAACAGCCAAATGAGAGCGATGTCGATGCGCACAGCATGAGAGCCAAATGAGAGCGATGTCGATGCGCACAGCATCGACATCGCTCTCATTTGGCTGTTTTTTATACCGAACACACTTACATTTCTCACCCATCAGACAATACACTTTTTTTTTTGCATTTCCGACGATGGAAAATATTTAATTGTATTCCCGAGGTTCAATTTTTGGTCGGCAAGTGACTGCTGTATGCCATACACTGCCCTCGTCGGCATAAACACGAGCGTTGTCGTTATAAACAAGAACGTTGCCGCTATGAACAAAAGCGCATTGCGCAGTCATCCGGAATAAACGGTCATCTCAATCTCCCCGGCAATAGCGTCCATATAATTCACTCTTTCTCTTTCTCGATGCAAATGTTTGTTTTTCGTTGCCTCGTGAAAAACGTCCAAAAAAGATATATAATTTTTGTGGCCGTACTTCGCATTGTGTGCTTGCGATTTGATATTAATTCAACGCTTCCGTTTTATTCGTCAATCATTTGATTGACATTGAATGATTTTTCTGTTACCGACTGCGAAAGTAACATATTAATATTCGAAAAAAATTAAGGGAAAACAATGGATGGGCAGGGGCAACAAACAACGAAATGTGCAATGTGTTTTGGTGTGATATCAAGCGTCGATTTCCTATCGCATATCGTGCGGTACTACAGATTTGAGCCACAGTTTCAAGTTCGATGTACCTACAATGGATGTGGTGTGACATTCAATAAATGGAAGTCTTTCCGCCAGCACCTTTGCAGGAAACATCAGGCGGTACAAGGGAATTCGGCACAAATAGACAACCCTGCATCTCATCGTCTTGATAATGATGTAAACAATGAGGATGGTAGACACAGTTGCAATGATGGTAAGTTTTCCCTCAGCTTTTATAATTTTATTTTATAATTGATTCTTATATATCGTAGTGTTGTGTGTCAAACCAAGATAGTATCAAAATTCCATATAGTTAAAAGATCAATCCCTTAAATATTTATTTCCCGAATATGTATGTATTATATATAAAGAACGAATAGCCGGTGTGTTGGTCTAGTGGTTAGCGTGCTGGCCAGCGGATGGGAAGGTCGCTGGTTCGAATCCCAGTCGCGTCACATTCATCGTGAAATATTTTTCTTCGGTATTTCTCGGCGAAAGACGACTAGTTCCGTGACTGGGAGGCGAACTTGGGACCGACTGTATCGGTATAGGTTTTCCGCAGTTTCCCTATGGCCATGGCAGGCATGTCATGGTGAATACGATGCAGAGGGGGAAGTCGGCTGCGGCCGCAAGTCGGGGCGATGGGAGGTAGACGGGGGAATTTGTGGATGGGAGATAGACGGGGGAATTGTGGAATGGGGGAGATATAGAAGGGGGGGGGGGTGTGGACAGAGTGACAGAACGAAGTTGAGGTGAGTGGGGCTCGTAAAAAGGGGAAGACCCTGTACGACTGGAACAAACCAATAAAAAAAAATATAAAGAACGAATAAAAATAAATATATAATTTGGTATGAATTTTTGCTATCGAGTACCTATATTTTTTCATTGCAATTATCTGAGCATCTTACCCGATTATTATTTCAATATTATTACTCTGTTAGTACTCTTAGTATTTAATTATCATTATTTCGTATAATTATAATTATACGAAGGACATATAGTTACACTTGAATTTGATTAATGAATTATAGTTTTCTTTCTGTTTAGCGGGCGAAGAGTCATTCATAACCCCCAAAAAAACTGCGATGGCATGCGGCACAATTCCCTTTGGCATCGTGAAATATGCAGGATTTCTCAGACGACCGTTGATTATCTAATTGACGGTGTTCAGGAATTGATGACCATTCATACATCGATTATACTGGTAATGTTCGGGACATGAAGACATTATTCTCGACATATCTGATTGCGCTACAATTCATGATTTTTTATGGAAGATTTTAGACGTATATATATTTTCACAGAAAAATCTTCAACAACAGGCGGACCCCGCAACATCCTTAATTCATTTAGATACAGTGAAGGACACAATTCAAAAAAGATAACCGCCATCGATGATATTTGCTTCAATCGATACCAAGTACACACTGGATAAAATGCTCGATGAGAAATTCCACATGGTTTCACCACGAAAAATCGTTGTTTGTGAAGAGCTGGTAGGGAAGAAAAAAGATCGAGCTTCAAGTCTATCAGACTTACTTAATGTTGAGCGATACGCACACATTATTCCACTCCTGGATAATCTCGTCTCCCTCTTAAGTAATGATGAATTACGACGAAATGTAGAAAGTCCGAAAGTACCGGTACCCAGCCTATTGAAGTCGGTGTTAGATGGCTCATATTATCGTGAGAACGATTTTTTTGCCGCGAAGATAAATTCCTTATGCGTCATTCTTTATTACGATGATCTTGGGATCTCGAATCCATTGGGTGTATGCGCTAAACAACAGAAACTATCAATATTCTATTGAACGCTCGCCAATATTCATCCAGAAGTACGATCAAGCCGGAATACTGTCCAATTATTTACGATTGTGAAAACCCAATATTTGAAAAAAGGCGGGCTTCAAGAAATACTAAAATTGTTTATTGCCGATACCGTAACATTGCAAAACCAAGAAGTTGCCGTAAATATTAGAGGACGAAAAAAAACCGTTTTTAAAGGATCAGTTTTGTTTTTCGCGGGTGATACTCCAGCTTCGGCTCTTGTAGGGGGCTTTAAAGAATCCGTATCTGCTTATCGGCCATGTCGTCAATGTATGACAATAAAACACGATTGGCAAACGAATTTCTCAGAGAATAACTTTATCATGCGAAACTATGCAAGCCATGAAGAGCATCCCGAAGCAATTACTGAACCTAATGTTTCAAAAACTACGAGGGTCGTTTGATAAGTCCGTGCAAAAATGTAACGAGTGCCACGGATTCGTTGTTGCTGACGACCATGCAGGGCAAAGCCATTGTTTTGCAAAAGCCTGATGCAGTCCGGAAGAATCGTTTATGCGATATCAAAGATAACGAGGAAATTTTAGATAACGGAGAAATTACGGTCCTCTTTATCATGCCACCTTCGCTAGAGGAACAAACGTATAGTGCGAAGGAAACGGGCGCCGAAAATTGCTGCTAAGACGAACCCCTAACGGTTGATCTTCCAGTAATCTTTGAAACTTATTCTTTGGCGATGGATGATGAAATGAAGATGGACACTGACGACGCAAATGTTAAGGTAAGTTTTATAATCTACGCTATTCCAAAAAATCAAAAGATCAGAAAATTTCTTCAATTTTTTTTAGTGTTTTTTGAATCGCTGTTTCTATGTGGAAACTGGTCGGATCGAGATGAAAAAAAAGCATTTTGAAGCTTCAAATTTCTTGATCTTTTCGCAAAAAAATGTTGTCAGCTACGATTAACGCGCAATCATAGAAAAGAGCGCAATCTCAGCAAAAAATTGACGTAATGAGACCAACAAAAAATCAAATTGAAGCTAAATAAAGAAGCTAACTGACCTATAAATTGACAAAATGATTTGACTGTATTTGAAGCTTCAAAATTATTTTTTTTTCATCTCTTTACGACTATTTTTCTCACACATACAGCGCTTCAAAAAACACGTTATAGGTCGAGGTTATAACCTCGGATTTTACAACGTAAATCCTCTCCCGTTCACGTGAGAGGATTATGTTATTGGGAGTACAAATAAGTCTCCGCCGTTTCATATAAAAAATTGGGCATTTATTGTGAAAGAACGGTACTTTATGTTTTATTCAAAGTATTGTCCATCGCTAGCCACTACTCTTTGCCATCTTTCTGGCAGCATATGGATACCGCGGCGGAAGAACGCTTCATCTTTTGAGGCTATCCACAAATCGACCCAATTTTTGGTATCTTCATATGATGTGAAGTGAGTGGGGTAAAACTTCCCAATTGAGTGTTTCCAAGTACGTTTTGACCGGCGCCGCAACATGTGGACGAGCATTATCGTGCAGGAGAATAATTTTGTCGTGTCTGGAGTAGTAGTGGGCGCGTTTTTCCTTGAGTGCTCGGCTCAATCTCATCAATTGTGCTCGGTAGAGAGCCCCAGTAATGGTTTCGTTCGGTTTGAACAACTTATAATACACGACACCAAGCTGATCCCACCAAATACACAACATGAGTTTTTTTCCATGAGTATTCGGCTTGGCTGTCGATGTTGAAGCATGGCCAGGCGGTTCCCTTGATTTCCTCTTCTTTGGGTTATCGCAGTGGATCCATTTTTCATCACCAGTGACTACACGATGCAAAAAACCATTTCACTTATGCCTGGCGAGCAGCATTTCACATGTGCAAAAGCGGCGTTCAACGTTTCTCGGCTTCAGTTCATATGGAACTCAATTTCCTTGCTTTTGAATCATTCCCAAAGATTTTGAACAATGTGAAATTGCTTGCTGAGTCACTCTTAATGTAAGTGCAAGTTCTTCTTGCGTTTGGCACGAATCTCCCTTCAATAATGCTTCCAACTCCGCGTCTTCGTACACTTTCGGCCTTCCGCTACGTTCTTTGTCTTCGACGTCAAACTCACCGTTCTTAAACTTTTGAAACCACTCATGACAACTTCTCTCACTTAAAGCAGCCTCACCACATGATTCTACAAGCAACCGATGCGCCTCAGCTGCAGATTTCTTCAAATTAAAGAAGTAAATCAAAGGTTCCCGCAAATGACGCTTATTCGGCTCAAAACTCAACATTTTCACAAGAAAAAAAAATTATATGTTGCTGATACATAATCGCTAATATTTCAAGGTCTTGCCAGATGTCCAACCTTACAATATGACGTTTTACATCTGACAATTTTAACCATAACCTCCTGGTGGGGCCATCTTTTGTCAAAAGGCGGATACTTATTTGCACTCCCAATATATTATAGAAAATTATAACATACACAACGAAGTATATTTTTTCCGTATAGCGAGTGTGTAGGCAGAACGAAGCGTGGAAAGACTCTGGGTGGGCTCGAAACTTGAAAAAGAAAAGCCTGTGTGAAAGCCTGGTAGTGCTTTATACTGGCAGTGCTATTTGTTAATATGTGTTCATTGGACAAGTAAAAGAATCGTTTTTTTCTCACTTCTTTGCAGCCAAATACTACGCCGCAAGTCAAAAGCACAAGACGTGTGCCCTATCCAGCGTCGCTACCAAAATTAACACCACGTCTGCAACAAATATTAAACGCTGTTGGTTTTTACTAGGATAAAAGACATCATCTATTTCTGGACGTCGCATCTACTTGATATTACGGACTATGCGCCCAGCAAGCAAGATTATCACAATTTTACCATGACGATAGTGGGCACAAATCCAGTTTTTAAAGAAGGAAACAACGGATGTGTACATTTTCAATATATTTCACATCTTTTTCACATTTTTTAAAATATCATAACAAAAAACTGATAACATACCATACCTAAAGGATTAATGTAAAAGACATAAAAATGGTTAAAAACAGAACGAAGCGTAGAAAGACTCTGGGTGGGCTTGAAAGTCGAAAAAGAAAAGTCTGTATAAAAGCCGGGTAGTGCTTTATACCAGTAATGCTATTTGTTAATATGTATTCATTGTACAAATAAAAGAATCACTTTTTTCTCACTTTTTTGCAGCCAAATACTGCACCGCAAGTCGAAAGCACAAAACGTGTGCCCTATCCAGCATCGCTTCCAAAACTGACATCACGTCTGCAACAAATATTAAACGTTGGTGTTTTTACCGGAATAAAAGACTTTATCTATTTCCGGACATCGAATCTACTTGATATTACGGACTATGCGCCCAGCAAGGAAGATTATCACAATTTTGCCATGACGATCGTGGACACATATCCAGTTTTGAAAGGGGAAAACAACGGATGTGTAGGTTTTTAATATATTTCACACCTTTTTCAGATTTTTAAACACCATAACAAAAAACTGATACCATACCATATGTAAAGTGTTAATATAAAACACATAAAACTGGTTTAAAATTTTTGGAGTAATTATGAAAATATTTCACACTATGAGCTTTGACGGAAAGTTAAGTTGTTTAATTTTTTTCTCGGAATAGAAGAAAATTCTCGACTTTTTCGATATCAACATGTGTAACGTACTAAAAGTTCAAACACTAACATTTTCCAATTTTTTCATGATCCTTAGGTCATCAGCCACCTTGAAAATCTCCGTATATGTATACGGAGATTTTGAAGGTGGCTAACGATCTAAAGATCATGAAAAAATTGAAAATGTCAGTGTTTAAACTCTTAGCATATTACACATGTTAATATTGAAAAAGACGATAACATTTTTTTTTATTTCGAAAAAAATTTAAACATCTTTACTTTCTGAGAATGCTCATAGCGTGAAATATAATAACCCCAAACATTTTTAACCCATTAACCACCAAGAATCGTAATTTTTTCTATCATTATCAAGTCAAATTCTCATGATTAAACAATAAGAATTTTCAAATAAAAAATATAGTCCCTAGTACTTTCGAGTGTGCTCTTTCAGAATCCGGAGTTAAAATTGAGTTTTGTCCACTAGAAAAAAATATGGCCGCTTTTAAATTTAAAAAACACAAAAAATCGAAGACATTTTTTTTCAATATTTTTTTTCTCATACAAGACGCTCGAAGACCCCCCCTTTTTTTCAACCATGAGTAGATAAAATGGTTGTAGTTAAACGACGTATTTTTTAAATTTGTCGTAATCAACATTTTCACCCCCAAAATGGCGTTTTTCACCCCTTGAGCGGCGAGAAAAATTTCACGCTTCGCGTAAAAAAGAAAAAAAAATCGGACCTTCATGAAAATTGGTATCCCGGGGTTTTCGAGTACGCTGATTACGATTCTGCCCTCAAAATTCAAAAATTCAAAATGGCCGATCCAATATGGCCGACCAAAAATGCAAAAACTTATTTGGATCGGATGAAATGTGGCACTCGGGGTTTTTCGAGGTCGCTGATCACGATTCTGCCCTCAAAATTCAAAAATTCAAAATGGCGGATCCAATATGGCCGACCAAAAATGCAAAAACTTATTTGAATCGGATGAAATGTGGCACTCGGGGCTTTTCGAGGTCGCTGATCACGATTCTGCCTTCAAAATTCAAAAACTCAAAATGGCGGATCCAATATGGCCGAACAAAAATGCAAAAACTTATTTGAATCGGATGAAATGTGGCACTCGGGGGTTTCCGAGGTCGCTGATCACGATTCTGCCCTCAAAATATAGAAATTCAAAATGGCGGATCCAATATGGCCGACCCAAATGCAAAAACTTATTTGAATCGGATGAAATAAAAAATGGTGGATAAAATTTGTTTACTTCCAAGTTCACATTATGATTTTATCCTTAGCGCAAACCAGAGACAACGGCGTGGACGTGGTAAAATGATGTCTCCTTTGGGGTGCTTGTTTATAGTGAGTCCCCTTCCCTCTCACTATTCGGGGTGCTTGTTTATAGTGAGTCCCCTTGCCTCTCACTATTCGGGGTGCTTATTTATAGTGAGTCCCCTTGCCTCTCACTATCCGGGGTGTTGTTTATAGTGAGTCCCCTTGCCTCTCACTATTCGAGGTGCTTGTTTATAGTGAGTCCCCTTGCCTCTCACAGTCACTCAGATATTCTCGTGATTTCTTTTCAAACATGGACTGCAAAAATATAAATTATAGTTTTCACAGAAAAGATTTGTTCTTATTGGACAATTGGAGCAGCGTTTTTGTTTATTTTGTGAAATCGTTTTATGTTTTTCCCGTTTTTTTTCACCACGATGAATATAACTTTTAGCTATCGACATTGTAAATTCTTTAGTTCCAACTTTTTTCTTATCTTCCCCAGCTGCGTTGAATATGACCATAGAATTTACTATGGCAGCCTGGATGAGCCTCATAAAAACTACCTATGTCTATTTTTTCGATCGAATACTTGGCAGCACGTTGTTACAGTGTCCATCGTGAACATCAACCCCACCCATGAACCGATTGTAGAGGTGAAATGCTTGGAGAAACGATGTCTCGATTTTGGCTTTTTCATTCGAATTGTACCTCTTTGATGGCAATAATGGAGTAAACCCTGCAGTTGTAGATAAGATCGACACTAATTTTGAATCCATTACAGTGATGTAATTGATTCCACTGTTTTGGTCATGCTTCACTGCATGTGTTCCTCGTGGAGACTTCTTATAGATGACATTTTTTTCAGGTACTCGATTATCTCTAACAGTTCCGGTACATTTTTATTTCAATCTCTTCAAATGTACAAGATCTAAATTTGTGAAAAAGTTATCAAAATAAAGATGATACTGAGAATCTTTTCCAGCAGCGGTTATTTCAAAAAATGGTTTCAATAAATTCATTACCACGCGAGAACCTAATGCGCATTTAGTCAGTTTGTCTCCAACTGCAGAATTTTTTCCACAATATATGTCGAGATTCGGCAAATACCCATCAGCAGTGCAGATGCCCCAAAATTTAATTCCAAAACGTATAGGTTTCCCACGTATGAACTGTTTCAATGAAGTTTTAGCCTACGATTTAGCCATCATTTCATGTACCGACAGAGCAGTTCCCCAGATGCCAAACTTCAGAATATTTTGTTGGAATAGTTCCATCAATGCTCGAACCAGCCACCCTTTATCGTTATTATCATTGTCTTTGGACTTCGAGTATTTCAATTTGGACTTGATTTGCTCAAACTTAGTACGATCCATTGCTGAAGAAACTACTTCGCAAGATAGAAAGGGATCGGTTGACCAATAATCTCTCTGAGACTTTCTTTTATTGAATGAACTCATTATGATGATTCCAATAAATGTATCTAAATCGACCAATGGTAAATCAAAACCATTTTCCTTACATGCATCGATAATGTATTCTTTCATTTCAATTGAAAAAAAGTCTCAAACAGTTATACTGGCTCGCTTTTTCGAATTTTATGCTTTTCACACATAGACAACAGTATTTCATTTTCAATCTTATCAGAATACTTTTTTTCACCATTTACCCATTGAAATTCATGATCCTTTTCCAGCTTAGCTTGATCTGCTTGGTAACTCTTGAAGCTTTCCTAAAAGTGACACTCGGTAATTTTTCGTCACGGTCAGAATCAGAATCGGAATAAGAATCGTATGAAGGACCAGAATCATCTGGATTCGGTACTAGAACAGTTTCATCATCTTCTGAGGTATATGTTTCATCACCAGAATCAGGAGAAACACCACGTTTCGGTCGTTTTTGTGACATTGCGTAGGTAAATATAACAAAAAGTCGAGATTTGATATAACTTAGTTGATTTATATGATTCAAAGAAATTCGCGTCAAGATTGATCTGATACAGAAGATTTTGCGTAATACCGCCCTAACAAACTATAGATAACATATATTACAAATGTACAAAGAGCCTAAAAGTGTTTGAACGATATATTCCTAAGAATATTTCATGGAAGAAACTCTTCAAAGTGTGAAACGATTTTCGCACATAATATACCCAGACCTCATTTCGCCGATATGATCAAGTTTTAGTACCGTAGTTCAAAGAGTACTGTTTTATTGATGATTCATTCAATATCCGAAAATTTTAGAAGAGTTTGGAGGGAACATATATTTTGACTCTAACCTCGGCGACCTCGAAAACCTCCGAGTGCCACATTTCATCCGATTCAAATAAGTTTTTGCATTTTTGGTCGGCCATATTGGATCCGCCATTTTAAATTTTTGAATTTTGAGGGCAGAATCGTCATCAGCGACCTCGAAAACCCCCGAGTGCCACATTTCATCCGATTCAAATAAGTTTTTGCATTTTTGGTCGGCCATATTGGATCCGCCATTTTAAATTTTTGAATTTTGAGGGCAGAATCGTCATCAGCGACCTCGAAAACCCCCGAGTGCCACATTTCATCGGATTCAAATAAGTTTTTGCATTTTTGGTCGGCCATATTGGATCGGCCATTTTGAATTTTTGAATTTTGAGGGCAGAATCGTAATCAGCATACTCGAAAACCCCGGGATACCAATTTTCATGAAGGTCCGATTTTTTTTTCTTTTTTACGCGAAGCGTGAAATTTTTCTTGCCGCTCAAGGGGTGAAAAACGCCATTTTGGGGGTGAAAATGTTGATTACGACAAATTAAAAAAATACGTCGTTTAAGGCAGAACACCACTGTGACCCCCTGTTTTTTTGCCATTTTTCAAGAATTTTTTTTTGTGGGAAAAAAAAGAGATATTCGAAAATTTTTTTTTTGTTCTATTCGTTGTTTATTGAAGATACATAAAAAAAATTTTTCAAATTTTTCACGCCCCATGGTGACGCTGGGGAAGCTCCCGCGTCAGGTACTGTTGCCTCTGCAGTGGTTCGCGGCACGCAGCAGAACTCTCTTCAAAGTCGATCTGAAAAAAAATACCGAGTGTTTTCGTTAAGAATATGATATTTTGAAGAGAAGTACACAGGGATTTGAAAAAATATTGATTTTAAAAAAATAGGCACGCTTTTGAAATTAAAGGACGATTTTCGAGCAAAATTTCTCGTCGAAAATAGGCTATAACTTTTTTTATTATTGAGATATCGAAAAAATCCTATGTACTTCTTTAGATAATCTAGTTTTATTGATGCAGTCCAAATTTGAAGTCGATCGGATAAAAATTGCTCGAGTTCTGCTGCGTGCCGCACTCAAAAAAGTGGTTTTGAGAAAAACGCGTTCAAAGTTTTAGGTTTGTTAATTTATGCGATAAATTGGAAAAAAAATTTTTTACCTTTAATCAGCGATGCCGGCACCATATAGCTGGCCTTCAAGAAGCAAATGATTGTCCCTAGCATCTTTTCTCGAACTTGTAGAGGCTCTGCTTGCCTCTTTTGCAGCGTCTGTGAGCGAGCGCTCCGCCAGCTCGATCCGCGCTGCGTCGGTTTCAACGCAAAAATTGAAACAATTTGGGCCGATAGTTATCCCCAACGTCTCCAAAACTTTCATGAGGCTTCTCAGGCCATCATTGAATAATAATACCGCGATATCAGCTGCAATATCGACGATTTTGTTCAATGTCGATATAATGTTCAATGCATTGACGAGGTGTACTATACGATAACCGAAATCGTTAGTAACACCGACCTCTAAATGGTCCGACGATTTTAACTTTTTCGCCGACGTGCTCACATACTCTGCAGAACTATTTTCGGAGCTATAACGGTTCGGAGGTTTTCGATTCGAAATTTTCGTTCGACTCCTCGTCACATAGCTCCGTTTTGTTCCCTTTTTCCCCGCGTACACTTTCGGATTATCCATTTCGATGTGCAAAGAATAATTCTGAGCGTTCGATATTTATAAACGAAACGATTCGGAGCGTTTAGACACGAGTAGCGTCGCTTCTATGCGCAAACTGACGCTATGACGCTATCCCTATACCTGCCTTGAAAATTTTTCAATTATCGCCACCTATGGCTTTTTTTCGAAACTATATTTATAACAATAGCCGGTTTTTGTGAAGGGAGACAAAAGAATACCTGGGAAAGACCCGCAGGACCTGGGAAAGGCCCGGTATACCTGCCGACCCTGAGGCGCGCAGCTGCACGGGACCCCGAGCGTCACGGAGCGCTGCACCGCTCCACAAAATATTCAATATCTCCGAAAATAATTATTTTTTCGACCTGGGTCCAACGGCATCTTAATCTTAAATGTATTTTAGATTTTTCTAGATGGTTTTCAAAAAATCGATTTTTTGAAGCCGTCACAGTGGTGTTGTCCCTTAACTACAACCATTTTATGCACTCATGGTTGAAAAAAAAGGGGAGGTCCTTCGAGCGTCTTCTATGAGAAAAAAAATATTGAAAAAAAAAGTCTTCGATTTTTTATGTTTTTTTTTGTTTAAAAGCGGCCATATTTTTTTTTTAGTGGACAAAACTCAATTTTAACCCCGGATTCTGAAAGAGCACACTCGAAAGTACTAGGGACTATATTTTTTATTTGAAAATTCTTATTGTTTAATGATGAGAATTTGACTTGAAAATGATAGAAAAAATTACGATTCTTGGTCGTTAATGGGTTAACCGGTTCTATTTCTTTTATATTGACACTTTACATAGGGCATGGTATAATTTTTTAATTATGATTTTCTTCTTTAACTTCTTCGATCAGTAACATTTATTTTGGAGCGAAAACAGATAATTGATAAACAAAATTTAAAGGGAATTGTTAAGATTCAGCTTAGCACCAATACTCGGAATCGGCGGGCTAATTTGAAACGAAAATTAAAAACAGATGCTGCTGGCAAACCTAAGGGTGCGATGAGTTTCGCGGCCGTGACACAACGCGAACAGTAAGTTTTGAATGTAGATTGATAGTAAGTGAATTTTTAATTTTAATTGATAAAACTTGTATGCTCATGGTTTCTTATTATTTATTGTAGATTCCAGGATTTGGATGAGGAAACCGCCTTGATAGAATTGCAGATGAAAGATCGAGATGTCGATTCGGCGCATGTGAGACGTCTCCTAGAAGAAATGTTGCCACGGCGGCGTACATGGATTGAAAAAGAAGCGAAATATATTTATTTCGCTTCTGATATTTCCGACGTAACGGAAAAATACCCACAATTGTTGGTTCATAACTTGGTAGGTACAGTTTTTTGATTGGTGATATTAATATAAAAGATGATTGTACATTCGGGTGACACAAATTTGAGCGCTACTAAGATAAAAGACTTATCTCTGAAAGAAGATAATTGCATGGTGATAAAAAGGAAAAAAAAATCATATTTTTTCCAAACAAAAAAGCTCAAATTTGTGCCACCCTATTGTACATTGCTTAACTTTTTGTTTCATTTGTAAATCTTTTTTGAGTTCGTCACGTGGAAGAATTTAAAATTTGAATCCATTTTCCAAAGCCACGATGGCTGCATTAATTCCTTAGCGACGTATTTTTGTGTCGATGTCACGTCCCTAGCAACGCGTGCGAAAGTTCTTCGTCCGGTTAAGTTCCAGTGCAAAACGAGATCGAGTATATACGCTTCAGACAGACGTAAATGATAATACAACTAGCCATTCGAGCGATATGAGCTCTCATTGTTAAATGGTGGATCGAGTTTTCCAAGCCAGAGAATCGACCCGGTAACCAGAGTGCAAAAACCGGCGTATATATATATACAATAAGAACCAAGCGGCCACCGTGCTATCGCGAACGTCTCAGCATTAAAAATCAACTACGCACATTCTGTGATCACGTTAGCAAAAAGAACAAAGCGCAAATTTCTCCTTCCTTCACTACCACCAATTCTAAGAAGAGAGACCACGGATCGAATCTCTCCCTACTCCCGCTTGACCTTCATTACACCTTTACTACCCCTACTCCCACTTCATAAAAAAATCATAAGCTGACCAAGAGGGGAGTACACACAAAAACTTCCACACTTATGTGTGTTATTTACTTACACACGTTAAAACGTATAAAAAGTGTCTACAGCCATTTACACACTCAAAGTGTCTAAAAACAACACACTTATTTTTGCAGTACTGTATATACATGGGATGCGTCGGAATACTAAATCCATTAACAAAAGCTTTTTATTATCAAAATATATGTATTTATTGAACATTATGATAACATTATTGTTACAAGTATAGAGGTTTGGTCATGGAGAATTACACAATCGAGCAACGCATAGAAATTGTGAAAAATTACTACAGAAAATGGTGAAAATTTTGCAGAGACGCTTTGAAAAGTCCACGCGCCTTTTGTTTATATAATGCACCATCTCGCAAGAATGTGGTGAATTTAATCACAAAATTTGAGGTTATTAGTTCAATTCTGACGGCAAAAAGCAGTGGCCGTCCTCGTACCGGTCGGTCGAATGAAAACATAGCCGCGGTAAGTGTGAGTGTTGACGAAAGTTCTTACACCTCGATTCGCCATCGTTCTCAGCAATTGAACATTTCAAGATACTCCGGGTAGCGAATTTTAACGAAAGATCTGCATATGCATGCTTACAGAATCCAATTGACACAAGAACTGCAGCCAACAGACCGGATATTGTGTCCCGCGCATAACCTCGGCATTCGTACCTTATATTAAAATAAAAATATTCCTACTTTTCAAATAAATAATACGTTTTATTAATAAATTAAAGTGTCAGTTGACATCAGTCAGTGTCCCAGTTGATTTATCATTCTTTGAATAAATCTGTGAACACTGTGGTTCTTTACCACAGGTCCAAGTACATGGTGGTCGATAAACTCCAAGACATTGGCGTACGCCAATGGATAGGTAGTATGCCATACGTGATACGCTGCAAGTAGGCAAACGATGACTTTGGCGACCGTTAAAATTGCAACGTATTTCACAATTCTGTTTTATGCAGGATATAGTTTGAAATATTACCTCCTTTACTGTCATGAGCGGTGTCACTGTTTTTCTTGTCTTCGCATAGGCAAGGTTATCAGGCAGCTTCACGATGACGACCGCTTTTTGCTTCTCGGTGATGGCCTCGACACAAAAATACGTCGCAAAGGAATTAATGCAGCCATCGGGCTTTGGAAATGGATTCAAATTTTAGATTCTTCCACGTGACGAACTTTAAAATCATCTATAAATGAAACAAAACGTTAAGTAATGCACAATAGGGTGTCACAAATTTGAGCTTTTTTGTTTGAAAAAATGTGATTATTTTCCCTTTTTCTCACTATGCAATTATCTTCTTTTAAAGATAAGTCTTTTGTCTTTAAAGATAAGTCTTTTGTCTTTAAAGATAACTTTTCGTTCTTTAAAAGAAGATAATTGGATGGTAAGAAAAAGGAAACAAAAATAGAGCTCAAATTTGTGCCGCCCTAATGTACTTTTCATATTAATATCACCAATCAAAAAGCTATACCTACCAAGTTATGGACCAACAATTGCAGATTTTTTTCCGTTACGTCGGATATTTGTTTCGCTTCTTTTTCAATCCATGTACGCCACCATGGCAACGTTTCTTCTAGGAGATGTCTCACATGCGCCGAATTCACATCCCAACTTTTCTTCTGCAATTCTTTTATGGCGGTTTCCACATCCAAATCCTGAAATCTACACCAAATAATAATGAGAAACCATGAACATGCAAGTTTTATCAATTACAATTAAAAATTCACTCACTATCAATCTACATTCAAAATGCACTCTTCTCGTTGTATTACGGCAGCAAAATTCATCGCACCCTTAGGTTTGCCAGTAGCGTCGGTTTTTAATTTTCGTTTCAGATTAGCCCGCCGATTCCGAGTGTTGGTGCTTAGCTGAGTCTTAACAATTCCCTGTTAAATTATATTTATCAATTATCTGTTTTTGCTCCAAAATAAATGTTACTGATCGAAGAAGTTAAAGAACTTAAAATCATAATTAAAAAAATACCATGCTATATGTAAAGTGTTAATATAAAAGAAATAAAACCGGTTAAAAATATTTGGGATAATTATATTTCACTCTATGAGCATTCTCGAAAAGTAAAGGTATTTAAATTGTTTTGAAATAAAAAAAAATGTTATCGTCTTTTTCAATATTAATATGTGTAATATGCTAAGAGTTCAAACACTGATACTTTAAACTTTTTCATGATCTTTAGATCGCCAGCCACCTTCAAAATCTCCGTATACATATACGGAAATTTTTAAAGTGTCCGATGATATAAAGATCACGAAAAAATTGGAAAATGTTAGTGTTTGAACTTTTAGTATGTTACACATGTTGATATCGAAAAAGTCGAGAATTTTTTCTTATTCCAAGAAAGAAATAAAACAACTTTACTTTCCGTCAAAGCTCATAGTGTGAAATATTTTCATAATTACTCCAAAAATTTTAAACCAGTTTTATGTGTTTTATATTAACACTTTACATATGGTATGGTATCAGTTTTTTGTTATGGTATTTAAAAATCTGAAAAAGGTGTGAAATATATTAAAAACCTACACATCCGTTGTTTTCCCCTTTCAAAACTGGATATGTGTCCACGATCGTCATGGCAAAATTGTGATAATCTTCCTTGCTGGGCGCATAGTCCGTAATATCAAGTAGATTCGACGTCCGGAAATAGATAAAGTCTTTTAGTCCGGTAAAAACACCAACGTTTAATATTTGTTGCAGACGTGATGTCAGTTTTGGAAGCGATGCTGGATAGGGCACACGTTTTGTGCTTTTGACTTGCGGTGCAGTGTTTGGCTGCAAAAAAGTGAGAAAAAAGTGCTTCTTTTATTTGTACAATGAACACATATTAACAAATAGCATTGCTGGTATAAAGCACTACCCAGCTTTTATACAGACTTTTCTTTTTCGACTTTCAAGCCCACCCAGAGTCTTTCTACGCTTCGTTCTGTTTACACACTCGCGATACGGAAAAAATATACTTCATCGTGTATCTTATAATACTCTATAATGCAACGTAATCCTCTCCCGTGAACGGGAGGGGATAACGTATTTTTTAAACGCTGTATCTCTGTGAAAAATGGTCGTATCGAGATGAAAAAAAAAGCATTTTGAAGCTTCAAATGTCTTGTTTTGAGATTTTTTGGCATTTTTTTTTGTTAGCTACGGTTATCGCGCAATCAAAAGAAATAGCGTGGGACAAACATTTTCCAAATTTTTTTTTTAAGGGTCGACGGGCTCGGGAAAATTATTTACAGGTGAATAAATGCATATATCAGTTAGCTTATTTATTCAGCTTCAATTTGATTTTTCTGTGGTCTCTACGTTAATTTTTTGCTGAGATATCCTAATTTGGTTCCTAAGGGTAGGATATCTCAGCAAAACATTGACGTAAATAAAACAACAAAAAACCGAATTGAAGCTGGATAAACAATCTAACTCATCTATGCATAGCTTTCACTGAAAAAAAATCCTGAACCCATGGACACGTGAAAAAAAAACAAAAAAATTTAGAAAATTTTTGTCTCGCGCTATTTTTTATGATTGCGCGATAATCGTAGCTCACAAAAATTTTTTGCGAAAAGATCAAGAAACTAGAAGCTACAAAATGCTTTATCCCCAAAAAATAAGTTTCAAAAATTACGGGAAAATCAACCGTTAGGGATTCATCTTGGCAGCATTTAAGTAAGTAAGTGTAAGTAGTGTAGCTACAGCGGTTCTAACTCTGGGATCTCAGAAGGGAGCGGGACGGGGGAGTCGAGCGCGGGGAAGCCAGGGTATGCATGGCAAAGCGGGGGTGGGCACGGGAAAGCCATGGTGTGACGTCACGGGGGGGGTCCGGGACGCAGCAGCCGAGTGCGCGGTATCGTTGGGGGGGGGGCAGTGCGTGACGTCACAGGGGAGGGGGGATCCGGCATGCGGCAGCCAAGTGCGTGGCTGTGGTGGAGGGAAAGGGGAGGGGGGTGGTGTCAGAGAGTGGGGAAGCTAGTTTTTGGTGACGGTTTTCCGGGTGATAGCTGGACCCGCGGGCGAGAGGGGGAAGCCGCTGTCGACTCTGTGGGGGAGGGGGCATCATAGAGCCGCGAGTCGTTGAAAACCCATAAAATCTGATAATTTATTATCAACATAAAAATTATAGATGCAAGCAGAGCATTTTTTTCTAGACTATTCACAGGAGTTTATACATAAAAAAAACAACTTAGACACATGTGTGTGTGTGTGCGTGTGTGTGTGGAAAACTCCCATTTATGGCTAGGAAAATTTTCGGGAGTGAGAAAATGATAGTTGTCACAGAAAGGGTGGCCCTTCAAAGCTCATAAAATGCTTTATTTATTGCATGCAGCTGCAGCGTTATTCCAAAACGAGTTTCAACCCGCCGCGGTTTCATTCCACAAGATTACGTCAAGATGTTCACATGTGCGAGTATGGACACAGTGCATCTGGCCAAGCACCCCCTGAACTTGACCAAGAACGAGCTCGAACAGGTTCCAAAGGTCTTGCTCCTAAAGTATTGGGGTAAATATATTGGTTTATTGTGGGATCGTTTGCCGGAGCATCATCGGCACGACCGTGAAGTGATATCGTATCTTCCTTGCATGGAGCATTATAATCCGCCACAGATGAAGGATCATATTGATGGTCCCACATCTCAACGTCGGAACTGTGAAAAGTGCCGCGAGGGGGGAAATTCTCTACGTGGGAGGCTAGAGTTCTTCGAACGTGTTTGAACCTGTTACACATGCCTATGATTGTATAAGTGGGGAGAAGTTTTTAAAATCTGAGTGGAGGGGTTACAAGGGAGCTTATAATTTCGTGGACCTAGCTCAGACTGCACTATTCTACCGCAATATCAACATCTCCGAAAAGAACTTTGAAAAGGAGTGAAAATCGATCTCTCAAATATCAACAAACTCAGCCTGCTGGCGGAATTCCTCCCAACGAAGAAGCTGTCAGAACTTCACGTTCAATCGGATCATCAAATCACGGACATGAGAGCTGTACAGACCAAGTTTGGAAAACGCTACATCGTGGACGTTGCAAATGAGTTTGCCGTCTTCTTGCCAGCGCGGCTGGTAAAGGCCTTCGATCAAGATCCGAAAATGTTCGAGAGTATGCTGCAACTGACGCGCAATGGCCAACTCTAAATGAAGTACATTGGTGGAAAATACAACAGCGTCGAGTTCCATCGAGTCTGAGTATGGTGGAAAGAACGCTCGTGAAGGCCCGGTGGAAACAATGAGTTCAACGACAGCCAGCATCGTTAACATCGTAGAGTGCAATCACTGTTTCCATTACAGTCATCATCATCGTAGAGTTTTCGACGCTTAGTGCTATGTAAAAATGTATAAAAAAAACTTTTTCATCGTATATAATGTAAACGAAAAAAAATTGTTTTCAAACTGTATTCGCCGTAGATATAGAAAATAAATGGAGAAACGATATTTGCTCAAAATGTTTTTATTCATTAAAAAAAATCCCTCGCTCACACAACGCTTCGTATACAGTCAACCAGCTTTTCAACGACTTTACATTCGCTTTGGCGCAATTGTATTTTGTATTAAAGGAATGATGGGGACATTTAACGTTAGCAATTTTCGGCAACTTCTGCAGCAATGGACAGTCCAGAGCCTCCAGATCGACGACTTTTGTTGCTGAATCCGTGAATCTCGATAGCCATGAGCACTTCTCGAATCCTTTGGCATAGATCGTAGGAGCTCCTTCCAAGATTCCTCGAATTGTCGTTCTAGCTGCCCCGTATGGTATGCCGCTGTGTTCCCATCGTATTTCATGATAATTGCGTTCCGGCCACTTGTTTGTCATTTTGTACTTGGCCGGTAAAGCGTCCCAGGTGAATGGTGCGTCGAAGAAGAATGTCAGCGGTTCAGCGTTCTTCTCATGGAGTTTGACGATGGGCCTTTAGGACAAATTCGTTGACGGGTCTCTTGAACCCTTGCACGTCGACTATAAGCTCCATGTTGACTGAAGTGGGCGCGGGTCATTGGCATGATTTCATACCAATTTTTTAACTTCACCACTGATTGGATTGTACTCGACAATATGATCATGGTGGATCATGCAGTATGCTGAGATTTGTGGTGGAATGTTTTTATTTAATTCAAATTCAAGACGCACGTCCACGGGGCCTGACTTGAGAGAATCGTTTTGCTGTGAACAGTCAATGACGACGAGAGGGGCCTTTTCCAAAAATGCAATCCTGCTTAGCCATGGTTCAGCCTCTTCGTTGTAATAGGTCGGTTGAAAGTTTGTGTACATCGCGTAGAGTAGAGCATACTGATTTTGTTCGAAATTCAAATTCAAATTTCCATATGGGTTACATTGTGAATTTAGGTATAGCTTGACATCGCTCATGTTACAATGATCAAAGTGGCTCGCATTCTGTGCTTTCTTATTTTTTCGCCCCGTCTGCAGCGCGAGTACGACATATCGTGGCTTCTCCAGCTGATTGGAGGTTTTAACAGACCACACGTGCTTAGAGGTGGCAGGGAGCAAAGGATATTCATACAAGTCCAATATTCGAAAACTCATGGAAATTGGTGCATCTTTGTCGAGAAACTTTAACAATTGAATTTTTCGTTGATCCGAGACTGTTACATACGGTACAAGCCATTCTATTTTAAGCAGGGCGAGTTTGTCGTCTTCAGGGGCTGTTTGTGAAATAGCATTATCATCGGTCTTTAATCTCGTGAGAATCAACTCGGGCTTGGCATTTACGACAATCTTTCGATAATCCTCGGCAAATCCAAGGAGCATGTTGAGCGGTATGCACACATCAAAATTTCCCGATGCATCGACAATCTGCTTCGTCTCTTCGATATCGAGCCATCCCGTGTTCTCAAGTATAGAGCTCTTGGCCGGACTCGGCGATGAATATCATTTCATTGTACTCGTAATACCGACATTCTTATTACGATCGATTTCTATGGCATTCAGCTCATATCGCACTTCCTCAAACAAATGACAAATAGCATTGTTGACGAGACTTGTGGCAGTGGTTGGCATCCCATCACGCTTAGATAATTTCCTACATATGTGTAGGGAACTCTTGCTTGGCAGGATGGACAGGTCTTGATGTTGGATGGCAATACGAATTTCATCGCTGTTATTGAAGGTCGCTCATCATGCATATGGCTGATGAACGCTCATCATGCATATGGCTGATGAGCGTGAATCTCACAATGGATGATGGATTC
The DNA here is from genome assembly GCA_963932345.1 of Ophion ventricosus. Classification (NCBI taxonomy): domain Eukaryota; kingdom Metazoa; phylum Arthropoda; class Insecta; order Hymenoptera; family Ichneumonidae; genus Ophion; species Ophion ventricosus. The sequence goes on along the minus strand of OZ010713.1, from coordinate 31,441,105 downwards.
ATCAAGGACCACGGGCGCCTGAATGTTTACAATTTCTTCTTCCATTGCACGCAGCAGATGCACGGAGCACAGACTAAATAATTTTTTACGCGCCTTCGCCACGCACTCTGAGACCCAAATTCTTCAAGAGTAACACGTTTTGAGGTGTTAGCACTTTGGGTGCTGATCGACGACTGATTCTTTTTATCCATGATCGTTTATTGTTAATAGTGGATCTATTGAAAGCTATACCCATCACAACTTTATATGCAGGCGTATGATGATAACTTCACCGCGGAAATTTACCAAATCGCCGTCCTGATCCACTATTCGAAGCTGTATCGAGGCAATTGTTCGATTCGTGATTGGTAGATAAATGACGTGTGACGGAACTTCAATAATCTTATAGCCCGGTGGCACGGATGGGAAAGATTCGTGAATTGTGTGTACTTTTTGTCCGTTAATATAGGCACCAGCGGTAATGTTGCACTCGACGCGCAGGGCGTTCGCTTTGAGAATGGCTACTGGAAGGTCAGATTCATGTCTTTTATTGGCTTCCAATTTGCGTGCGGTAAAGTCTAGTAGATGTCCAATAGAATCTTTAGTCTCAAAATTAACATCATGATTGCACTCGATTTCACTGCGCAACGTATTGTTATTAGGTTTGATGCTGATTTTGATGTTGTTACGTGCGAGCTCTGCTTGTACAAACGTCTCAATATCCTCTATTTCATAGCTACCCGTGGGTATTCCCAACACCTCATCTCCAGCGTAAAGTTTATTGTGGTCAATGTCTATATTGGGAATAGAGTTGAAGGTTAACAATTCCACGAGGCCGAGGGTATAATTTTTGTGTGGCGAGAGTTCGATGGGGGGAAAGTATTGCGCCTCAAGTATGGACGATGAGCCAGATATGGTCAATGTTAAACTATCATCCATGGTGCTGGTAAATTGACAACTGAATTCTCCACCTCAATTACCACCAATATATAGTGTATATTTGTCCTTGTATTGCTATTGTCGACAAAGGAACTTGAGACATAAATGCGCACATTCAATCGTATCATACTCCTGATATCTCTTATAATTATAATTGGCGCTACCAACACCAAAACATCTCATGAGTTCTGATGGCGGCGGGAGATTGCCGAAATTTTCAAAGTACATGACTTTCCATCCAGTCTTTTTGTAAGCGACCCAGTGTGTTCCAGGGTCCACATTTTCATCCAAATTCACAATTGCTGCTTCACATTTGAGGGGTCCGCTCACTGGCAACGTATCACGCATGTAAACTCCACGGAAATTTGGAATCTTTAGGATTGTCGCATATTTCAGTACGTCGATGTCAGTTAGGGGGCCGTGAGGTAGCGTGACTTTTAGTTTTTTGGCTTGATATGAAGACCAAATCCCTGCTTATACGGTTTTAGATGCAAGCCCTTACCCAATGCAATCGCTTCAATTGTTCGATTATGGCGCTTACTTTCATCCAATTCACGTTTAGCTGCTTGAGCAGCATTTACAGCTTTAGCTACACTAGCCGCTCCACCTGACAAAGCACCAGCAGCGCTGAGACCCGCAAAAATGGGCACGAGAAATGGTAATAAACCACCAATTTTAGGAGGTACAGGTAGAACCCGTGGTGTGCGGACTTTGCCACCACGCATCTTTATAGCTGCACGTGCGCCCTTTAGAGCTGATTTAAGAATCTTATTTGGATCATCACTTTGAATCATTGTCTTCTTCGCAGCGCCAATTACTTTTTTCAAACAAGCGTCCCCCTCGCGGGTCTTCATACTCATGCCGAATTTTCTCTTGGCCTTCAGAATATTTTTCACGCCCCACGCACTTGCTTTCTCACCGATGCTAGCGTCTTTAGCGGTAACACGTTGCCAAGCCTGTTCAGCCAACAATTTATCTGCCAAATGTCTCGCATCAAGATTGTCCGGATTGTTCGAATATGCAATATCGTGTTGTTTGCAAGCTGCATCCAATGGATTAATGCCTGGATCACCACGAGCAAGGCACTTGGCCAACTTTGTGCCTGGTCCGCAATATTGATAACCAGGCAGATGCAATTCAACGGGTAGTTTGTTGATTAGGCGATTGACGACACCTTTACCCCTATGCACGATCATGTCTAAAGACAATACTCGAATGACGGCGAATCCTTATAAAAATGCATTTATATGATTTTTTCGTTAGTCGTGTGCGAGATGACGTCCAAGAAGCAAACTCACGGAGGTAGCCTTCCCGTGATAAATTTCGATGAATTTGTCAAAGATGGCCGGGAGAAGAGACAAAAGCGTCATGGACACTTATTGCCGGATAGCAAACGTGCGGTGTTTTGTGGTCCATCAAATTGTGGAAAAACCAATGCTTTGCTCACTCCCATCATCCATCCCAATGGCTTGAGATTTGAGAACATTTATTTGTATTCCAAGTCGCTGAAGCAACCAAAGTACAAGTTGCTCGAACAATTACTTGAACCTGTGCGTGGAGTTTCATATAATCCATTCAATGAGCATGAACAAGTGATTGCACCAAGTGATGCACGGTCCAACTCTATATTCACCTTTGATGATATTGCATGCGAAAAGCAGGATAATGTTAGAGCCTTCTTTTCCATGGGAAGACACGAGATTGTAGACATTTTTTATCTTTGTCAGAAGTACACTCGTACCCCAAACATCTCGTGAGAGATAATGCAAATTTCGTGGTGCTTTTCAAGCAGGATAATATGAATCTCAAACACGTGTACAACGATCAGGTTAATACGGATATGATTTATATATGCTTCAAAAACATGTGTATGAAATGCTGAAATTCCAACGTATGCATTTATCAAGATCAACAAGGATTGCAATATGAACGAGGGTCGATATAGGCAAGATTTTGATTATTTTCTAACCATTGATAAATGACTCGTCGCTGGTGGTTCAAGAGGCAGTATTGTGCACGCGTCGACAGTGACAACATGAAGAGCGAACAACTGTTGAGAGAAAAAGATGTATTGCGTGAAATTGCCAAGGAGAGCGATGCAATCAGACAAAAGCATCGAATGATCAAAATCGGCAAAGACAGTGATGAGAAGAGAATGCAAGACGTCTTTAAGCCTATAGTCAGACCATTGGAGAAATTGGTGTCCGACAAAAACGGTGAGGTGGTGGGGATGAAGGAGGAAATCAAGGATGAAAATGCTGACGATAAAGAAGGAGATGTGATAAATAGTGTGAAACATGAATTGAAGAACGAGACACACGATTCCTTCAAGAGTGAAACACAAGATTTCTTCAAATTGGTATATGAGGATGATGATGATGATGACCTATCAACTCAAAATGTCGATGAATTAATCACCGAATATCTCCTGTTGTTACGAACAAATAGAAAAGCAAGCCTGGATGTATCATATGGTGTGCGGAATATCTCAAACAACCAATTAATGATTGATGATTCTCCGATCAATTTCGACTATCAACATATTCGTGTAGGAGATGTGAATTATGCGAAAACTGTTGGATTAACTGAGCTGCTTTTTAAAAAAGTGCCCAATGTCGAAGCTCTTACACCGGACGATTTGAAAAAATATGCAGAGATTGTCATTGCGACGAATGGTCACAAAAAATTTTATAAGCCTAGTGCGACTATACGACGTAATACCTGCCACAAATTCAACACTTATATTGCAAATATAGCCGATCATCACGTGGGAAAGGGTATGCCAACGTATAAGCTGGCTAGAAAAAACGCCCAATTGGACTATGTATATTGGGACAATCCCAATGAGCTGGTAGATCGTATTCGTCTACTTTTGGCATCACAAGCAGCCGGAAACTCTGCACATTCGAATGAAATTATATCGATTATCGAGGAATTGCGTGAAACTGAAATCATTTATTAACTCGACATCGGAAATTTTACAAATTCTCAACATGAGTGTCGATGTGTTTGGACGCCAGTTGAATAAGAGTCTACTCCTCAGTAAGCAAGGTCCTCCAGGCAGACCGGGGATTGGATTCAAAACTACCGCAGATGGTTATTATGACTTGGGGCAGAAACTTTTGTGTAACATTGCCAATCCGGAAGGACAAGACGATGCCATTACTCTAAGTGCTTTGCATAAAAGATCCCGAACTATCATTAAGAACATACGGCGAGAAATAAATGAGAATAATCAGTTCCTGGTTAAGGGGCCAGTCCACTTTGGAGCCACGAAAAAAAGGCTATTTTCGCGATGTTTTTTGAGGATTTTATAAAAGATATGAATATAAAAGTTGTTGGGCTTGATAAATAAAGTCTTGAAATACATTTAAAAAAAATTTTAATTCATTTTTATTCATTTTTAAGTACAAAAACTATAGTTTAACGTAACGCCTCAAAAATAGGTGGGCTAGGTAGCTCCATCACAACTCGGCAACGGCTTGTCTGAAACAAAAAAATCAAAGTCCATTAGATGCAGTATGACACCAGCTACAAAATGACCCTCGGATATAAAGTTTTATCAAAAAATAAAAAAATGGCCGATGAAAAACGAAAAAAGTAAAAAAAACGCGTTTTTTTCGCAGTTTTTCGCAAAGAAAAAAGAGTAAAAATAAAAATTTTAAAACCATCGAGGGTCATCTTGTTGCGAATCATGTTTACAATATGTGGTTCAAATTTCAAGAGAATCGGTTTATTAGTTTTAGAGATACGATGGAGCTAGATTTTGAAAACGTTGTTTCGAGAAAAACGCGTTTGAAGTTTATACTTTGAAAAACTCTTACCTAAACTCAATCGGCAATTCCTGCACCGTACAAAATCCCTTCTGATTGCTCATCATCGTCGATTTCTTCAAGTCTTGCTTGCTTTCGTTTGGTTCTGGTCTCTTTTGAGCACTCAGAACTGTGACGGTTTGCAGAGCGAACACGCTCGTCATCGCGATTGTCGGCGAATCCGATGGAGATCGGGCCGAGTTTGACGCCCATTATTTCCATTATTTTAAGCACTGGACGAAATCCTTCATTAAAGACACACGCGGAAACTTTGCAGGCAATGTCTACGATTTTTTGCCGTTGAACATGTGTTTAGGTGCCATATTCCATACGCAGTTGTTAAAACTTTCATTATTGTTTTGCGTATGGCCACCTAAACACCTTTCGAGCAGTTCTGTTTTGGTGAGATCCTCGTAAATAGGTTTTAAAACTTCCTGTACTTCCTCAGTAAGAGCAGGAGGATGTTTGTAATGTTGCTGAAGTGCCTTAGCTTTGAGGTCGGCCGAGCGCGCTATACGCTCACGTAGACGAAATGAGGTCCTGACGTTGAGGTAAAAAAAAATACTTACAGAGCTCGGATTCTCATAAAATTTTGACACAATATTTCTGAATGTATATACCTTCGAAAACAGTAAAAAAATCGATTTTTTGAAATCTTCAAAGTGGACTGGCCCCTTAATGGACTTGAAGTTGCGATCAGACACATTGCAAAGACAGTCGAGGCTGATGTCAAAATTCTACAAGATTTGGTGATTCGTAATTCACACATCATTGCTGAACTGGATGCGCGATTGCGTGGACTGGAAAATGAACGAGAAAAAGAACGCTCTCGTGCGGGAACTGCATAAGCCTGCACGGCGAAACTATCCACGTCGACATGTGGACATCCGTGGCTTGGACGAAACCTGGCAAGCTGATCTCATTGATATGTCATCGTACGCGCATGAAAACACCAAACATAAATTTCTCCTCACCGTCATCGATACTTTCTCAAAATTCGCCTGGGCCGTACCAATGCTGAGTAAGAATGGTAAAGATGCAGCAGTCGCAATGAAGTCGATACTCGTTAAGGGACGCATACCACAGCACTTGCACGTCGACGAGGGAAAAGAATTTTACAATTGTCACTTTAAATCCTTAATAAAAAAGTACAATATTCAAATGTATTCTGCAAACAGCAATTTAAAGGCATCCATTTGCGAGCGTTTCAATCGTACATTGAAAAATAAGATGTGGATGCAATTTAGTCTTCGTGGTAATTATACGTGGATCGATATTCTCGATGAGCTAGTAGCCGAGTATAATGATTCTGTGCACCGTACCATCAAGATGAAACCGAGAAATGTAAATGCGGAGAATGAAAAGAAAATATTGCACCAAGTTTTCAATAAGACTCAGCCGCCAATAAAAACACCACCGAAATTCACCATTGGCGATAAAGTGAGAATCAGCAAATTTAAGAGAGTTTTTGAAACGGGGTACACGCCAAATTGGACAACGGAAATATTTACGGTATCCCGTGTGAAAAAAACGCATCCAGTGACGTATTGTTTGAAGGATCATAAAGATGAACCGATCGCCGGTGGTTTCTACGAACAAGAGCTTCTCAGTGTCAAATACCCCGATATCTATCACATAGAAAATTTTTTGAAAAAGCGCGGTCATCGAATGTTTGTAAAATGGCTGGGTTTCGACAATACCCACAATAGTTGGATAAGTAAATCTGATTTGTAGTAGACAATAAAAGAGACCAAAAACATTTACACTTTTATGAGTCCCTGTCTACCCGTCAACGTGGTGCGCCACAGCAGGCGTTTCTCGTCCTCTAATCCCCTCTTCCCCCCACTCTCGAAAAGTGTACGCGGAAAATAATGGGTACACATGGATTACAAAGCCGTTTTCTTTACTTACAAAAATCCATTTTTACAAAATCAAATATTTACAACAAAAAAAATGTACATAATTTTAACAAGTTTTACATCGAGTGAATATTTATAAAAAATATACACAATTTTCACAAGTTTTATACATCAAGTTAGTATTTACAAAAATGTACATAATTTTACATCGAGTTTATATATTGGTCATTGTTTGGTGGTCATTGTTTGGGGTCAAAATTAATTTTACCCTTTCCACCCCCTAAATCGGTTCGAAATACGTAAAAATTAACGCTGTAATTTTTTCAGGTTTAAAAAAAAATGTTTCACCCTTGACCACGGGGGTTGAACTTTTCCATTTCAAATACATGGGGTTTTCCTGCGTTTGCAGTCACTATTTTACTGTGTGCCTAAATATGTTTGTAAAATCTTGAAATTTTCAGAAATTAGTTTACAAGCATGTTGCTACATGGAAAACATTCCAAAACCCCTACCCTCAAAATGTTGTATAACATCACCATAATAATTATAACTTTTTTTTTTATTTTTTTTTATTTTGCTTCCTCGTTTTTTTTATAAATGTATTTAAAATAGAATCATTTTCTAAACGAGTTGCAAATTCTTAAGTATTGTCTCCTTTTTTGCGTCTGGATGATTTTTTTGATATTCTCTTACAATTTGTAAAATGAACTGTTTTTGTTGTTCGTTCCGTGTGAGTATTTCATTGTAATCGGTGAACAGTGTTCACCGATTCGTGTGAGTATTTCATAGTAATCGGTGAACAGTGTTCACCGATTACAATGAAATACTCACATGGAACGAACAACAAAAACAGTTGATTTTACAAATTATAAGAAAATATCGAAAAAATCATCCAAACGCAAAAAAGAAGACAATACTTAAGAATTTGTAACTCGTTTAGAAAATTATTCTATTTTAAATACATTTATAAAAAAACGAGGAAGCAAAATAAAAAAAAATAAAGTTATAATTATTATGGTGATGTTATACAACATTTTGAGGGTAGGGGTTTTGGAAATTTTTTCCATGTAGCAACATGCTTGTGAACTAATTTCTGAAAATTTCAAGATTTTACAAACATATTTAGGCCCACAGTAAAATAGTGACTGCAAACGCAGGAAAACCCCATGTACTTTAAATGGAAAACTTCAACCCCCGTGGTCAAGGGTTAAACATTTTTTTTTTAATCTGAAAAAATTACAGCGTTACTTTTTACGTATTTCGAACCGATTTAGGGGGCAGAAAGGGTAAAATTAATTTTGACCCCAAATAATGACCACCCTAATATACATGGTAGTTTCTTACAACGGTATGCTGTAATGCCCCCATGGTAGGGTTTCAGAGGTCCCAGGTATGATATACCGCTTATCATCATGGGGACTTGGAGCGATTTTCGTCTCACGAATGGTGTAGACCTTGTGCGACTTCGATCGAATACACGTTTGACTACGCATCATTTCATTGTCTTCCTTCAAGCATCGAACATAATCGTCAAACGTGATTGTCCTAGCCACAACACTGCTCTTGACACCTTTCACTTTTTTAGTTTCCTTCTTACCCTCGACACGTGTCGTATACATTTTCTATTGAAGTCCAATGAACTCGGTCATAATTGCACCATTGCATTCGTCTATCATGAGACCGGGTACCTTTTTGTTGGCAAGCGGCATACCATACCTATTGTCCGCTGAATAGTCGCTCGTATCAAATTTTTCAATATCGCACTTCATGTCTGCATATACATCTTCGCTCTCAATGTCATATATGAGGCTATCTGTATCGGTATACATCACTTTACATTTATCGCGATACAATGGTACCATATACTCGTGATGAAATCCATACAAGCGCGTTTTGGATATGTCGAGTATGCACATACCCACATATATTGGCTTGTTGAATTTCACCTCGAGATTGCGCAATTCTACGGCAACGAGGTTTTCAGAAAAAACACTTCGGCTGTGAAAGTTTGGCTTCGCAATCATTGCCTCTGCGCCATACCTGCCCTCCCATTTTGTCAAAAGCTTTACATCTACATGATTGCGCACATTCTCCATCGTTTTGCCAAACACCGCATTATTCATCAATTTGAATAAATTCTTTTCAAAATCGTTTTTGGCCAGCGTTCGAAACTGAGTATTTAACTCAATATACGAACGAAGCCATGCAGATTGCGTGAACTGTAAGACCCTATGGATTTTCGTGAGGCAAAGTCCATGACGTAAACACTGTTGTAAATTTTTGTAGTGTATGATGTAGCGTTTTTTTATCACAGACGGTTGCTAGCAGCTTTTCTTCCCGCTTACCCGGTGGTTTTGCATGTATTGGGCAAAATGGCAGATCTCTGTGCGCATCGTGTAGAGATTGCGGATATTCCAAGTCGACCTCAAGGATGTAGCCTGTAGGTGAATCTAGCGCGATGGATGATGGATCAAAATTCGATATGTCGTTGACCCATCGAAAATCTGCATATGGCAAGGGTTGACACATTGCCCATCTATACAAATTGTTGACATCAAAATACATCAAGTATGATGATGTTTTCGATGGATCAAACGAATCCATGTACTTGTTATTAGCACGTGCATATCGGTTTGAGCATTGACTAAGACCACCGCGTATATCTCGCTCAACGAATAAAACCATATTGATGTCCGTTAGTAATTCAAACTTGACGTTCGAGTGTTTTAGCATTGCATCCCAGGTATATCCTGGCAATGTGTAGTAATACGCAGGATCTAGGCCATAGCTCTCAACGCACGTATTTCGAAAGTTTTCGAAAATGTCTGCTAATAACGAGACATCTGTCTTGAGGTACAAATCGCTATAGTCGCCCAGCGTACGAATGGAGAACCGCTCCCAAACGTACTCAGCATGTGCGTACTCGCCCTCGGATACTGCAGCATCTGTCAGGGAACTGTAAAATACGTCACGTGGTGGTAAGCAAGTGTCGTCCAACCTAGTCACATCGTCAATATATTCATAAGGGAAGACTCCTTTTCGCGTCAGCAAATTGAAATCGTCTGTCGAAAGAGTTGGAAATTACATGCGTAAAATTTTGAGTTTGTCCTCAGTCAAAAATGATGCTAATTTGTCAAGACTGGTGTTGAGAAATTTGTATGTGAATAGTCCTTCTGTGAATAGTCTAGAATAGTCTAGAAAAAAATGGTCCGCTTGCATCTATAATTTTTATGTTGATAATAAATTATCAGATTTTATGGGTTTTCGACGACCCGCGACTCTATGATCCCCCCTCCCCCTGTGACGTCACGCACTGCCCCCCCCCCCCGACGTCACACCATGGCTTTCCCGTGCCCCCCCCCCCGCTCCGCCATGCATACCCCGGCTTCCCCGCGCTCGACTCCCCCGCCCCGCTCCTCCCTGAGATCCCTGAGTTAGAACCGCTGTAGCTACACTACTACCGTAATTTCTTCTTCATCTAAAATTTCCTCGTTATCTTCGATATCGCATAAACGATTCTTCCGATCCGCATCAAGCCTTTGCAAAATAATGGCTTTGCTCTGCATGATCGTCCGCGACAACGAATCCGTGGCACCCGTTTCCGCCAATGCTCTGCACAGCATCAACATCGCTCTCGTTTGGCTGTTTTCTATACCGAACACACTTACATCTCTCACCCATCAGACAATACACTTTTTTTCCATTTCCGATGATGGAAAATATCGAATTATATTCACGACGTTCAAGACTTTCAACGTGTAACCAGATAAGTGACTGCTATATGCCAAACACTGCGCTCGTTGCTATTGTGACGTGACGTCACAAGTTATAGAGAAAAAGCCCGCGTGACCACGCTCGGGCTTGATCTCCGCCGCGCCCTTCACGTAATATATTAAATTGTTAGATGTAAGGATTAGTTGTAAGATTATTTTTGTATCGAATCCGCGACAATCCCTTCCTTTCCTCCCCGTACCACCTCTGCAACGCCCCGAAGAAAACGCTGACCGTCGGCTATAGCCACGTCGGTCCGGTGAGAACCGTCCCCGTCGCGTCGCGGGACATCTACTGTCAACGACGTTACACGTCTCGTCTGCGAGACTCCCGCTGCTGCCATCTCCCAAGACGACGTCCTGCGTTACGAGAGGGTGAGCCAGCGGCCGTCGAGCGGTGTGGCCGGTCGGCGCTCTTATCGGCCGAGGCCCGTACACCGACTCGAGGTTCGATCGTCAACTGTCGAAAGAGCGAGCCGCGGCGATCGATTCGAAAAATCGATGAGAGGTCTTCCCATCTGGAGAAAAATTGGGACGAGACAGGGAAGCCGGCCGGCGTAGTCGGGCATTAAGTCCTGCAGCGTGGTCAGCGAAGCATCAGGAACGGAAAATAAGAGCAAAAAATAATAGAAGGAGGAAATCGTAGAAAGAGAGCATAGAAGGACGAGAAAATCGGAGAGAACGAGGAAATTCAAATCGAAACGAGGTTCGATTCGGAACACCTCATATGTAAATCTTCTCTCTTTTCTTTCTTTTCGCGAGAGCGGCAGAAAAGCCGTAACGTAAATTCAGTGCGTAAAAATTGTGTCGCTTGGGCGACTTGGAATTGGTCCTTTCCCCCCCCCCCCGTATTCATCCCAAATCGTCGTCCCTTCCCAGCGCGTCGCCGAAATAATATTTGTAATAATAACGAAATATTGTAGTAAAAAGATTAACGAAAAATGATTTGCAAAAAGAAAATCTTTCGCGTAGTGACGAAAAGTCTTTGCGTCTAGGGAAAATTAAAAGAGAAAAAGGAATTGAATTTATTTAAAAAATTTGTAAGAAGGTGCGTGGCGGATTCCCGTCGTCCCGCGAAGAAACCCGCCCCCCCTCGGGTGCGCGTAGCCGTGGCCATCACCCGTGAAGCTCTGGTCGCCGGCCGAAATATGTAATTTTCTTTTATTCTTTCCTTTATTACGTAATTTTCTTTTTGCGTGTGATAAATATTAGTCGTTGTCCGGAAATCAAGAGGCCATTGAGTTCGGAGAACTCCGTCTTGCCCCGATACCCTGAGATACCGCCCCTTTTTCATTTGAAATAGAGTCTCGTGCGAAACCATCGGAGTTCGTTTGTTTTCTTTTTTTTTTGTTTAACTTGCGTACGCGGTAAGCCGCGTTGCCTGAGAAAGGCTGGCGCCCAACAATAATAACGAGTATAACGGGTAGAGAGAATCGAGTTGGGAAGTCGCGTGTACCGAAACCCGTTTAATTGAACCAGTATATTCTTAGTATTCCCAGATTATTGTTACGAATTATCTACTTTATATCGAGTCACTATTAAAAATTTAAGTATCATTGTTCACCCTTTTATTTTCATTATATCGAGTCACTTTGTTTTTTTTGTTAGTAATTAAAATTTTATTTAACTATTTTTTTTTTGTGAAATAAATATTTTCTTTAATTCTGTTCCCCCCCTTCCTCCGCCTACGTTATCACGCGATACCCGTGACAGTATAAACACGAGTGTTGTCGATATGAACAAGAGCGTTGCCGCTATAAACAAAAGCGCATTGCGCAGTCATCGCGTACAAACGGCCATCTCAATCTCCCCCGCGCTCGCGTCCATATGGTTCACTCTTTCTCTTTCTCGATGCAAATGTTTATTTTTCGTTGCCACGTGAAAAACGGCTAGAAAAATATATATATAATTTTTGTGGCTGTACTTCGCATTGTGTGCTTGCAATTTAATATTAATTCAACGCTTCCGTTTTATTTGTCAATCATTTGGTTGATACTGAATGATTTGATTGTTACCGAATGCGAAAGTAACATATTTATATTCGAAAAAATTAAGGGAAAACAATAGATGGGCCAGAGCAGAAAACGTGCAATGTGCTTAGGTGTGATATTAAGCGTCGATTTCCTATCGCATATCGCACGTTACCAGAGATTTGAGCCACAGTTTCAAGTTCGATGTATCCACAATGGATGTGGTGTGACATTCAATAAATGGAAGTCTTTCCGCCAGCACCTTTGGAGGAAACACCAGGTGGTACAAAGGGATTTGGCACAAATAGACAACCCTGCATCTCATCGTCTTGATAGTGATGTAAACAATGAGGATGGTAGACACAGTTGCAATGATGGTAAGTTTTCTCTCAGCTTTTATAATTTTATTTTATAATTGATTTTTATATATCGTAGTGTTATCTGTCAAACCGAGGTAGTATCAAAACTCCATATAGTTAAAAGATCAATCCCTTGAATATTTATTTTCCGAATATTTATGTATTAGATATAAAGAATAAATAAATATATATATATGATTTGGTATAAATTTATGTTATCGAGTTCCCATATTTTTTCATTGCAATTATGTGAGCATCTTTCGTGATTATTATTTCAATATTATTACTCTATTAGTACTATTAGTATTTAATTATTATTACTTGGAATAATTATAATTATACGAATTATAGCTATACGAATATAATTAATTATGATTTCTTAGTATTTAATTATTATTATCCTATTATGACATAATATTTTACACGTTGCCCATTATTAGATTCATTATCATTTTTACTGCTGCAAATTCACTTGGATTTGATTAATGAATTATAGTTTTCTTTCTGTTTAGCGGACGAAGTCATCCATGACCCTAAATAAAAAACTGCGATGGCATGCGGCAAAATTGCTTTTGGCAATTCGTAAAACATACAGGATTTCTCAATCGACGGTTGCCGATGATGTAATTGACTGTGTTCAGGAATTAATGACTATTCATACATCGATTATACTGGTAATGTTCGGGACATGAAGACATTATTCTCAACATATGTGATGGCGCTATAATTCATGAATTTTTATCGAAGATTTTAGATGTATATATATTTTTACCGAAAGATCTTCAACAAAAGGTGGACCCCGCAAACTCTAGTTCATTTAGATGCAGTGAAGGACACAATTAAAAAAAGATACCCGCCATCAATGATATTTGCTTCAATCGATACCAAGTACACACTGGATAAAATGCTCGATGAGAAATTCCACATGGTTTCACCATGAAAAATCGTTGTTTGTGGAGAGCTGGTATGGAAGAAAAAAGATCGAGCTTTAAGTCTATCAGACTTACAAGGAACATCACTTAAGTGTCCGCCTTCGATTTTGTTGAAACTCTTATATGTGATAAAGCATTGAAAACTATTAGATACGTATTTTTTTATCTGCGGAAAAACGGTTTTAAGGGGGGAAACCACCCCTGAAAGGACAGCATGTCGCGGGGTAATTATGCAGTTTCACCCACAAGCAGTCCACCGATCTGAATGAAACAAGAACGAAAATTCTTGTAATTAAAGCGGTTGAAAAATCCACTATAAGAGTGTTGAGAAAAAAATTGAATTAAGAGGTGAACCGCCTCTATTTTCCCGTTCCTCACCCCACACTTGGGATGTTATCATGAAAATCAATAAAAGTTATCATTTGAAGGGGGATCAAAATTCAAGCTTACGTCTTATTGCGCTTTTTCCGGAGAGCAAATTTAAGGGGGTAAATCACCCCTTAAATAAATTTATTCATCACCGTCGTGTTTTCTGTGTTTAAAGTGTATCCGCTGATTCAAAATATTTTTATAAACTACAGTTTAATGTTTTCTCGTATCGTGAAATTATTACGTCCGTGTTAAAGATGAACTGCCTCCTCTAATTTCTTTTCATTCGCAGTTCCAAAAAATGATATACTCATTTCCTTGAAATTGCTACCATTTCATCGGTAATAAATGAGTGAATTTATGTTTGTATATGCATGCATATTTTTATTGAGCTTTAGGAGCGGTAAGCGGGGGAAGGGGCGCTACCCTTTACTCATCTAAGTATAGCACGATAATAAACAAATTTATGTTAGAGGTGGTTTACCCCTTAAAGTTTGGAGTCCGGCAAAAATAGAAAAACACGTAAACTTAAATTTCGATCCCCCTTCAAAATGATAACTGTTTTATTAATTTTCATGCAACCATCCCAAGTGTGGGGTGAGAAAAAGGCAAATGGAGGGTCGGTTCACCCCTTAATTTAATTTCCTCTCAATACTCTCCTAGTGGATTTTTCATCGCTTTAGATTAAAGGAATTATCGTTTTTGTTTCATTCAGATCGGTGGGCTGCTTGTGGGTGAAACTGCATAATTACCCCGCGACACGTTGTCCTTTGAGGGGTGCCCCCCCCCCCCTTAAAACCGTTTTTCTGCCGATATAAAAAAATACGTATCTAATAGTTTGCAATGCTTTATCACATACACTACCGCTCAAAAGTTTGGATACACCAGTCGGTACAATGCGATAGCAGTAGTCTCGACGATATTGATGATGCCCAAGAACTCTGTCACGATGTCGGTCTTGCTTACACTAAAATACCGTATGCAGATCGTCATGTACTTTCGTGCCGACACATCCGTCGATTCATCTACGATGAGCGAATAAGACTCGTCACCGACGTCATTCACGAGATCAATCAAAAGCGCCGGCGAGATAACGTTCGCTATTAACTTGGAGCATTTAGTCCGATGATTTCGCGACGATTCGAGTATGGATTTTTTTCAGAGATCGACGAGTAATTCGTTGAGGTGGTCGATACTACGCACAGCACTATGTGTTGCCACGTACACGGCGAGCTTCATATCGATTCTCTTGCTTTCACCCGATACAACGGCGATACGACATGACTCGAGTGTTCTCTGCGAGACGAGCTTAGAGGGATTATCGTGGTGATTCTTCGTCTTGCTGTGCTTCACGAGATCAAATTTCTGAGCATACATGCTCAGAAAATGGATCTCGTGAAGCACAGCAAGACGAAGAATCACCACGATAATCCCTCTAAGCTCACAAGTAATGCGGTCTCACAAATTTTGCAATACGCTTCTTGATTAAAATGATTTTCTTCCTTGTTTTTTTGCAACCATCCCGCAATAAATGGTAGAAACAATATAAAATCGGGGTCATTTTATCTAGTGTTTATTATTAATTGGCTAAAACTATAATGCTGTATATCTTTGCAACATAGAACATAGCATATGAAGTTTCTGTTAGTCTAAATCGATAAAATGCCAGCCATATTATCGACGGTAATGATAATGACAACTATATCAAATTTTTTCGTTTCACGATTATCCCCTCTATTTTTCTTCGGCTCGTTCGCTCGCTGATCCGCCTTTTATTATTAATCGGCGCCTTAATTTTTTATATTTCGATTGCATCGACTATATGGACCCAACATCATTCAGTACCCGCTATACCCGCTTGCCCTTATCTTTTACCTGTCGGATCTAATGTAGCACCCAATATAGAAGATAAATTGATCGAAAGAACCAAAAGAAAGTTTTAGATTTACTACGTATCAAGTACGTTGTTTTTATTACTATATATATCTACGCATACCTTTGAACAGCGGCATATCTTCCCAAGATCGATTATATTTTTTTTCGTATTTTCCATATTTTCCCATATTTGTCGCATCGACTTTTCGATTATAACGGTTTACGAACTGTTGAAAGTTTCAACAGAAGGGTTGCAAAGGAAAATTGCGAACGGCTCACGTAGTGTTGTGTGTTTGACGGCTACTTTGTGTCGTCGTATAGGCAAAGACTACGGACAAATAGAAGAATCGAGACTCATCTTCGCGACGGAGGACAGACTGCGTGAGTGCCTAGTTATAATTTCTGCCGTCCGAGGCGACACGTGTGCCCATGTATAAATAAGCATGCGGAGTATTTAAACATTTCCTCACCACTTTCTCAATATTTTGCGGAATAGATAGGGCATATTATTGACCACGCAGTGAAATAAGTAAGAAATATAATAGAAAATAGACCGTAAATCGTGAGTCGCCCAATATCGCCAAGCGAAAAAACAGGTCGCCCAATTGGTCGCCCGGCGACTTAGCTTCCATTTATTGTCGCCGTTTTGCCGCCAAGGTTGCCCAATTGGCGACAAGTCGCCCAATCTGGTAACCTGCCGTGAATGTCCTGCCCATCTTACCGCACGTAAAACAACATGCATTAAACTATTTTTTAGCTCGGGTGTTTTGTTGTGAAAAAAATTCAAAAAATTAATCAAGATTCAGTACAGTCCGGACAATAACATATATATTTTTTTCTTTTAATCTCGGATTGTGCGAAAAACTTCAACCTCCTTAAGACGGCCGTGGACGCAACGGGAATTCCCGCGCGGAAATTGTCATAGGGATCCAATTACATTCCCATACTTGTCCCTTCTTCCTGGTAGGGATCCAATGGGTCATCGCATTGGATCCCTTCATTAAAACGTCACCCCCGTACATTTGATTCTAATCGGTATTCCCCATTGGATTCTAATGATACGAATGCAATTTTGAACCTAAAGTACATTCTGTACGTTCAATCTTCTAAAGAAAATATATAGATATATAAAATGAGTGTATCTTGAAAAAGTATAAATCTTATCTTAACACAGTACAAATCGCTTAAGGCCTTATATACGCGAAAAATTTCAAAATTTTTCATTTTTTTTAAATTTTTGATTCCATTAGCTTGAACAGTTAGGAATATGTTAAGCTTTAAACAATTGAAAAATTCCAAAAATTGTTCCAGTAAGGTAATTATAATAGATACCGCGCGGCGCGCCCGACCGCCAACTTCACAGCCGTTTTTCCACGATTCACTTTTTTGAACCTTGTGAAAGTTCTAACTCTTGAACGAAGGTTCAGATCGCTTTGAAATTTTTACAACATATTCTTAGTATCATCACCTATCGTGTGAACCACAGAAACAGAAATTTCAATGACACAAAAAATATAAAAAATAAAATATCGACAGAAAATTGAGTAAAAAAATGTTAAGTTTCGAATTTTTATTATAATAAATTTTTTAAAATAATATTGTTGGTTCACACTGAAGATACATTCATTATGCAATTATAAATATGTTCATTTTTTTTAACCGCGTCTAGAAAAGGACCTTCGAAAATCGGCGAAATCGCGTATATAAGGCCTTAAAACAGTACATTTAAAAAATTGATTTGAATCACATCTCTGGAAATCCACTTTAAATATCGTTCGTTATCAAGAGACGCGGCAGCGCCTCGACGCCAAGTAATTAAAAAAAAAACGACTGTCAGTCAACGACACGCCGCGCACTCTTTATACACCAAGGTGGGCTTTAGCAGACGACTTTTTAACTTATAATCGACATTACGCGAAAACGCGGAGACGAATCGAAAATCTAATGACATTTTACCAATGAAATGTTATTTTTTCCTATCGATTTTGTTTGGGTCATTTTTCGATCCGCCTACTCAAACTTGAGATCTCGTAATATTTGGCCGAATTTCCGAGCGACTTTTTTACCACAAAAATTCTTCAACACTTCAGAACGTTCCGGACTCGTCGGTTTTCTTGGAGGGATAAAGTTATTCGGTCGCATCGTAAGCTATACTACATACGTCCTTTTGGGGAAAGCGTTAACATGGGGAACGCTCAGCGTTTCAGCCTGAAGTGCACCGTTTGCTCACTTCAGGGCAAAGCTACTATAAACAAACGATGGCGCGCTAGAAACGTCCAAAGTCGGGTTCTTCGAATGTATGGCCTCTGTCGGCTTTAACCTCCAAGTAGGGTTAGAGCGCGAAAGTGGAAAAGCCGTGAAAGCGTAAAAGCAGCGAAAGTGGATATAAGTTCATAAAAAAACAGCCCTAATTACGGTTACAAAATTTATTTATAAACAAACGACCCCCGTATACGTCATAATATTATAATGAAAAATTCCATCGTTTTTGGTTATACATACTCGCAGATTCTCGCCGCGGATCCACAAACAATACGCGTCAAGTGAGTTGATATGACAATAAGGCGATTTTTCATAACCTCACTACATAATCGACTGACATGCGAAAGAGTTTAAGTGGGAATTGTGTTATTTTAAAAGCGAATTGCATAAGTTGTTGCTGCATCATATCGTGAAATAACATAAACATGACGTACGTATGAAAAACGTCACGTGGCTGGGAAACATCCCGACGCCGAGATTGGGAGTGAAACGACGATCGCAGTCGACAAAACGAGGATTTTACGTTTGAGGAAAAAGGTGAGTAAATATAAAATTATAATTTTTATAAAGTCATATGAGCACTATATCTGCGTAATAGTGTACGATCTGAGTTTGAGTTTGCCCCACCCATTTTGAAGTGATGAATAGAATATGTTAATGTTTATAGGGCCAAATATACCACCACGTGACCGTCTGGAATGATGCAGTGCTCAATTTCTTATTCGCATCCGAAAAAACTGCAAGTTTCGCCAGACAACCATCGACAGTAACATCGATGCGGTGTATGCAGCTTATGGCAGAATTTTTCAACAATTATAATGGTAATATTCTTTTATCTGGTAGTGTATTCTTTGCGTAGAGTGGTGACGCCATAATAATTATCTGCGTAGACTGGTTACGCTAGAAGAATTCTTTGCATAGACTGGTTACACCAGATCAATTATTTGCGTAGACTGATTACGCTAGAAGAATTCCTTGCGTAGACTGGTTACACTAGAAGAATTCCTTGCCAAGACAGCTTACGCTAGAAGAATTCCTTGCGTACACTGGTTACGCTAGAAGAATTCCTTGCGAAAACTGTGTACGCTAGAAGTTACATATAAATTGTATTTAATTAACTGTACAACGACCTTAGATTTCTTAAATAAAAATCGGGAAACTGAGTATAAATGTGTGATAATAATTTTTCATTGTGCCAAATTACTATTGTGCCAAATTCAATTTCAAAATTCAAATTCAAATAAAATTTATTAAACATTTAAAAAGTTGTGCGTCCCAAACTTTTATTTATAGTCACATATAGGTGACTTGGTAAGAAAAAATATTTTCTACTTTTCAGTACATTAAATAAAAGCTTGTTTTTAAAAAATTGTTTTTTACATATAAATTATTTTCTACTTTTTAGTCTGTAATTTTTTAAAGTCGAATCATGCAGTGTTATCTCTTGGAGGCATGTTTGCAAAATTTCAGAGTTCTAAGTAGTCGGAAAGTGGGTGAAATATCAATTTTCCGTTTTGCATCTCACAGAAAGTCGTTACTTTTTACAAGCTTTTATTTACCTTCACCTGTTGTGAGATGCAAAATGGAAAATCGATATTTCACCCACTTCCCGACTACTTATAGCTCTGAAATTTTACAAACATACATCTAAGAGGTGACAATGCAGGATTAAACTTAAAAAAATTAAAAATAAAAAAAATAACGACTTTCTGTGAGATGCAAAACTGAAAATCGATATTTCATCCACTTCACGACTACTTAGAGCGCTGACATTTTGCAAGCATGCATCTAAGAGATGACAATGCATGATTCAACTTTTGAAAAATAAAAAATAAAAACAAATAACGACTTTCTAAAAAATAAAAACAAATAACGACTTATGTGATTATAAATAAAAGCTTGGGGCGCTTAAAATTTAGACATATAATCTTTAATTTACATAAATTTAACATATAAACTGTATTTAATTTACTGTAAAATAACCTTAGATTTCTTAAACAAAAATCGGTAAACTGAGTATAAACGTGTAATAATAACTCAAATTACTAATGTGCCAAATTCAATTTCAAATTTCGAATTCAAATAAAATTTATTAAACTTTTAAAAAGTTGAGCGCTCCAAGCTTTTATTTATAGTCACATATAGATGACTTGGTAAAAAATATTATTTTCTACTTTTCAGTGCATTAAATAAAAGCTTGTTTAAAAAAAAAATTATTTTTTATTTTTTTAAAGTTGAATCATGCATTGCCACCTCTTAGATGCATGTTTGCAAAATTTCAAAGCTCTAAGTAGTCGGGAAATGGGTGAAATATCTATTTTCCGTTTTGCATCTCGCAGAAAGTCGTTATTTTTATTTTATTTTTATTTATTATTTTTTAAACGTTAAATAATGCATTGTCACCTCTTAGATGCGTTTGCAAAATTTCAAAGCTCTAAGTAGTCGGGAAATGGGTGAAATATCGATTTTCAGTTTTACGTCTCCGAGAAAGTCGTTATTTTTATTTATTTATTATTTTTAAAAAAGTTGAATCATGCATTGTCACCTCTTAGATGCGTGTTTGCAGAATTTCAGAGCTATAAATAGTCTGGAAGTGAGTGAAATATCGATTTTCCGTTTTGCATCTCACAACTAGTGAAGTTAAATAAAAGCTTGTAAAAAAAAAAGTTATCGTTGTGCCTTTTATTAACAGGCGCGACTATTTATGCATAGAAATATTAACCCTTTTCCTCATCTGCAGAATGTTACAACAGTCTTCTAATGAAAACAAAGCCATGAGATTGCTAAGAGACTGAATCGTGTACTATTTATCCGTCTATCTCTTTTGTCTCATACTACCAGGTGGAACCAAATTACAGATTTATTAGGAGTAAATGAAATATTTAGATGTTAAACGATATTGAATAGATCTTGATTTGTATAAAAAAATAATTGAAATAATGGAATGCAATAGGAAAAAATTTGATTTAACGAAAAATCTAGTCACTTCAAATAAAAGAAATTCAAATTTCTACAGTAAATCCTTTGTCATATACTGAACATCCCCTCCAAATGTTAAATCGACCATTTCTATAAAATTTACAATTGAAGAAACACTTTTTAAAATAGAGCATTTAACATTACGATACTGATGACGAATTGCTGATAATGTACTGACAAGTGATTCGACAGTTTTTCATAACACTTTAAGCATTTTTCACACTATTTCGTGCATAGAACTGCTATTCAGCGATACGTGTAGGTAGTTAAAATGTCGCCTTATGTTAAAAAAGGTTCTTTTAATTGTAAATTTAGTTGCATTTAGTTGTAATTGTAAATTGCATTCAGTATATGAGAGAGAATTTGTATAAATTTATTGAAAGAACTGTATAAATTTGAATCAAATGGTAACAATTCACTAATTGTCCTGAAACTCCTTAATCGGTGTTCTGAGATATAAAAAAACATACTAGTATGAAACAATTTTTACAACCCGTACCTTGATGTTTTCCACTGTAAAATTATGGGACAGTACTATGTATGCATGTACTTAACTGTCATTACATATCTCATATTAATACAAACATGTCTGTTATCTGCTAGCCTAAAACGGCAAAGCTTTGATGTTACAAACTTGCATTAAACAAAAATTCTAAACGAAAAATAAAATATTTGAGTTGGCTCATTACTTCGTTACTACCAATCAAATTTTCAATTGGAAAACCAAACATTATCGTAATAGACATATTGCTATTGAAGAAACATCGTGAATTATGCCCCAATTGCCATTTTCAAATGCTAAAGAGTTACAGGTACATACTGTATTTCACTTCTACGTTATTCTCATACGTCATACTTGCTGTACCCCTTAAAAACGCATAACTGAAATTTTACTGTCGTTCGTCCTCAGGCATTTATATCAAAATATATAAACATACTGATCTCTTTCAATATAGGAAAAACATACATTTTCGGGCACGGCGAATTAGAAATTCGAAGACAATAAGAAGCGTAATATTTGTTCAGTGACCTTAAGTAGCATCGGCGAAATAATCCACCCTCCTAATAAATTTAACGTATAGATATGCAAATAAAAATATATACCACACTAACTAGAGTGAGCAAATGACGCTGCAACCACGTTAAGTTTATAACTATAGAAAATGAAGTATTTCCGTTTCAAAAAAATATGAAATCCCCCTAAAAAACTTTAACAAGTATAAAAAAAACGCCAAGTAATAAAAAATGCCCTCGAAAAAAATAATCGGTTGTTTCACTATCTAAAAGATTCTAATTAACCTCGAAATGTTTGTGATTTTTTTCAAACAATAGTTTTATTTAGATTTTAATTTTTCAATTCAAACGTATAAAAGAAGCGGAATAACTTTTTATGAAAAAGCCAAGCAAATTTACTAGAAACGTACAGAAAATGACCAAACCCTAGTAATACCATTTTTCTCAATATATTATTTTCAAAAACCATTTTATTATTATAATAAAAGTACGAATCACGATTATATAAAAGTACAACGTATGCATCACACAAGTATTTTATATATGTCTCACTGGAAATGCTGGGCAACGACTTGGCGTGCATGGTTAAGAAAAAAAGCTCTGGAAATACATGATTTTCTTACAGAAACGTCCCTACCGCTTGCAAAAGTAACTTTTGCAACAATTTATCTACATAGATTATTTCAAATAGTAACATCGCATCAGGCATACAGGATTATTAGAAATGAGATGTTCGATTGTACTTAGACAGATTATCGGAAATGGAGCGATAAGGGTCGAGAGTAATATCGATATTCCTTTTCCACCAGCAAGTGGTGTGGACCGTAATTCAAACCTTCAGCCTGCCAAAACTAGGCCCATTACACCAAAATTTATACGACGCAATAGATTTCATGAGATGTATGGTGGTTCTGCAATAGAGTAAAAAGTGAATACTTCCACATAACTTTTCAAATTATGCAAATAAAGTGGGATTTCAAGAGCCGTGTGGTCTAGGGGTACATCACTGATTTTTTAATTTATACTTTGCGGAATCAGAAACTTGGTTTGCAGTAACATAATAAATTGCATCAATTTATGTTTTTCTTAACCTAATGGTCCAGGTTGTTGAGAAAACGTCCATCCATCGCCGAGCTTTTTTTCTTAACCATTCACGCCAAGTCGTTGCCCAGCATTTCCAGTGATACATACATACTGTACTTGTGTGATGCGTACGTTGTACTTTTATATAATCGTGATTCGTACTTTCATTATAATAGTAAAATGGTTTTTGAAAATAAAATATTGAGAAAAATGGTATTACTAGGGTTTGGTAATTTTCTGTACGTTTTCTAGTAAATTTGCTTGGCTTTTTCATAAAAAGTTATTCCACTTCTATTGTACGTTTGAATTGAAAAATTAAAAATCTAAATAAAACTATTGTTTGAAAAAAATCACAAATATTTCGAGGTTAATTAGAATCTTGTAGATAGTGAAACAACCGATAATTTTTTCGAGGGCATTTTTTATTACTTGGCGTTTTTTTTTTACATGTTATAGTTTTTTAGGGTTTATTTACTGCACTTTGACATTTCACCACCACACATGTAAATGCTCACCAGGCGTGCAGGTTATGTTTCAACACACCGAGTTTTTTCTCGTGACTTTTCACATACATTGGATTTGGGACGTGGTGTAAGAATTCTGAAAAGGCCAAGAAACAGTGCTGAATTCAATTGGATCCCAATGTGCGTTATCCCTAACAAATACCTGAAGAGATGTGGGTGCATCTTCGTGCAACTCCTCAACTAATTGTGCACGGGATTACGAAAGGATATGTTTTCTGGGAAATCCAAGAAATTCCGGTTGAGAATTTAAAATAATAAATTCTCAAATGACGTCAACCGGGCAATAGCACGAAATCTCCTCGGATTCCAATGTAGATTCCCTACGTGCCTATCAAAATCCCTATGGGGATGCGGTAGGATCTGAGGACTCCCCAACAAAATTTCTGCACCGGTTAGGGTAGATTAGC